>VWZD01010853.1:27903-63583 GCA_013396695.1 Sakesphorus luctuosus | reverse complement strand
AATACAATATATCTTGCATGGTACTATTAAAATAATGTAAACTTTTGTCTGATTAGACAACATGAAATTGGATCTTGTTTAAATGATGATCTGTTTTAACAGTATCATTTGCCAGACTGAGTTGTTTTAAGACCAATCTCCAGGATGGCCATAAGTACTGCTGTCAAAAATCCCACAGAAGAATGTTGATGGGAAAGTTGGCTGATAATTTATTGCAAAGATAAAATATTTCAGTATTTTTTCCTAACAGATTAGAAAATAAGTACTTCCAGATACAAAGTAGACAGCGAGATTTTATGGTGAGAAATATTCTTTTACTTTCTGTATAGTAAATATTCATTTTGAGACACATTGAATCTCAAAATTCTATGCCTGCCTGAAACACAGATAAGTTCTGAAGAGTCATATGATGACTAGTAAGTAATTTCTCTTATTTATAAACATTTCAGTGAGAGGTAGAAATCAAGTATAGTTGTCCTACTTTCTTTTATCTTAACTGATTACTTTCTGGGTATAATTTTTGACATTTTTCTTAGTTGCAATATTGTTATACTTTTTGAGGAAAATGACCCAGTTTTGTAACAATAAGATTGTAAAGTCCAAACAGTGTGAAAAACATGCTTAATGTGGGTGTTTTGATTTCACTGTTTTTTTGAAGACGGATATCTGTTTGGTTTATGGTTCCTGCAGCTTAGGTTAATTTTATCATGGCCTTTCTTGAGAGTCTAGAAAAGCTTTGTGAATAACTAAAGGGGAAGAATTGTTCAGGGTTTTGTTTTGTTATGTTTTGTTTTCCTTTTCCCCCCACCTCCTTTCTGTGTTTCATTTGATTATGACAATACAATAATATTTTTGGTTTTGAAATTTTTGTTTTTTCTTTATTTCCTTTTTTAAAGTCAAATATTGTTTGGTTTGGTCTACATAATCAAAATTTTGAGCTTTGAGGGGGAGTGGGAGAATTTACTTTTTAGCTATTAAATGCTTTATAAGATATGGAGATCCAAGTCTGCTGCAGGGAAAATGAAATCTAGTTTATTTAGTCACATTGCAGCTTCCACACTAGAAAGTCCAGCTTATTAGGAAACAGCTCCTTTCGACTCTCTTCTCTACTTACCCCTTCCATAAAGACTTCTGAGGTTTTATGTAGATGTTTCATTAGAATGAGGTATAAAGTATTACATGGGTCACTAGCCTCAACATGTAAGTATGGATGTCTGTCTGTTGCAAGTCTCAGATAATGAGATGATGTAATCTAATGACAGTGCTGATACATGTGTCAACCCTCTGAAATTACTGAGGGGGAGTTAGAAATTTCCAGGAGTTTCAATAATAGCTTTCTGTGATGACTGTACTTGCAGCTTTTAGATTCCAAGTAAAATCGATTCTGTCACTTAATAAAAAGCATATAACCCATATCAGAACATGGGTTTTCTTAGATAAAATGACTGTTACTACTTGAACTGGCCTCTAGATGTATCTTACTGTTGTAGTTAGTTTCATCTCTTAGAAAAAGAAGGAAAATCAAATGGAAGATAGGATGTAGCTGGGTGTGTATTTCTTCTAAAGACACAGAAGAAAAGTTATAGCAGTTAATTAGCACAGAGTGCAGGTGCACAATGTCTACCTCCATCCACTTCATGGATGACTACATGAAGGGAGGAAGGGAGGGCTCACCAGCTCTCAGGATGAGAGCATGCACTAGCCAGTGCCAAAGCATCAACTGCTGTGAGTTGTATCGAAGAACATACTATATGTGCGAGAGAATGTGTCTGTTCTACAACTTAGATGTTACCTTTTCCCACTAAAACAAAGTTTGATAAGTAAAATTGTGTGAAGAAATGAAGTAGAAAAGAAACAGCACTTCAGTTAACCCAATGATTTAATTAAAAATAGAAAAAAAAATCCTTTGTCTTATTCCTCACCTAAGCACCTCACCCAATGAAGAAAGAAGTAACTATGATAGAAATCCATAATCGATTAAAACAATACAATACTAATACAATTCAATGTCTTTATAATCAGGAAATATAAGAGAACTAATTTTATATGGGACAGTTAGATAATTAATTGCAAAATAGATCAATAAATAGAGAAGCTTCTGAAACTGAATTCTTCCTAAACAATAATATTTAAAAAGGGCAAGTTTAGAATTCATAAATGCTTGCTAAAAGATGCCAAAACATATTTATGAACGTCTGTGTTTTCTGGAGCATTTTTAATGAGTGTAGGAAATTAAAACAGACTTTACTTGGAACACAAATATAACAAAAGAAGAAAAAGACAATGTGAGGTAAAATAATTTGGAATTATCTTAGAGGGTAAAATGTGTTACAGAGAATTAGACAAATTAATTAATGGGAGAACAAATAGCTTGACATTAATTCTTTCATAAGACCCCAGTATCAAATGGTTTCTTTTGTGACAGTCAATTTCCACAGATTTTCCAAGTGAAATATATTTTGAAACAATAACTTAATCTGCTTGATAATTTCAAACTGAAAAATTGTGATTTCTCTCTTTCAAAAAATAGTGATGGTAGAATTCAGCTCCAGGTTTTAGGCACTTAGTGTCAGATTTTATTTTTTCTCCTTAACATAAAGGTCTACCATTGGGCTTCTAATGCTTCTTCATAGTGCCTATAACAGCCTCCAGAGAACAACTCTGTCCTTCTGAAACAGCAGCTGGAATCCAGGTGAAATCTGCTAAGTCTCAAATGCCACAGAACACCATTTGTACTCCACTTAATTGAGGCCCTGAATTGAATGTACATACATAAAAATAGCTAAATTCATCTAAATTATTGTGTTGGTTAGTGGAGACCCAGGAACTAATTTGTCTGAACACGATTTGTAATGGAATTTGACATGTCAGACACATCTGTGCAGAGTTGTTATACCTGACACAGAAGCACTAGCAATATCCCTATGTAATAATGGCCAATCTTCGCAAACAAAGATTTGGGAAGGGCTCACCCCACGTGGGTGTGCCCTTCCAGCCTGCGCAGTGGATTTTTTAGGTGAGGCACAGCGTGCGCAGAACTGACCCCACCGTTTAAGTCCTAAGGTTCATTTGCCACGGCCGAGCAAGCTTGGACAGTGACAGTGAAGTCCTTAGGACTATCTACAGCACCCAGTACTAACCAGGGCTGACCCTGCTTGGCATCCGAGATCTGACAGGATCGGATGGCAGGGAGGCATTTAACTGCTGGGGACGGTCTGTACTGAGACTCGTACTTGCGACCTTGGGATTCAGAGACCGGAGTGCTCTCCACTACATCATGGGACCGCCCCATCCCTATGTAACAGTAGCTGAAACTACTCAAGATAGTCTGGTGCATCTCAGTGCCACTAGACATCCTTTTGTCAGCAGACAAATCATGCCAGAAGTCAGTAAAATCAGTGGAAACTGAAAAGATAGACAATTAACTAGACATAAGTGTCTCCATCAGGATGAACTGATCCCCATCACCATGCTATAGACAAAAGCTAGCACCATTTGCAAAGCACCTGAGGGAGACAAGGGAGAGGTGGTTTTCTTCTATCAGGATTAGCAGCTACAGCATTGTGAATGCAGTCCGTCTCTTTTGCTTTGGAAACTGAACAAGCCTCACATGAGAAATTAAGAGGAATTAATTTGGGTTACAGTGAGTAATAGAAGATAACCCTGTTGAACAGTTTTATTATTTGTTACACTGGAAATATTTCATAATAATACATGGAACATCAGATGTTAGAGAGATAATTTACAGTGAAGTAAAGCAGGAGTTTTAAGAATAAAAATAAGAAAATTTAGCTATCATCTTGAATACTCAATACTTCCTGCACATAAGCTAGAGAATATTTATTCATGCCAATTGTTAGCTCATAATATTAAGTACTGATTGTGGAACGTATACCCATGTGGTTGATTTTGAGCCATATATATAGTAATTTTTTATGCAGTGATGGAGTAATTCACTGGATATTTAGGTATGTCATATATTATCCTTAGTTTCTTGAATATACATAAAATGAAGGTGATTAAGACTATATTGCAGGACAGAGATGTTAACTGAGTAATTGAGAAGGTTAAGACTAATGAGAGAAGTATGAGTTATTCTGCATTGCACTTGAAGATATTTTTGAAACTTCCCTCCAAACTAACCCACAAACTATTATTATATAGATTCAGGAAAAAAAAAAATCATAATTACAGTATTCAGAATATACTGTAGAAAGAATGAAGAAAAAATGAGTGGGAAATCTATTGCTACATGGTGATCAGCAAAATGATAATTACTTGTCGCAGTAGGAAGGGAAGAAAAGGTGACACATTGCACTCTGACATGGGAGCTTTTGACCTCTGTAAACATGTGTCAGGACACTAATTTTACAGACTTACAAGCTTAGTAGTTTAGGGGTTGTGTTTTGGTTTGGTTTGGTATTTTTTTTTTAGTAAAAAAATCCAGAATAACCTTTTCAAAAATTAAATGCTGCTTCTGGAGAAGATGGACAATCATCTTTATGGATTAAATCATATGTCTGAATGCTATAGAGAAGTATTCTCTAAAGAAATGTACTTCTCTATTTGTGAAGAAAGATAAAGAATAAAGATGGAATGAAACAGTCTAACTGGCAAAATCTAAGTCATATTTGTAAGCTAGCAATCTTTTCTAAATTATCCCAACAACAACTATCACCAATGAATATGACTGAATTGCAAGAGATAATATCTAGAAGGTGTAGTGAAAGTTGTATATTCAGTAACCTTTAAATGTTTAGATAGACTTCACTGTCATAAATATAGTAAGAAAAAATGAGGAACTATAGACCAGAAACCCAGATAATCAGTGTCTGAACTTCATGGAATTTAGGAGGCAAATAAAAGTCCCTTAGAGTTGAGGGCTTACAGCAGCAGAGCAATTTAATTTGAGTTTTCTCTAGTGCCCATGAGAAGCTAAATCAGGAAGAACTTATTTGCATTCTCTTCTGTGGTGAGCTGCAAACATTTGTGATAAGCGATACAAATAATTCTCATCATAACCGCACACTGATTTCATATTTCACTCTGAAATGTCTTCTCATCTTCCAGTTGTATTAGATCAAGGAACACTGACATTGTAATTTTAGACCATTCCTCTGTGAATTTGCAGTAAGGAAATTGTCAGCTTTTACCACCTTTTGTTTCTCCCTCTATTCTTGGCACTCTGTAAGACCCATAAATATTTGCAACTAAAGACAATTTCCAGAGAACAAAAAAAAAACAAAACCAAAACAAACCACAAACCAAAACAAACAACAAAAAAACCCGCCAAAAAACCAACCAAAAACCCTCAAACCAACCAAACCAAACCAAACCAAACCAAAACCCAAAACCCAAACCCAAAACATGTAACGAAAGTCACAGTTTAGTCTCTGACAGACTAAAAATCTTTACTAATAACCAAAATCTTTTAAAAATGCAGATTTCCTTAATTAAATGAATAGTCATTTGACAGAAAAGAAACTATAATAAGAAACCAGTGGTCTGTTCTAGACTTAATCTTCAATAAATTATCACAGTTTAATCTCTGTGTAAATTTCAATGAGAAGAATTGCATAAGACTACTTGAATATGGTTGTGAACCTGGTGACAGTGAAAAGTTACTGAGTAAAATGTGGACAAAGATAAATTCAAAGATAAACTATGGAAATGGACCAACTCTAAAATGTATTTAAAAACTCAAGCATTTTTCTGACCCTTGCTGTACCCTCTGCTGTGTTTGCCAAAGCCTTCATTTTACTAAACTTTACTTACAGCCCTATTTCTATCTTTTTCCATTCTTCTTCCCCTTTTGCTTGCCATTTTGCATTCATCTTCCAGGTTCTTCTTTCCTTAGAAATAACTACATATGGTACTAAACAGAAGGGATAGATCGGGATTGTCCTTGTGAGGCTAGGAAGAAGTAGATAGAAATCTTGCAATTCTTGTGAGAACAAGGACCTTGTTGACCTGCTTGCACAAGATAAAGATTAGGATGGGGAGGGCTATGTTTATGGAAATAGGAATAATCCAGTGAATCAATTCTTTAATGCAATTTTCCTTTAAAATGCTTGACAGCTCCATTTTATTTGATTTTTGGAATATTTTATTCTATTCTTTCATATAAATTTAGAGTTTTCTACATCATTTGGAGAGAAAGAGAAGCTGAGACTGCATCTTTGTTGCTGGTAAACAGCTTGAACAGCCTGAACTATTGAGAAATAACTCTACAGTGATTATGCAAATCAGATAAGCTCAACCAACCACCATGCAGAGAAAAGCACAGCTAAGGAAAAACCTATACAGGTATGCATCAATAGCTGTTCAGTTACTCTGTGTTCTGATTGGCTGGAGCACATCTATTTCTGTGTGTTATTCTTATATTGGTGAAAAGCTGAGACATACAAGGCTGATTCTCAAAATATTTGGAAAATTATCTTGATTGCCTAAAGAATTTGGCTCTTTAAATGCACTAGAGATAAATTTAGACACCAGATTCAACCTTTTCCATTGACTAGAGTAATGCCTTTTCATTTATTGCTGCCTACAGCTGCAGTTCAGTTGAGGAGGTGCACAATTAATAGCACAAAATGTATTTGGAAAAAAAATTACACCAGCTCAAGAGGAATTTATTGTCCATGACTGTGCTACAAGGTCTACAAATTTGTTATTTACATTACTTGAATATACTTTAAGATTAAAATTTCACCTAAGGACTTCCGTAGGATATGCATTGTACTTCATTTTAATATATTATTCATTTTATATACTAACTGGTGTGAAGAAAGATTGAGATTATCCAAAGAACTCATATACTAAACTCTGTGAAATCTGGTATCATAAAAAAAAATCTGCAATATTTCTGAGATACCAAAAGTTTCCAAATGCCCCAGCAATGCATTGAAGCTAAATTATTGTTAGAAACAGCAATAAACTTGTCATAGGTCTAGACCAGCACTCCAGTGCCATTTTGCCCTCAATCACATATTTGCAGCTGTAGACTTTCAGTTTTCAAGTCCAGGTCTTCAGATAGTAGTGACCTGCAATGAATCTGCCAGACATGAATTTTGTGCTAATTTATTAAATTATGAAATATTTCATATTTTTAACTGTACAATAATTATATACTTTGGCTGGGTCAACTTCTTTGCAGCAAGAAGAGACTTCCACTACTGATATCAATAGCCTTAGGAAAATCTTAACATCTCTTATTTTCCATTATTATTTGTTATGTTCATACTGTCAGTTACTTAGGGTGGGACTAAAGATCCTTTTCCTGTGGCTGTATTTGAAGGTGTTGTGTAAGGCTATTGCTAAGAAAAGGTTGTTACTAAGGAAAGTCTGTTGCTGAGAAAAGTTAAAATTATCAGTAAAAGTATAACCCAAAAAACCAACAGGGAGTCCTTAAAAAAGCATATTAGGATTCTGAAAAGTTCTGAGTTCGTTGCTAGATGCTATTAAGAAATTCGTACATAATTACATTAATTAGGTTGAAATTATCTAAATTTCTTTCTAAGCTTTTTGTTTTGGTTTAGGTTATTTTTTGTTTGTTCTGCTTTTTAAAACAAACAGGAGGTTGTATTTATCCCATAATTATATGTTGCAAAAGAAAGTTTAGCATCTGTAACAGCAGTAAGTAAGAAAGTGTTTGCTAAAACTAATCCTCTAAAGGTATTCTACAGTCCTTTCTTTAATACTTACCAGGCTTTGGAAAAATAGGAAAGGAAAAAAAAAAGAGGTAAGGAAAAATATTTTTCTATTTTAAGTATACCAAGACCTATGAATTGATATAACTGCCTGACAAATTACCAGGTGAGGATTATATCAAGGAAGAATTAGAGGATAAAGCCATAATGAATGTTACTTCACATGGAGCCATGAATAAGGGTGTTTTTCAAAAGCCTCACAGTCCTGTTGTCTTGTTTTTCTCCTTAGGATATGTGTGACCGATCAAGACAGCTGTGTTGCCATTGTGCATTTTGACTTCTTCAGCATTTATGACTGTGCACCTTTTGATTTAATAATATTCAGTATTATAAAATAACATGTCTTAAGAATTTTGTATATGCTAGAGGTGGGAGACATGACAAGACGGATGGGACCTGGGGCCATCTCCTCCCTGGACCACAACAGCAGGGTCTGTGTGGACTCAGCACAAGGGCAGTCCTCCCATCCCAGCCAGATCAAAGGGAAGCTGCTGTGGTTCCCTGTCTCCACGTTCAGCTGCTTTCTAGGTTGAAGATACTATCCCACCTGCACACACCCAGTACAAACAATGTTGGATACAGACTCCAACACAGAGAGCAGTTCCTGTGTTCATACCCACAAGAACAATGAACAGCACAATTCTTGTCACCCTCACTGCCTAACTAGGATGGAAGCTCCAACAGCGAAGTATACACATCACTGGAAAAATATGGTCTCTCCAGCAGCTGATTTAAAGCCCTCACTTTGCCCAGTATTTGGCTTCCACACCCTAATCTCCTCCAGCTAATGGCACCTGGACTAATGATTCCTTCAGACCTACCATTTCTCCCTCCAGCAGCTGGCACTCAGACCTCTTATGCTTGCAAATTAACTTAACATGACCCTCTCTAGCAATCACACAGTCTTACAATCTAGAGTTCACATGAGATAGTTAGAAATTAATGTGTGTAGGACAATCTACAATCATCAAACACAGGGCTCAGTCAGACAAGCATATCAACCAGCACTTGCTCAACTATGACCAATACTTTTTTTATGATTTTATCCTCTTCCTTTATGTACTTAATAACCCTAAATGACCTTGACCCCTTTGTGTCCTCACTTTGTTCTTTCGCCTAGAAGTGCCATAATGGGTTGTACGCAGTCACACGATGCTCTCTACTGCATTCCCAATTTCAACCTTACTCCTGTATCCCTTTAGTTTCCATGACATTCTGGAGAGAATTTCTTTCATTGAATTATCCTAATGGTTCTTCTGTGATAGCCTTCAGAGAAGTCAGTTCAGTACATTCTGTTTTCACAGACTAGGTTACTAGGTTTGGTCCATCATTTTTCCTCCCATTCTACTGTGGAATTCTTTTGTGTTTAATTAGTTTAACCTTTAGTCAAATAATCTGACATTAAATATAGAAAAGGAAAAATATCCACCACCACCAAAACCAAGTAAATAAACACCCCCCCAAAAAAACCCCCAAACAAACAATAAAACAAAACAAAACAACAAACTACCAAAACACAAAATGAGTTTAAAATAATGAAAAAATAAATTAACAATGTAAATGCCTAAATACACTGGAGAAAAGGAATAAAATCTGAATTTCTGGAAACAAGGGAATGTGCTTTATAACAGTTCTGTGTGTTCCAAAACTTGAACACTTTTAATGACCTCTTTAAAGCCGATGCTGGTAAACCTCTCAAGAAAATGTAAATAAATTGGTGTAGTTTATTAATTTCTGTAGGTCACCAGCCACAAAACAGAAGTCCTACACAGACGGTCTTCTCTCTACAGTACAGGATTCATTTGTGGGTCTAGTAGCAGGAGAATATGTTCTTGAATAAGTGATAGTAAGTGACTTTCAGAAAACTGAAGCTTTCACACAGTGAACCCACAGCTGCAGGAAGTCCCTGACCAGTCTCCTTGAGAACAGCCTGGATAATGTGAAATTTTATGGAAATAATTAAATGAAAAAGCTTCTTTGAGTCAAAGAAAGACTGAAATTTTATCCTATTTTCATGTTGGTATTTCATGGAGAGAAGAAATTCCGTACCAAAAATTGCTATAAAAGTTAAGCAGAAACCATATTAGGATGACTGAAGAAATTGTGAGGAGACATGAATACCTAAATTGTGAAAAAGTTCCTACTAGAAGGGTTTTTTTACTTTGAGGGTCGAGAAGCTGCAATTAGGGAAGGAAGAAGATAGCTTAGTGACTGAAGCCAACTAAATTCAGGAGTGGCCATCTCGTGTGTATGATTGACTTGCTCTTGATAGAGATTTCAAGTCATATTGAATGAGGTACTTAACCATGTGCTCCCTGCTGTCATTTGGACCAGCCTTTTAACTCACCTATATGTATTTTCAGAAACAGTGGGCCTTTCTTGCAACACAATCTCTTGACTCCTAGGTACTCCAAACTACATTTTTGACAAAATTACCTTCCAAAATATAGCAAATTAGTTCTTCTGAGAAAATTCCCTGTTAACGATTTGAGCTCTTTAGCTGAAATAAACATGAAATACTCTTTCAGGTTATTTAACTAAAGATGTTGGGTCGGTGTAGGGGAGTGATTTGGTATTACCTTTTTCTGAAAAGAACAAATGGCCCCAACTGTATATGATTCAGAATGAGTCAGTGCTGCTTTGGTGACTGATGGCTTTCTGAAAGGGTTCAAGGATTGCAAAATATAGAGCCAGGAAGGAGTCAGATCCTCATTAAGGTCAGTGAAATTTCTGAAAGATAACATTTCTCTGTGGCATGTGGCTGTGTTTCACATCTAGAATAGTAAATGCATGTTTAGTTTACATATGTTGTATAACATATGTCATCTAACCACTATTGTCAATGCAGGTCTCCACGGTTTGGTGACATTCCAACTTCTTTTGTTTTCTATTTGTTTAACATCCTGGAGACTAATCAACTAGTTTCAATATAATTAGTCTGACTAAGAGCTCTTGTAGTCTCTTTAGCTGTCATTTCTGTGAAATCTGTGTCTTTAGAGAAGTGACAAAAGCCTGTTATTATCTAACTCAGATGAAATATTGTCACTAATGATGCAAACAACTGCTGTAGCTAATAATTTATTTTTTCAAAGTGTTTTTAATAAATATGGTTTAAAATGGCAATATTCAGGACACAACTGAGCCCAGAGTTATAAAACAGAAGTAGCCCTAAAAACTCCAAAGTCTTCCACCTAAATACCAGTTTTTACTATGGAATTTAAGAGGAGAAAAAAATTTATTGTCAATGAAAACTTAAACTATATTTGACTCAATATTCAGATACTTCTTGCCTTAATTTCAAGGAACCACACATATGTGCTGCCTTATAATAAAGTTGCTGTAGAAGTTGGGGATCCACCACAGAGAGTCACTGACATCACTTCCAGGGAGCACCCAACCTAGAGCCATGAAATTACTGCTCCTGAATAGCCAGCATCTCCTTGGTCAGCTCTTGGGCAGGTGATGATGTTTAATCATATCCAACTCAGAAACCCTTATACCCTCACTTCATTGTGATAGAAGGATCACTGAAAGTGTAGGGTGTGCTACAGAACCTATTGGGTTGCAAGGTGCCAAGATTTTGTGCTGTGGGTACCAGCTCATGGTGCTCAGTTTAGAGATGCTGGGACCAGTACAGCATGAGGGCCAAGATCACTCAGGGCTCATGAAGGCCAGAGCTAATTATCCAGGCACATCAAAAGCAGGGATGCTTTGCAAGAAAAGGTGAGTCAGCAGCCACTGTTGGCCAGAGTAAAGGTAGAGAAAGTTCCCTCAGATTCGAGAGTGCTGTTGTAGGATAGCCAAACAAGGTGAGCAGGCTGAGGTTTCATTGCCAGACTGGTGATCATCAAAAGGAGAATGGCAAGTCATGTCTCAGTTGAAGTCAGAAGTCAAATCAGTCCATTGGTGCTCTTGGGGTCTTGACATAACAAACTAATTGAAATAAAGTATTAGCCCCTTCTTTCTTGGTTTTGTTCTTCATAGTAATATACTGATTAAAGCAAAGTTCTCTTTTTGCCTATGGTGCTTGAACACTACTTTATAGATTTTTATTTTTCCCTTCAAGAAAGGGATATATTTTCTTGCTGAGTTGCAGAAATGTAACAGCATGAAGCACAAAATATCACAGCAGAGTACAAAATGTACATACCTGGCTGTTGTTAATTTCTGTGAGATTTTATGTGGTTCTTGAGCGGTGCATTATCAGAATGCAAAAAAATTGCAATCACAGCTGATTTTCCATGGATTAATAACATAGATTAATGTATTCTGAAAGGCTGAAAATCAGTAGACAGACTATTTATTTTCAATTGATTATGAATTGAAAATGATTTCGCATTTGGCTTTGGATCTGCTACTAAGATTGTTGAAAATGTCTGGTTGTTGTGTCAGTTAGCATAACCACTTTATTATCTTCCACTGACCCACAATAAATTTCCATGGTCAGCTTGTAAAACCTTGCTTTTAACTTTTCATACTGAAGTAGATTCTCAAAGATTTACTGCTGTGATTTAGCTTTGCTTGTTCTATTGTAGTAAAATCTGGCCAAGAAAAAGAAGCATTATCTCAGGAAACTTCAGAAATGTTTTTATTTATGTTTTAAATCACTTGCATTGCAGTGATAGTATTTCTCTTGTGCTAGACATTTACTACCAGAAATAATTGCATGTAATAATTGTGTGTAAACAAGATTAATTGCTTAGGTGTTCACAAAGGATTTTACTGATTTCCAACCTTGTTTGAATGCATAATTTTATGATGTTGACATTGGAGCTAATTTCTTTCAAAATTATCTGGGTGACCTGAAAGAAAGAAAACTTACTGAAGCAAGTGAAGCTGTCTGGTTTATAGTGATCACAATACTACTTCCTGTTAGTACCTGAGCTGGAAACACAGAGAAAATACATGAACCCCTTCCAGGCAGCAGATGTCTTTCTTCTGAGGAATCTAACCCAGAAATTGAGGGATAGTACATATTAATTGATCATAAAGCATAGCTGAGAGTGGAATAAAACACTGAAACCACTTCTAGTTTTGATGGATGAATACACCCTCTAATGTCTTTTGACTTTAAAATCTTCTCCAGTGCATGGAGAAAGTCACCTAAGAAAAGACTCCATGAAAATGAGAAAGTTAATGAAGAAAACTCAATCTATAATTTCATGGAAGAGTTAAATGTGTGAATTTCTGTACTTAATCTACTAATAATGGTACAGTCTCATGTTACATCCCATATTTTAGGAATAAAGTATGTTGTATTATATCTTGTACAAACTAGAATGTGGCACATTGACCAGTATCTACATTTTATGCCTAATTTTTATCTACCTAGTTTTAATTTAATTCACTTATATCCTTCTTTCAGGGAAATTATCTAATAAGATCATTATATTGTCTGTTGTGCTTTGAATGTTTGAACTTCAGAAAGAGGCTAGTTCAAAAAATAGAAAGTAATACCGCACGGAGAAATAGGCCTTCCCAGGAAAGAACTTGCTCTGGGATTGTGCACAAACAAAAACAGCAAAACCTAAGTTTTGAATGGTTGAACACATTCAGGAAGGTCTTGATCTGGATGCCACATAGCATCATGCTTCTCAAAGAAAAAGGGGGCAGCAATGTGACAGTGGTGGTTTGGAGAGTGGGAATTTCCTGTAGACCAGCCTTGGGGCATAGAAGCCTGTCACAATCACCTACAAGCTCCTGGGAGCTGCAGCTGAAGCTAGGTCTGAACAACTGCTAGACCTGCAGTGCCAGTGCTGTGCTTTTTGGTCCAGGCTCCTTGTTGTGTTCTCAGCTCAAGTGTAGTTTACAACCAGCTCACGTGATGAAGCTGTATGTATCAACACGATCCTTTTGCAAACATTTCTCCAAGAGAGATTTTTGCCTCAGTAGATTCTGTGCTTCCCACATAAGTAGTCTTGGTAGTCCTGTCTTTCCTTAATAACACTTTTTTCTATGCAGTTACGGAACACTAAACAGTTTCATTAAAGAACAACAGGGAAGAACAAACCACATACATGTGTAAAGTTATGTTAGCCTCACAAAGTTATTCCACTGAGAACTTGATAGAGACTCTTTTTCATGTGAAGACTCATGCTGAAAATCATTAAATGAGATAATCACTGGCCTGAGAATGAAAGAAAAGGACAAGATAAAATGTATGAAATCTGATTCTTTGCAGAGGGCAGACAGAACATATAGCACAAGTGAAGAATTATCAGAAATACTTTTTTCTTCATGCACTGAATTAATTTGAAATTTTTGCTAATGGAATGGTAAGCTTACCTTACTGATACTCTGCTTTTCATTCAAGGCAACTCATCTTCAACAACCAGCAGGATCTGTCCAATTAGCAGACATTTTTAAAGAGAGTGACTTCTGCATTGCATTATGCTTGCTAACACAACTTTGTGTATTTTGTCACGTTTGTAGCAGTGGCAGTTTTTCCTGTTGTCCTATAACATTTGACTCCCATAGTTGAATCAAACATACAGAGAATATGCCGACCAGTTAATTGCAATTGGATGAAGTTCAGGGAGTTGGATTAATAAGGACACACTGCATAGATGTGGATCACAAGTTGTGTAGAATTCTTACCCTCTAAAAGGCTGAAACACTAATTTCTGGATACATTTACTCACACTCATAATATTATTCCAAACAAAAACTATTTTTATGTACTGTCATAGAAAACTGAACGGAAAATGTTGAACTTTCGGAAAAAACCAAACAAACCAAAACAAAACAGATAAACAGCTGAAGGACATGCATTGAAAATCCTTGTAAGATCTAACAAGATTTGAGTGAATAATAAATTCACATACTTCACATTTGTTTGGAATTATTGTATAATATCTCCTTGCAGCATGAACAAACACAGAAGCAACCCATAAAACTTACAGTAGAATTCTACCTTCAACTGTCTTAGAGTTCTTATCTTAACTTCCTTGCTTTTGTCATTATTTTAATTTCAAATGGGCTGATCAGGAGAAAGCATGGTCTAAGCACATGGTTGGAAGAAATGTGCTTACCACTGTAATGCAATCGAAAGTTCAAGAGCAAGCATTAGCAGCTTGGTACAATGTAAAATATTCCCATGTTAACATGTTGAAAGAAATCAGACTTGGAGAATATTCTATCAATGTAATTTACTCTTTAGTTTTTATGCTTTAGAAAGATCAAGAGCAGGAAGAAAAACCTGTTAAGGACTATGCAAAAACCTGGAACTGAAAAAGACATTGAGATGAAATAGATGTGAAAGATTCAGATCATATGTGAACCTTCCAATTAACTTTCTAAACAACCTGGAACAATTGATTCTGCTGAATCAAAAGCAGTAAGATTAATTACATTAAAAGTAACAGAATATTAAGACAAACACACAGCAAATTGATGTTTTATTTGTAAATGCTTTCTGCCAACTAACTGCAGTCTTGTGACATTTTCAGTGTTAGTTAGTGATTCATTTATCAAATAAATCTGAATATATGTGGATAATTAGCACATTTTGAACTCAGATGAAGTAGTCATGAACACTTGCATAAATTCAGGGGGGAGAAACAAAAACACAAACAAAAGAATAAGAACTATCACTACTATTTCAGAAGGATATAATTCCAAATGTATTCAAATAGGACTATCAAGTATATTTTAAAGCCCTCATAGTAAGTCCCCAAGAGATCAGAAAACGTTTGCTTCTATTCTCGTCTCTTAAAAAGTACAAAGGACAGCTAAGGGAACAGTGAATCTATAATAGACAGGTAATTTTTGCATGCCACACAGTAAACACAAATGAATAGTTGACTCACCACATAAAAATTCCCTCTCTAATTTTTTCTTGTTTGGTGGACCTAGCCACAAGTATTGCTCATATACAGAAGACCTTTTCTACCCATTATAATGCTTACAGAGTTGCCCAGTGCATTTCAGTGTTGCTGATTAGGTTGGATTTCACAAATGGGGCAGATGAGTGGGAATGGTCATGATGGAAAGGTAAAGATCAGGCTTTGAGTAAGAAAAAGGTCTTTGAAAGGATAATGGCATTTCAAGATTCTCCTAATATGATAGGACTCTAACACATAGTTTTGGATTCATATGGCAATGAAGCATGTAATTGATTATGAGCATTTCTTTTTCAAATGTCCTCGACAACCTTTCTGCAGAGTTTTCTTTCTTCATTCTCTTCTCTACTCCCCTTTGTAGATTTTTTCAATGCTAGAAACAGCTGTGATATATGTTGTGGGTATCATGGCAGAGAGATTCAAGCTGCTTCTAGTTCTGCTGCACAGAAACCAGGAGAAGGGTCTAAGAGTCTTCAGGATTTTCTGCTTTGCTTTCCACAGTGTTGAAGGTGACATGGGTATGGAGAAATGGAAAACATATACAAACAAAATCCTTTCCTCTTCCCTCAGCAGAAAGAGCAATGTCCTGTGCATATAGAAGGTGAATAAGAAAGAGGTTTCAGTCTAAGCAGCGCCAGTCTTCTCAGCCAAAGATGAAAGAGGTAGCTGCTTGCATTAAAAAAATGGGATACTTTGGTCCTGGCTTAAGTCAGACATACTTATTTCTCACTCCCTTCTCAGTATTCCTTCTTCCTCCCTCTTCTTGCTATTTATTTCCAAAGCAAGTTAATCAACGTTATTTACATATTTTTAAAAGTAGTCTTTACCCAGAAAACAGCTGTTATATAAGCCTGGGCTAACATATTTATTAACTATTCTTGTTATCACTTAATTGTTTCCTCTTGTGACAGGTTCCTTAAACAATATTCAGTTGTTAGCTTTAGAATACCACTACTGCTACTTTCTCAGCTTAAATTTCAATCAGTAACATAGAAAGAGAGGAGGTTCCTGGGTTTCACTTGGTTGATCTGTGTGTGAAGAAATAGTGTACTCAAAGACTTCTTGTATCTGCAAATCTTGAAAATGTGGAATGATTGTGATTTGGAGTTGGAATTTGGGGGGGATTTAATTTTTTTTTCTTCATTTTCTTTGTGGATCCTAGAAATTCCAGACACACAGAAGCTGGTAAGAGAGACTAAGATTTTAGAGGAAGAAATGCCATGCAGAGCAGAACTTTTAAAGCTAGAATTAGGACAGGTGATGAACTGTTCGGAAGTTTAAAATAAATTGTGTATTTTCTGGAAAGTAAGAGCTATATGAAAAAATTTTGAGCAGTCCTGTTTTTGGCATGATGTAGAGTGTTTTGCAATTTGCATACTATCAATCTCCCAGAGGTTAGTGAAAAGTATTTCCCACTTCTAAGAAATATGTATGTCATTACCATGAATTATCTATGGTTCAGGCTGGCTTTTTATCCTACTTGTGTTTTTCAGCTAGAAAATTTATGATTGCCATTTCTAATATCAGCACAGTAAAAACTCCATACTTGAGCATAATCCCATTCTCCTACATGACTTGATGAGAAAATGGTGATGCTTTTTTCACAGGTTTTGTAGACTAAAGGCCGGATTTCCTCTATTAATGAGACTAGTAATAAGTAAATTCAAAATAAGTGATGGGAAAATTTGGGTCAGAAAGGCATAAAGAGTTATGTGGAGTTTATTTCTGTGGATGGTTACCTAGGTAATTATTGTAGCGTGGAATTTGTTTACCTCTATTGTCAGATGGATTGTCAGAGTTTTGAGCAGGATTATAAGTATTGAATGTGCTCTTGATGGTATTAGCAATATCAAAGAAGATGTAATGGAAAGAATATTAATTTTATTTTTGTTTGGTTGGTTTTTTCCTTGGAAATGCATACTCATGGCTTAATTTGAGTGAGTGGGACAATATTTTCCATAAAATAATACTGCAGCATGAAAGAATACCCAATAATTTATCTGTCTGTTGAACATTTGTACACTTTAATTTATTCCTCTTGCAGATATTTTTTTAAAGAGTCTATTTCTGTGCTCATAGTTGAAAGTTCCATGTCAGTGTTTGTAGTCCATTCTGCCCACTAATTACCTTATGGCTAGATAATCTGTCCCAAGTTCCTCATGCATGGTCTTTTATTTTTCAGAGACACTATAAGATCCAACTCCTTAAAATATTGCTCTCTAGAGTGTTTCTGTAACACCCTTCTTATTCTGTAGCCTGTAAATCTCAAGGAACAGAATCTTTCTGGCTTACTTTTCCTAAAGATATCTTTCCAGGCTTGTTGGCCATTTATATGAATGCCATTAACAATTATTAAACATATTTTTACTATCAAAGGTCAATTCCTTATCAGTTTTGCATTATTTGGTAATCATTTATACCTATAGAGTGTGAGTATAAGCTACCAACATAAATTGGAATCGTTTTATAACCACTTAACACAGAAATAATTAGTATTAAGTAGTGCAAGGTAGTGGAAATCTAGGTGATAGGCATGAAATTATATTAAACAAATCAATAAAAGCTCTTTCAACTAGCAACCATGGCATAAACAAAATAGAATAAAATCAATAAACTTAATAATACCCTTCACTGTCCTTTAAAGTGCTAAGTGGGAAAAAAACCTCAAAAGCTTGTGTCATAACATTAATGCCAGAAAACATAAGCTATATTACATAGAACCACAGAATCACTGAATGCTGAGTTGTAAGCGACTCACAATGATCACCAATTCCAACCCTTACCCCTGCACAGGGCCATCCCCAAGAGTCACTTCATGTGCCCTGGGAGGATTTTCCAAACACTTCTTGAACTCTGTCAGTCTTGGTGCTGTGACCACTCCCCAGGGGAGCCTGTTCCAGTGCCCAACCACTGTTTGGGTGAAGAATCTTTTCCTAATATCCAACCTCAGCCTCCCCTGACACAACTTCAGGCCATTGCCTCAGGTCCTGTCAGTGGTCACCAAAGAGGAGATCAGTGCCTGCCCCTCCTCTTCCCCTCACAAGGGAGTTGTAGGCTGCAATGAAGTCTCTCCTCATTCTCCTCATCTCCACACTGAACAGAGCAACCAACCAACCGTGATGATAGTGATTTCCAGAACCAAGAGCACAATATTTCAACTTTGTTGTCAAAACTGGGGTTGGGTAATTTGAAGGTCCCACTAGATTTGAATTGTTGTTGTTCATTAAAAACAAACAAACAAAACCCAAAACAAACAAAAAAAACCCCAAAACCAAACCCAAACAACATAGTTACTTTGGACATATAAGTCTAAGCAANATTAATAAATAAATAAATGAAAGATTGACATGCAGGTTGCTCTATTAATTCCTATTCATTCAGTGAGAAACTCTGAAGTATTACTGAAACTACCAAAGCAAATTCAACAGGTGCAGGGAAGAGCTGCAGAATATCAAGCACCTGACTTAGAATTTAACTTGCCACATAGTGAACCCAAGACTATGAAGAATTTCAGTATTAGTTTACTGCAGTTCAGACAGATATTCTGGCATCATCTGTGTCCTTGCATTCACTGAGGACATTAGCACACTACACTTTTTTTACCCCCACAAGCAGATGAGAGAATCAATGTACATAAGATGAAATTTCTTATACATGAATATGTAAGATATGCTATGTGAGGACAGGATACTGGGGTGCCAACAGGACACAGTAATGCAACTCAAGGCATTGGGTTTTTTTGCAGAATAACATACCTAAAATCTTTGGCAAAAGCTATTCTGAGGAAATTCTTAGTGTGTTTTACCATCTCTGAAAGAAAACTCAGGGTCTTGTTGTTTAAGCAAAAGAAAAGTCCTTCCTGTTTTGTCATGTTAGTAAAATAAAATAATAATAATAATAATAATAACAACCAGAAAAGAAAAATAAAAGGAAAAAAACCCAACAAAACCACAACTAAAAAAAAAACAACAAAAACAAACATCACTTTGTGCCTACATAGGAAATCCACATCTCTGAGAGTGTTCAAGGTATGTCTGTGTTCAGGCAGAAGCAGGGGAGGAGTTAAGTGTCTGTGGACTAAAGAATGGGAAGCTTGAACGATCATATCAGTTTATCCAAACTCTGAGATAAACAGATAGGATGTTTCAAGAGGCTGTGAACGGAAGTGGGAGAATGAATAGAGATATAAAAAAATAACTGCAAAGGAGTGTGGAGATGGAAGAAGCACATCACATAACACTAAACTATTGAAGCAAAGAAATTGTTGGATACCAAAATAGTAAATGTAAAAGAGATCTTGCTAAACAGAAAGAATGAGACAAAGATAAAGGTGGTAAAAAATGGTACTCTCTGAAAACAGCTTACATGGACTTAACAGAAGAACCTATTATCTGAAAAGTATGCAAAATAAAAACAAAAAAATGAAAAAAGAATACACACTAGTTTAAATTGGTCGAAAAATAAATTTCAGAATTACAGTCAAAATATATAATTAAATGAAACAGCAAAAAAGGTGGGATGCTGAAGATTGCTTAAAGCAATAGAGCACCCAGAGCCAACTTTGATTATGAAGTTTCAAAATCATTGCAATCTGATGTTTGCAAATTATTTAAGTAAAGTAACTTTGAGGCATTTGTTACTTCCAATTTCTGTGACAGCAATCTAGTCCCTTCCTGGTTTATCAGAAGGTACATTTTTTAGCAGGTTTGTGGAAAACTACATTTTCAGAACCTCAAGTTTTCTTCAGGGTACGCAATTTCTGACTACAAAACTTACACAATGACATTTCCTACCTACAGTAGTTATCATCATGGCTAGGCTTTGTGAACAAAGATTTCGGAAGGGCTCTGCCCATGTGGGTGTATCCTTCAAACCTGCACAGAGGATTTTTTAGGTGAGGCACAGTCATCCTCCTAGATCTCCCAGTCATCCTCCTTACCTTATGCTGAACTTGCTCCAGAGCTCTACATCTCTCTTATACTGAGGAGCCCAGAACTAGGCACAGCATTCCTGGTGTGGCCTCACCAGGGATGAGCAGAGGGACTGGATCATGCTCCTTGACCTGCTGGCAATGGTCTTTCTAGCGCACCCCTTCTTGGCCACCAGGACACACTGCTGGTCCATGGACAGCTTGCTGTCCACCAGGGCCCCCTGGTCCTTTTCCACAGAACTGCTTTCTGACAGGTTGGCCTCCAACCTTTCAGCCAGTTCTTCTCTGCCTAGCTCTCCAGCCTGTCAAGGTCCTTCTGAAGGGCTGCACACTCTGGTATCAACCACCCCTCTCAGCTCTGTGTCATGAAGGAAGTCACTGAGGAGGCCTCTGCCCCTTCATCCAAGTCATTGATGAATAAATTAAATAACACTCGGCCCAGTACTGAAGCTTGGGGGACATCACAAGTGACAGGCCTCTAACTAGACCATGTGCCACTGATTAAAATCCTGTGGGATCTGCCATTCAGCCAGTTCTCAATCCACCTCACTGTGCACTTATCCAGTCCACACTTCCTGAGTTTGCCTCTGAGGATGTTGTGAGAGATAACAATGAAAGCCTTGCTGAAGTCAAGGTAGGCAATATCCATTGCTCACTCTTCATCCATCCAGGTAGTTGTTTCATTATAGAAGGCAATCAGGTTGGTCACAGTTGATATAGACAAGCTGGCAGTTCTTTCTGTGGTTTAGCTTTATATTTCATATATGTATATATAGTCACATATATTTATACACACACACACACACACACACATATATGTGTGTATATGTGTGTGTGTGTGTGTATGCACACACATATGTATGTATGTTGCAGCTGGAAGTCATATCTTCAATAAAATAAAGTATATCTGAAAATGTGATGAATAATGTAACATTTTTTCAGCACTGTAGGACAGTTTAAGGTCAAGTAAATCCTCAAAAAGAACTGTTGCACTATGAATACTTTCCCTGACTTTTAGAGCTAGAGGTTTTTTTAGTTTTTTCTTCTGCCATTTTTAGAGGTATTTTGCATTTCCTGTGTTAACCACAAGTATAAACTCAAATGAGGTGGTAGTTGGAGTTTACTTTTGAATTCACCCTAGAGATAATTTCTTTTAGTGTGACAACCATATTCCGAATGTGGATGTCATTCTTCAAGCAAATTACCATCTATGGTATTTTGGGGCTGTGTGACTATACTTGATTTATAAATATAGTCTACATAATAGGAAGCTTTTCAGGCCATTCTATGGCTGTAGCTTTGTTCTGAATTTTTGTTTATTACTGTTTTATATTCATTATTCTACATATTATTTGCTACCTCATTTATTTCAAAAAGTGCTTTCATACCGAACTACACTTTGTTGCAATTCATAGCTGGCTTCTCTTTACGTATATGCTTGTCAGCTGGTGTATGACTTAGTACAGTAAGATAAACACTTAATGAACCTTTATCAATTTCATGTTGTTATGATACCCTTTTGAATTTTTATACTGCTACAATCATACTCTTGGTGGAGCTTTTGTTTTATTTATCAGATTTTGCTATATGCATGCACAGTTTTTATTATCTTTATTTTAAACACTTTGTCAGCAAAGGAAAACGATCTAATAAATCTTGTTGCTTTTCAAAGAGTAGAAATGTGTCATACCCAATGTCATAAATATAAACCCTTTTGTTTCCACAGCCAAAAATGCATTTTTACAGTTATGTCGGTGTTGGGTTATTACTATCACTTCCACTTTTAATGCCTGAGATGCAAGAGTTGTTTAGAAAGGTAAAAATCAGACTGGAAAAATATGGGTCTGCAAGGGCAGAAATTACTAGATACACAAAAAGAAATTCTGGTTTTAATTGTCTGCTTATCTACTGGAAGTCATGATGTTGGCAAAAAATACTAAAATTACTTGATCAAAACTAGATATCTAAACCTTTGAGCTACAAAGGTATTAATCATATGCATAAAATGCTACCTAATGCTATTAATGTGTGTACTAAGACACATCTTTTATCTTTATTCTCATAGGTTTTTTTTTTTTTGTTCTGTGCTGGCAATATCTGGTTTCCTTCCATTAGGAAAGGAGTTTCCTAGCTAGGGCATAAGTATTCAATGCATTATAAAACCATCTTACCTTTTTGTATATGGAAATATGCCCTACCTATAGGTTATTCAGTAATGTGAGGTAGAGAACTCAGAATTTTCTATAGAAATTGTTCCATTTTTGTTTCATTAATTAATAAACGTCTTACTGAGCCACTAGGACCATGACTGGATATCCAAAGGATTTAGCTACTCAACTATAAACTAGTAAACTGGCATTTGCTGCCTCTACATTGAGTCTTCTTGGTGTTTTACCTTTGAAGTATTTACCAAAGCATGTAGGTGAGTACCCTGACCACCACACTGAGAAATTAGGATCCATTTCTTTCTCACTCTCACTGCAGCTCAGTAAATGTTCAATATGTCATGGAAGTTCAACAGCTTCAACAGAAGGAAATGAGATCACTTAACAGCCACGAGCAGTGCAAAATTCTTTCTCTATTCTCATCTGCTTAGCATCCACCTGGTAAAGAAAGGAACTAGCTTCAAATCTGAGTCAGTGAAAGCAGACCTGGGTTATGGACAGGTCAATTATATGGGGTTTTTGCACAGCAATAAGCAGATATTCTAGTCAACCCCAAGTTATGAATAATTGAATTGGTCTTAGAATAAGACATTTGATTTTTTTTTAAAAAAACAAGATATATGTGAAAAGAATCACCTTTGTTCTGTTTGCTTGTAAATTTTCTATTGAAGTCTTCAAATAGCTTTTAACCTTTTTTTTTTAATTAAAGTGAACAAACAAATGATAAATTTTACCAGGATTTAAAAGCTGTTTACATGAGATTATGTAGAATCTCTCTGGGACCAGTTTTGACATTCATAAACTGTTTGTGAGCAGTGGAAACTGATACAAATTATTGAAATGAGAGTGCACTGAACTGTGAGCAAAAAAGAACCTATATAAATATTCATTTTAGTCTCTACTTCATGATCTACTACAAAAAGTAGTTTAAATAAGTTAAAGGGGAGTTTTATATGCTGACCTTTAAAAATGCTGCACTCTTTTATGACAGGAACATGTACATACATGTACATAATGATACTATTTTTTAAAAATTAATGCCGGTGGAAATTTTGTGTAGAATTATGACTCAAATAAAAATAAAAAAAAAGAAAATAAAAAAGAAAAAAAGTATGAAGGGGGAGGAATAGAATAATTCAATAAAAGTATCTGAGACATTTCAGTCAAAAATCTGTGATTTCCTGACATAATGAAATCATCTATTCTAAAGAACATGAAAACCCACAAAGCCAAGTATAAGAAAAAACCCAAACCAAAACAACAAAAGAAAAAAAATAAGGAAGGTAACACACCTGCCTGACAAAGGGAAGCCAGCTGATGGATTTTATTTAGATTTTGATAAAGCTTTTGATACTGTCTCTCACAACAAAAATTACAGCATACAGCTGGATTAACACATCAACTAGATCATGGTTCGGATGCAAAGGATTTTAATGCATGGGGCTTACATCAGCTGGTGACTGGTCACTAGTGTGGTTCTGCATAGCTCCATCTCATGACCAATGCTCCTCAACATCTTCATAAATGACTTGGATGCAGCACTTGAAGGTGTACCAAGTAAGTTTGCCGATAGTACTAAATTGAGGAGAGCTGTTGACCCACTTGAAGGCAGAGGGGCCCTGCAGAGAGACCTCAACCAATTAAAGAGCTGGGCAATGATCAGCTGTATGAAGTTTAGCAAAGACAAGTTCCAGAATCTGTACCAGGGCAACACCAGTACATACAGACTGGGAAACAAGAGGCTGGAGAGCAGCCCCACAGAGAGGGACCTGGGGGTCCTGGTCAATGGCAAATTGAATGTGAGTCAGCAGTGCCCTGGCAGCCAGGAGGGACAACCATGTCCGGGGGGGCATCAGGCAAAGCATCACCAGCCGGTCAAGGGAAGGGATTGTCCTGTTCTGCTCTGCACTGGTGTGGCCTCACCTTGAATATTGTGTGCAGTTTTGAGCACTACAATGAAAGAAAGTCATGAAGCTCTTAGACAGTGTCCAAAGGAGGGCAACAAAGATGGTGAAGGGCCTCGAGGGGAAGCCGTATGAGGAGCGGCTGAGGTCACTTGGTTTGTTCAGACTGGAGAAGAGGAGTCTGAGGTAGACCTCACTGCAGTCTGCAACTTCCTTGTGAGAGGAAGAGGAAGGGCAGGCACTGATCTCTTCTCTATGGTAATCAGTGATAGAACCCAAGGGAATGGCCTGAAATTGTGTCAGGAGAGGTTTAGGTTGGATTTTAGGAAGAGTTTCTTTACCCAGAGGATGGTTGGGCACTAGAACAGGCTCCCCTGGGGAGTGGTCACAGCACCAAGCCTGACAAGAGTTCAAGAAATGTTTGGACAATGGTGTTAGGAACATGGTGAGATTCCTGGAGCTGTCCTGTGCAGGGCCAGGAACTAGACTTCAATGATCTTTGTGGGTCCCTTTCAACTTAAGACATTCTGTGATTCTATGATTTTAAGGTGGAGGTGTAAGAGTATCCCTGTTGTTTCTGCCAGCTAGTAGAAAATTTCAAACTTCGGAATAAAAGTAATTCTTAATACTTACCTCACGTTTCAATATTTGTTGAATATTCTTTTGTTTTCCTTTTTCTTCCAAAGATATGAGAGGGTTCTTTTTGCAGCCAAAAGTAAACAATGGATTAGGACATTGGAGCTGCTCAGGATATAATGCTGAGTCATCAGCTTAAAAAAAAACATAGGAAAACAAAAAGTTCTAGAGAAATATCGTGGCAATCCTCTAGCTGACCTAAAAATATGAATATGAAGACAGGTCTGATAGACCTAATCCATAGGAGCTCCTCTTCCTGTTGTAACTCCACACTGCTTGCTTTCTTCTTTAAGGCATTGAAACATAACAGAAATGTAATCTTAAAAAAAAGAAATGTTGATCACCAAAGAGTAAGTTGTGAGTGCTCTATGTTTTTATTTATTTCTATACATTTCATTCTGCTTTCTTGAGTTCTTTTAAACTCCACAGATAATGCTCTTTGTTGTTGTGGTCATTGAGCAGTTATTTAGAATGGTTGAAAGCTGTTATGCCTTTTTACTTAGCTAATTTTAGCAGCTTCTGTGCACTAAAGAAACAGGCTAACAAAATAAAACTCCTTGTGAACAAGGAATTGTCTGGAGTTCTCAGTAAATTTAAGAATAATTTATGAATACCAGCTTGTGTCCAAAGACTAACTAGGTGGAAGAATATATACCAGTCATGGATCTTCAGTGAGTGATTTATTATTGCTTATAAATACAAAACAGGCACAAAAAAACACTAGTTGTTGCTTTAGAAGTATATTCTTATGAAGATAAGAGAAGGAAAAGTGTAACCTAATATTAATTAAGTGGATACACTATATATTAAAAAATATTCTTGCTCTCATAAAAAATATAATTAATTTTAATATATTAAAATCTTATTTTTTCCTGACATTGCTCAAATTCTTTCTTGTGTTAATACAACACAGAGCATTTATCTTGATACCATTAATCTTGTAAGTCTAATTTTCTATGTTTATGGTTCACTGAAAATATATAAGACAAGGTAGTGGGACGTTACTTCACATTTCTGATTCACCTACCATTGAAGTCAATGGAATCTGCAATTATTGCAACATGTTAAGGAGGGAAAAAAAAAAGTAAGTAAAAACAATTTGAAAACTAGATACATGTATTAGCATAAGTGCTCAGCATCCTTTGGGACTAAAATTCAACTTTGGACTGGGGAATTTCAAAACAACTAAGAGAATTATCCCTGTCAATTCTCCAAATCTGTTGTACACAGTGTGATGGACAACAGCCATAATACACTGGTAAGTCATCTAATTGTCCGTATTTGTCATAGTCTGACTATCTATTATTGCAACTTTCAACTGAATCTATAACAGGACATATATATAGGACTCTATATTTAGCAGTGGGTGGAGGACAAGAACTCTGAAGAAGGATGAACAGTGCATTTAATGTAATGGGTACAGGCTGATAATTTACTGTTACTATTACTTCCTTAACATGTAAAGGAAGTACTTATATCCTTTATATAAATGAGTGAGAACAAGTGTCTTAACAAAAGAAAATGTGTAATAGTTAGCCTCAGTTAAAATCATATAATCATAAAATGGTTTGTGTTGGAAGGGACCTTAAAGATTAATTCATTCCAAACTCCCTACCGTGGGCAGTGATGACTCTCATAAGATCAGGCTGCTCACAGCCCCATCCAACCTGGCCTTGAGCAGTTTCACACATGCACAACCTTTCTGGGCAACCTGTTCCAGTGCTTCACCGCCCTCTGACTAAAGAAATTCTTCTCAAAATCTACTCTAAACTTGTGCTTTTTCATGTTAAATCCATTGCCCCTTGTCCTGTCACTATGTGCCCATGTAAAATGTCACTCTTCCTCCATTTTACAAGCCCCCTTAAGTTACTGGAAGGCTGCAATGAGGTCTCCATGCAGCCTTCTCTTCTTTGTGCTGAACCCCAGCTCTCTCAGTCTGTCTTCATAGGAGAGGTGCTCCATCTTTCTAATCATCTTCATGGCCATCCTCTGGACTCACTCTAACAAGTCCATGAATTCTTGTGCTGAAGACCCCAGAGCTGGAAGCAGTACTCCAGGAGGGATCTCTCTCTACTGCAGAGTAGAGCTGGAGAATCCCCTTCCCTAACCTGCTGGCCACATCTCTTTTGAGGCAGCCCAGGATGTGCTTGGCCTTCTGGGCTGCGAATGCACACTGGTTACTCATATCCAACTTTTCATCCAAGAGAATCCCTAAAGTCACCTATATTTGCTTTTGATAGTGCACTTGGTTCTTCAAATAAATGAGAAAGATAGAAAGAAGCAAACAAATAGTCTCTTTAGTCACCTAATCAAAATTCCAACATACTTATCACATATATAAGACAAGAAATTTAGGCTGTTTTATAAAGATTTCACCAGCTTGTGTTCCAAGTCTGTAAATGGGAAATTGGTGAGACTAAACACAAGAGCCAATGCTGAGAACACTAATGTTAGGCTAGATGAAACATTCACTCAGAAGTGACCTATCTGTAATATCTTTTAATGGGAGAAATGTTTATTAATATGTGCTGTGATACTCTGTTTTCATTTTTCACTTAAACTACAGTGCTGCTGCAAAAGAAACTTTTATTTGCACTGTCTCAGTCTCCCTATGAGGAACATGTGAATATCTAGGCCTCCCATATCTGCAGTATATTAGATTCAACAGATTATAAAGAGAAAAAAAATATGAAAATTAAGATACAGGGTTGGGTGTCTCTTATTAGCTCTGGTTTTGTACAGTGAAGTAGCTGCCTTAAAAGTACTCAAGTTATCTTCCTACTTGATGTAAAGGAATTGGTGTGTTACGGTAAATTTTACCCTAATTTTTGGGCATTCTAGGTGAGACTGCATCTCTTCATTGGTTCTACCTTAAATGTAAGTTAGTGAGTCATATTTGTCCATCTGAATCACAGAATAGTGAGGTTTGAAGAGACCTCTGAAGTCATCTGGTCCACACCACCCTGCTCAAACTGGGCCACATGCAGTGAGTTGCCCAGGTCGTTATCTAAACAGTTTTTTAATACCTCTGAGGGACGAGACTCCACAACCTCTGGGCAACCTGTGCCAGTGTTTGCTCATCCTCAAAGTAAGCGTTTTCTGATGTTCAGATGGAACTTCTAGTGTTTCTGCCACCTTTTTCTATCCTTTTTATAGTCCCTTCATATACATTGATATTCCCTGAGCCCCTTTTTCTCTAGGCTAATCAGTCTCATCTCTCCCAACCTTACCTTATAGGAAAAGGTGCTCCATCCCCTTTATTATCTTTAGGGCCCTGTGCTGGACTTTAGGTAGAGAGAGATTCTCATGAGAATCTGATAAGCAGAAGAGAATATTTTCAGATATGCTGAGCCTGTTGATTCAAACATCACATTTTCTCGAACATTCTACCACCAAAAAGAGTTCGTATTGGAGATACAAATAACTTTAAAGATTGTAGACTTTCTGCATTTGAGCACTTTTGTTTTCTTTTTCTCCTTTCCTCTGTCCACCCAATAGCTTTTACACTTTTTATACACTGTTTTTTAACAGATGCCATTTCAATTTTTTTCTTTAATGTTTAGTTCATTGACTTACCTTTCAATTTTGCCTTACCTTTCAATTTTCACTTCAATAAATAAATGCTCTTATATTGTCTTACTAGGCTTTCTGAATAATTTTCTCTTTGTGCTTTATATTTTTAAAAGATGTAGGTCTACAAAACATTATAATGTTGATACAGAGCATAAAACATCCTAATTATACCTTTCAAGTTTTTACTGGGTTTCCCTGAAAGGCCATATTTTCTATGTCTAAGTTCTTTCATATGTATCTATAGTGATGAGAGCAGGAAATAACAGTAATTACATCACTTATAGTAGAAGTGAGAAGCATTGAGCTGTTACAACATCTACTTACTGTCTTTGAACTTTACTGGTATAAGAACAAAATTTACGAATTTGGTCTGTCTGGAATGGAGTAGCAGTCTGTATGTTGCTGTGCTTTGGATTTGCAACTAAAACTGAGATGATAACACAGCAGTCCTTCGTTTTCTGTTGAGCTGTGCTTGCAGAGAATGGAGGTTTTCTTCCTATCAATCTGTCCTTGCATCAAGCAGCTTGAGGGTGCACATGAAATTTCGAGGAGCTGGGGCAGCTGACTGAAACTGGCCAAAGGATAATCTACATTACTGGGCATTAGGCTCAGCGGTAAAAGCTCAGGGAGAGGAAGAAGAAGCAAGAACATTCATTGTTATATCTTTTTGTTTTTCCAAGTAATATGCTTTCTGGACTAAATTGGCTAAACACCTGCCCAGTGATAGGAGGTTGTGCATAAATTCCTTTCTTGTTTCTGCATATTTTTTTCACTTATTAAGCTGTCTTTATTTTGACTCACCACTTTTGGACTTTTGCCCTTCCAATTTTCCACCCATACCACTGAGTGACGTGGGAAAAGTGATCAGCACCTGGCCAGAATCAGTCTACCACAACTGAGCAGACTAAGTTACCCCACACATACCTGTTACAACTGTACAACAATAACAAAAATACACTCAAAAGGAAGCCAACTTCAAAAAAAATGTCAGAAATCAAAAAGTAACTTCTGACAAAAAAAAAAGAGCCAATAAAAGGAAAACCAAAACAAATGAAACATGAATATTAAAGCCTTCATTTGTTACATTATTCTATATATTTGAGCAGCAAACATTTCAAGAACTTTTGGTTGTATTACAAATAAAGCAATAGATTTTACTCATGAGTATTTTTAATGTTATTGTTCACTACCTTAGGAATACTTAAGTGCAAAACTTTATTCTTTGATGTTATTTCAAATTTTTTTTGCAAACATAGCAGATTTGATAAACTCAAAAAATGTCAACTTGAGACAGGTTTTAATTAGCAAGGACTTTATTTTTATTGAAGGCCTTTTTTCATGTTTTGTGTAAAAATTGTTATTCTAAAAGGAAATATTCTCAGAGTCAAATATTTGCATCTCATGAGTCAGGCCTCAACAAACCGTATTTAGAACTGTCATAATAACTAGTGGAGGTGTTGTGGAAACTTTGCCTTAGTCTTAGCCATGATAATAAGTGCCATGGATTTTTCTAAGCCTGAGATTTGCAGCAATCAGTTTGGATATTATTGGTCTCTTGGAAGCCTTGGAATGACAGAGGTGTAGATTTAAGTTTTATGTGAAACACTAGCCTACCATACTAAATTAACTGTAGTAGATTCTTCAAGCATTGAAACTGGGGACCACAGATAAAGATTTTTGACTTGCTATCTCTACATCTAGTGTTGAAAAGTAATTATTTGTTACAAGTTTTAAAATAGTTTCTGCCCTACTAAGAAGCCTTCTTCAGCATTCTTCACTTATAAATGCCCTTAGGACTGATCTGTGTATTAAGTGATATCCTACCAAAAATTGTATGCAGTCAACTGTGTGGTGTAGGATTTCGTTGGCCTATATTTACATATCTGTACGTGACCTGTATACCAACACAACCACTTTTGTCACTGGAGGACTGGTCAATACATTCACTGGAGTCTGGAGAACTGTTCAGTGTAGCCTAAAGTAGCCATCACTGTGTCATGACTAGACTTGATATATCTAGACTTCATCAACCATATTGAGTAGACCTCCACTAGACACAGTAGGTGCTTACAGATTTAGATAACATGTAGATACTTCCATTGCAAAACATCTGAAGCTAGATATACCTGAATACTACCTAAATTAAGGTTGTTAGTACTTCTCTATTCTCTTTTGTTCTTGCCTCAAGAACATATCCTGTTAGTATGTCTTTTAAGTATGTAGTTTTGAATGCAAGTTTCTGAGTGGTGGGTAAGCCAGGTAGACCTGATTTGCTACCGGAAATTTGATCACTTGAAAAGAGTGTTAACTCTTATGCCATGGCACAGGCATCTACCATTGGAACAAGAATAAAACATTTTGTACATATTTAGACTGAATAAATTAAACCTAGTAACACTTGCTAGTTTCTGGACCTTTATACACATTCTGCTAGGGCGGTCCTGTGGCATAGTGGAGAGCACTCCAGTCTCCGACTCCCAAGGTCACGAGTTCAAGTCTCAGTACGGGTGGCCCAGGCAGTTAAATGCCTCCCTGCCATCCGAGCCCGTCAGATCTCGGATGCCAAGCAGGGTCAGCCCCAGTTAGTACTGGGTGCTGTAGATAGTCCTAAGGAGACTTCACTGTCACTGTCCAAGCTTGCTTGGCCATGGCAAATGAACCTTAGGACTTAAACGGTGGGGTCAGTTCTGCGCACGCTGTGCCTCACCTAAAAAAAAATCCCCTGCGCAGGCTCGGAGGGCACACCTGGGGTGAGCCCTTCCCAAGTCTTCGTTCACGAAGATTGGCCATTATTATACACATTCTGCTACCTAAAGAGTTCTACAAGCAAGCTTTATAATTATTTGCTGAGTATCTAAGATTAAGTTCAGACTCTTGGCACAAAACTGGTAGGACTTTTTCCCTCACCCTCCTGTCCTGTTCCTTTTACCTTCAATATCTCTAATACCTTATCTAGACACTCTATCATTTGTATTATTTCCAGTTATGTTCTTATCCTTCCTTTCTTCCTTTCTATTTTGGTCCTGCCTTTGTATCATCCATTCTCTATACTGTTCATTTATGGTGTTCTACTCTTTTTTTTTTTTTTTTTAAACATGTTTTCACTCAGCTGCTTCCATTTTTGACTTGTTCTAATCAAGAAATGAGTCTTGCTGCTTATCCACTATATTGATGCAGTAAAAAAGGACTCTATGGTTAAATACTAAGTAACTTATATTTTCCTATAAAGAAATAGTTTGCAGAAAGGAAATATACAGGATGAAAGCAAGAAGCGTGACTGATGCACGAACCTGGTTGTCATTCATTATTCTCACACATGCAACATTTATTCTCTGCCTATTGGCAATGAAGAATGAAGAGCTCAAAAAAGGTGTTTGGTATTCTCATTTTGAACTTCCAGTGTTCGATTTCTAGAAGCTGCAAGTTGCAAGACTATGGAGTCACTTTCCAACAGAACCTTCAGAAAATTTCAGAGAAAGCATTAAAAGATCTGCTGATCATATATTCATGCTGAGCAATATTTCAGATAGGGTAAACAATTCATTGAATTGGTAGAAGATATATATCTTCATGCTAATGAAAATGGTTTAACTCTCAGTGACTATGAAGGAAGTTACGTAATGTGAGACCAGGTTAAACCTTCTCTACCATACTGAGTACCCATATTCCTTGTTTTCAGCAACTCAGCTGCTCAGTCCAAATTCTCATGCAACTTCACCTGGCTGATTAACTGTATCTGGTGCACAGTCACGGAGGATCAAGCACATCAAAATGAATTTCACTGGAGAGCTGTGGAACTTAGTAGAATCCAATGTCCAAATGAACATTTCTAGAAATCACATTTTGTCTTAGCAGCTAAATATTATGCCCTTTTTCTACTTTGGAATTTTGTAAGTATCTTTCTTTCTTACAGATGAGAAGAGTACCTCATCACAGTCTTGTGATGTTTATTCTGTTGTTTAAAACCTCAACAACAGAAGTCATGATATGTTGCAAGATTCATAAGTTTCATTCTAAGCAAAAGGTAAAATTTTGACATCTGATTTCAATAGATATTTGATGGTGGAATCCAAGTACATCTTTGTCTCCTAAAGAATGGACTAAATAAAAAACAAACCCCTAACTCAAATTCTCACATTTCTTTCAATTTTTTTAAACCAAAGGTCTTGAGGATGTGAAATTAAAACAATTTTCTTTATGTATGCTGTCAGAATCCTTCAATTTGTGTATCTTATATCAACAAAGAGGAGGACAAAACAAATTCGTCCTCTAATTTTTTAAATAAAGGACAAGTATCTCAGCTGGGATTCTTCAAAAACCACATAAGACAAACTTGATGACAACTTTTGAGCACAAATAACTAATTATTTTTTTCCAAATTGTGAATATCTGGAAATTTAATTTCACTGTGGAATGTTAAGATCTGAGTAATTTTTTTCTATGATTAGTAGTTGTGGTAGAAAAATGGATGTAGAAGAAATGCAATGGATCCCTCAATAGGCAAGAGATTCTGCCATGAAGCTTTGCTCTTCATTGGTGAAATTAGAATTGCAAGTATGCCATTGGCATGGATAGCTCTCTGACTGTATCTGCATTCACCATTAGAGTGATGGAGCATGAGGATAGACCTTAGATGTTTCAGGATCGAGGTTATGTTCCTGCACATTCATCTGTTTATATCAGCTGTTGCCTTATAACCGTGATGATATCAAGGTTGAGAATAAAACTTTGACCATATCATTTATATGGGCAGAACACTGGCAGCATCAAAAAATATGTTAAATCCTGGCTTTATCACTGATATGAACACAGCCCTTTTATGAAGGACAATGGGACCAAGCATTGGAGAAGAGGCCAGAGCTCTGTCTGTTACAGACCTTTCCATGTAAGCCAGAAATGTAAGAGATGCTGACAAAGTGCTTGTGATGTCAAAGAAGGGGATAGAGCTTTGGCTGTGTCAAATGATTGCTGTGGAACACTGCCTTTGTCAGTGTTGAGACTAGAGTTCTGGCTGTGTCAGAAATGAGGATGGCACTCAGTATATCAATGTTTGCCTCTGACATTTGGCTATGTTAAAGACAGCCAGGAGTGGACACCTGGCTTTTTCCAAGCTGGGCATACAGCCCTGGTTATGTCAATATTTGCCAAGGGTGATTATCTCATCAAGATGAATTCATATACCTGGATGAAATTGCTAATACATCTGTGATTTGCTATGCATGTCAGATTAAAGAATAGAACTTTTTTTTTAGCATATATTAGGTAGAGATTGATACCTGATCCTATCAGAAATGAAATTCAGCTCTATCTGGGATCAACACTGATATATGTGTTCTCATGTCAGAAACAAACAAGAACCCATGTTAGAAGCCACTTCACTATTACTCTGACTATGTCTCTAATAAAATCATGGATATAAGATATAAATAGGATTAACGTACATTTTCTTTTCTTTGTGGTTAAAATGGTGTGCCAATCACAGCAAATATAATGAGTCTATATAAATCTAAGATTTATTCTTTTTATTTGTCTAAGTCATACACACGTACCAAGTTGTATTAGGCAACATAAAAATCTGATTGCATTAAACCCCAAGAATCTAGTGTTTGTTTTTGTAAAAGATGGTAACCACTATATATACAAAATTGGGAATGTACTCTTATTTTTGCCAGATGTGCATCTGAAAATATTTTCACTGTTAGATTACTTTTTCCATAGAGCAGCAGGTTATTCTTAAAGTATATTGATTTTTTTTCCAGAACTGCACTAAAAATACATTTATTGAAGATTTCATAGTGTTTCAGATTTTGTTCTGAAAAATCTCTCTCTACTTTTCTATGTAATGGAGATCTCCATATGACAAAATATCAAAACAGTCTTATTAAAATTATTCAAGGTTCTGACCTGGTCAAGATGGCAAAGTAGTTTTGCATGTAAAATAACATCTATGCAAAACTCCTGTTAGGGAAGCCTTTCATAAGCTTATGTAAGCTTATGTTACAGAAAATACAGAATTATGCATAATTCTTCGTAAGACTATGGTAGTTTGTAAATAAGTGAAGAAGAAAGATAGCAAAATATTTTTTTAAAATCAAAAAGTTAAATAGCTTTTTATTAAGAGGGTAAATGTTTCTCCTTATATAAAAAAATAGAGTAGGTGAGTTCCGTTACTTTTTATTGTAGTTCTTGTCCTCATCATGGCTAGGCTTCGTGAACAAAGATTTGGGAAGAGCACTACCCACGCTTGCTGCAAGTGTGCTGGTGGCTAACAAGGCCGATACGGGATAGGCAGGTCCGGTCACAAAAGGCACAGCGGAACGTCTCCTTTGGTGATAATGGCGAGGAACAGTTCTTTCTGTGTTGCCTTTTCTCCTCAGGACTGACTCTGCGTGAATTCTCAAAAGGAAGTGGCAGCGTTGTGAATGATGTGTCTCCATGAATCCCGATTGGAGGACAGAGTGGACAATTGATGGCAGTCAATATGGCCAAGGCTGAGGTGTTGTTTCAGAGAGTCCTTGTATCTCTTCTTCGGGGCTCCTCCCTTGCGTCAGCCAGTGGTGAGTTCACCATAGAGCACAATCTTCGGGAGGCAGTGATCCTCCATCCTGGAGACGTGCCCTGCCCAGCGCAACGGTGTTCTCATCAGCATGGCCTCGATACTGGTGACTCCTGCCTGTTCAAGAACAGACACATTGGTCACGTAGTCAGACCAGTGGATGTTTAGGGTTGAACAGAGGCAGTGCTTATGGAAGCATTTGAGAAGCAGCACTTGGTGGCAATAGATGACCCATGATTCAGATGCTGAGTCATGACAGTTCATGGGCAATTAGAGCAGAATGAGGCTCAGGACACCCACTATCCATAGGATCAAGCATGCCTTTGAATTCTCTTTTTTTTTGTTTGACCGCATGGAAGATGCCAGTTG
>VWZD01010853.1:6279-27323 GCA_013396695.1 Sakesphorus luctuosus | reverse complement strand
AACCCCACGAGACTGTCATCTCCGGGGTCAGTCTCAAATGACCAATATCCTGAACCGCCTGCATGCAGGGTTGGGTCTGCGGCTTCCAGCTGCTTCCTATCACCTGCCGTTTTTGACCCTCACCTGTCGCTACAGGGCTTTGCAACGTGGGTGAATCCTTCAAGCCTGTGCAATGGATTTTTTAGGTGAGGCACAGCATGCACAGAACTGGCCCCACACTTTACTCCTAAGGTTCATCTGCCACGGCCTAGTGAGCTTGGATGGTGAGACTGAATACCTCAGGATGTAGGTTTGGTTAGAGTATCCTTCTCTTAGATGGATGGCCTTACAGGCTAAGCGAGCTCCATCTGCCCGGGTTTGAAGTTAGAGTTGTTCTTCTCCTAGGATGGTTGCCAGAGGGCTAGTGAGCCCATCCTGCCTGTGGACACACTTTGTCTGACCCTTCAGCTGAGACCTGTCCAGCATGGGAGACCCTACCGGTGGCGCAAACCACGGCCAGCATAGCTTTCAACCTCATGAGGGCACGCAAGCTTCTCCCCCGCGACAAGGGGGTGTCCCTGGAGAAGAGTTCTTGTCCTAGAATATGATCAAACAACAATAAATATTCAAGTTGTACCCAACTGGCTTTTCCAAAAGTTAGAGAGACTGTTTTTTAAATTTGCAAATGTTGAGGTCATAGTTAAGAGTTACAGTACGAGATGCTGTGTCCTCATCAGTTGAGCCTAGTTAGTAATTTTGCCTGAAAATCTGTGTGAGAGGTAATTAGAAGCCCCTTTTCTGTAGAATCTTGTTCTTCATATCCTCACTACTTCTGTTGGTCAATGCTGTACTGGCCAGAGCCCAGGGGCAGACATTACTGGGAAGCAAATAGTCTGCCTTGATGAATTTGGAGAAAACGTAATTTTCCCTGACGGAGGTGAGAAAGGTCAAATTAAAACTTTCATGTTATTGAGCACTATCTGTTTATCTTTTAAATTGTAATTAAAAAAAAATTGACATCATATATGTAATTAACTGAATCTTAATAATTTTGTGGTCAGATCTATGTCAGATGACATTGCATTGCATTACATATTCTCAACTAGAAATTTTAAATTATAAAGAAAGCTGGATCTGATGTATACAACATGCCCTTTTTAAAAGGCATGTTTTGTACTTTATTAATTAGTACTCTGAGGTTGTTTGTATTTAGCCTTCAGCTCCATCTGGGACAGCAGCAAGATACCTCATGAAGGGACAGATAATGAGCTGTTACACTTTCATACAAATGCCTTGTGTTTTGTTATCAAAGTCTGTTTGTAAGCCTGTTCAGACTTTCAGATGCAAATAATGCATGATACAGAAGAGTAAATATGGAAACAAATTAAATCTTTCCTTCCTTTAATAATAAACAGTGCTGTGGAATTGGAGGGCAAAGAAGAATTCTCTAGTTCATCGTTACCTGAAAGTTGCTGCAGAATTTCTTCTTCAGCAGTTCTACATTTATTTCTCCACTGGATAAAGATTTAGCATTCTGCAGCACACAGCTTAAAGGCTTGTTAAAGGACTGTTAGTTACAGCCTTTTCCATCTGTTCTTAGTCCTTAAGTCTGCCCTCTGTTTTTTCTGTGTGCTATGGAAACTATGAACAGAATATTTTCAAAATTGTGGGAAAAAAAATATTTTCAAAGGTTTTTGTGCAATCCTTAAAAATTTGACTGTGTTTTGTCTTTAACATGGTTCCACAACCAAGCAGCATGACTGGCGCTAGTTTACCAGGATACACAGATCAGAGCTCAATAACCCAAAACAACTGAGCATAAATACTCCTTTTTGAATTATGATATGTTTAAAATATGTAAATGAATACTGTTTACACTGACCAATGATGACCTCTATGTTTGCCTTACCACACTTATCTAAAATAAAATTGCATATTACTTTCATCTGTATATTCTATTAAGATGATACACAAATGTTTGCAATGACAATTCCCATTTATCAAACAGCCTGTATTTTGTTTACATGGCTACAATGAAAATTTGAAAGGAAATAAAGAAAGAACTGTTGGAGAGGTAGTTATAGTTCTGATACTAGTTGAAAGAAGTTTATCTTGTAAACACACACACAGAGAAAAGAAAATATGGCTTGCCTGTTGAGGAAACAGTTCAGCTGGCAAGAGAAGAGAAAACCAATTGTCAGGTAGAATTCTTTTACCAATAGAAATAAATTAGTTGCTGCTGTGACCTCTCTAAATAAAATCTGATCAAATGAAGACAAAAATAATTCCTAGCAGGATAAAATCAGCACAGATATTAATTTAATAGAATAAGACAGATTGATTTTTTCATTAGATAGATGCAGGTTAGGCCTCTGAGCTCACATTGTCATTCAAAAACAACTCTATCCCTATGTCCCTGTAAGGAATTATGTTTTGAAGGGTATTTTGTATCCAAGGTGATTTAGTTTTTTTCTCACTCTCTCTTTATGTAGCTGAATATATATATATATGTACGTATGGATAAACACAAACTGTACTATATTTTAAAAAGTTCTTCCAATATTACAGTGGGAAGAAGAAAACATGTTGCTCTGGCTTTGTACAGTTCAGTACGGTCCAATAACAAAGAGAAATTAACAAAGGAAAAATTAACAACGAGAAATTGACAAAGGAAGAGAAATTTCTAATGGAAATATTACTCAGTTCTACACCCGGATGGGATTTCTTTCAGAATTAACTTATTAGCAAAGAAGGGAATTTTGTAATACTTTACCAAAAAAATATATTTCAAAGCAGTTTATTCGCAAACATTATCTGAAAATTCTATTTAAGAATCTGTCTCAGTCTGTTCTCTCTCTCCTCTGATCACTCCTTGATGCCATACCAGGCTTTGGTTTCTGTAGCCATTTCCCAAGACAATAACATCTGTATCTGCTTTTTTCTGATTGTCTCTTTGTCCAGTCATAAGGGACTCCATAGGTTTTTTACTTCAAAATATGGAAGCTTAGACCACAGATTTACATCCCAGATCCTGGTGTTGCCTATATGCATTCTCAGTGAGGATTCAATACACTGCCACTTCTGGTGTCACTGATAGCTTATCCTGGCTCTGTATGGTTCTGGAAAGGTAGTGTGAACACTATCACTGTAGCCAGATTAATTTGCCTGATTTTTAACTGTTCAGAGTAATACCTATTCTGTGCAGTGCAGGTGCGCACACCCTGAGACCAGCTTGGTACTCAGCACCAGTTCACCAGAGATCAATTATTAGCATTTAAGTAAAAACACAGAAAGAATATCTACCACCAAAGATATGTTGAAATGTGACCTCCTTTCTATACCATATGAATCAGAATCTTCCTTTTTTCTGGTTCATTCTTCTTTAGGGCCTGGGACAGGTGTTATTTGCCTCCTTGAGAAGAGGCTATGTTAAGTATATCAGCATTCTTTTCACTAACGTAGGCTGTTTGTTTTGTCTTTGGTTTTTTTTCCCTATTCACATACTTGAGACTTAATATACAGAAAGAATGCTTATGCAATGTATGTTGGGAAACCCACCTCCTAGCCATGTAGACTATATTTGAAGATTACTTCCACTGATATTTTTCTTGTTTCTTTTTTAAAACACCTCTGCCTCAATAAGAAATTAAACATAATTAGATCCTAGTAGGAATTTGAAAATTATCCCTATTCACTTTGTCTTTTTATAACCATCCAAAATATCGTGTCTATATCCTTTCAAAGTTTTATTTCACAGAACCATATAATCATATAATTGTAGAATAGTTTGGGTTAGAAGGGACCATAAAGATCATCTAGTTCCAACCCCTCTGCCATGGGCAAAGACACTTCATACTAGAGCTAAAAGCCCCTTCCATTCTGGCCTTGAACACTTCCAGGGATGAGTTATGCACAAATTCTCCAGGCAACCAGTTCCAGTGCCTCACCGTTGTCATAGTGAAGAATTTATTTCTGTCTGAAATTTAAAGTCTGAATTTAACCTCTTTTAGTTTAAAACTGTTACACCTCATCCTATCACTACACTGCACGATAAAGGCGTCTTTGCTGTAGGCCTTCTTTTTATAGTGAAAGGTCACATAAAATCTCCACAGAGCTTTCTCTTCTCCAGGTGGAACCTCAGTTCTCTCAGCCTGTACTCATAGGGAAGATGCTCCTGTCTCTTGATCATATNCTGTACCAACAGGTTTTTTTTTTTCACTTCTTTTTGCTTTGGACTTGGGGGAACCACACAGGTCTCACACAAGGGCTAACAAACCCCTTTGGGTTTGTACCCCAGGGCACTGGGTTACACTGCTGGGTTTTGGGAGTTGACAGCAATTCCCCTTTGCGTCAGGGTATTTACTGTATTATTATTATTAAATTGTGGCTCTGACTCATAATCTCTCTTGTGTTGAGTTCATTTCTCCTGCTGGTTTACCTCTAAACCAGCACATCTTTGTTCTCCTCCGGACTCACTTGAGAAAGCAGTTTCTTACGTAGTATACTACATAGTGCACTTAAATATTACATCTAAGTTTTCCATATGGACTTTTTCATTATTAATAGTTGAGGATGTATGTGAATAGAATTCTGTGAAATTTAGAAAGTACTAAAATGTTGAACTCAAAAGAGAAATGGAAAGAAATCAGCAATTACATAATTTCTTCCATAGAAGTTGAAGCAGTTTGCCAGTTCATCAGAACTGATTATTCCAAAAACACATCTGCTAGAAATTTTATCCTAAAATTTGTTTGCTTGTTTGTTTGCTTGTTGTTGGTTTTTTCTCCAAACAGTTTAATACCAATTTATGATTATATTTTTAGCAGTTTTGGCCATTCATTTCTACTGATATTAATTTTTTGGCCACATCTCCCTTTACCTTTCACTTTTCAAAAATAAGACAAACACCAGCAGTCTACTGCAGAACATGGTGATCCTGATCATGCTAGGAAACTTCTCTTTATGTGTTCTTCTTGTTTTTACTTTATTGGGCATGGGTGACCAGAATTCTATACAGTAATCCATATCAGGACAGGGCATAATTTTATATAATAATAGATCCCTATCTGTAGTGGAAAGTTTTCCATCAAGAGATTGTGGGAAATGTATTTTTCATTATTACTTTTGAACATGTTTTACTCTACTTTCACATAGGGAAGACTGGAGCTTTTGTCTTTTTGTGAATCATTTATTGTATTACTTGAATTTTGGGGACATTTCCACTCTGCTTAATAACCTAATCATAGTGAGTGCAAGCATGTCAGTAACTGCGTCTCTTCATGAACTTAGAAAATTAAAGAATTGTTTAGGTTGGAAGGGATTTCTCGAAACTGTCTGGTCCAAACCCCTCTACTTCTTTGCCCCAGGAATGCATTTCTAGCTCATAGTCAGTTTCTAGTCCACTGGAATCTCCAAGCCCTTCTCTGAGTGCTGCTTTCCAACTGCTTGGCCTCCAGCGTGTACTAGTACAGGACTGTCTTGGGTTGAGCTGGCAAAATGCCAACTGCCCAAGTACAGAGAAAAAGGGTTCCTCCCCCCTCCAACCAGCCAAAGGGAGAAAGAAGAGGGAGAGGGGAAAAAAACCCTTCTAAACCAGGTTTATGCTGAAACTAACTACATGTATTTATACAGAAAAGAGAAAATTAAGAGAAAACTACAATATAACACACACTTACACAAGTTACATATAACAATAACCTCCCACTCTCCAATTAATACAAAGTATATTAGTCTAGATTCATAAGCACTCCAAAAGACACCTAGCAAGAAACAGAAAGAGTAACAACAAAATATTTCTACTTCCCTGAACTCAAATAAAAGGCAAGGAGCGGCTATAGCAGGAGCAAGGCCTAACAGGGCAGAACAACGGTAGCACGTCTTCTCTGTACCTCAGCCATGGTGAAACTGAGCTAACACCTCCCACTGCTGCATCATATCTTAGGTTTGCGTCATCTGGTATGAAATACTTCCTTGGTTACCCAGTCAGGTGACAGCTGTCTTTACCAATCCACGTAGATTCTCTGAGCCTGCTAATTTGAGGCCTAGCTAAAACCACTACAACGACTTTGAATGTTTCCTTGTTGAATTGCATATAATTTCTCTAGCCTTTCAAGAGCCTTCTGAACCACAGATATAACAATCATTTAATGTATCAGCCAGTCCTGCTGTCTTGATATTAGCAGCAAACTTGCTGAGGGTGTGTACATTTCCATTTTCAAGGTCATTAATGAAGATGTTTTAACACTTCTCAACCAAGTAATAAGCCCAGGTGTATAGCACTAGTGACTTACCTCCAGCTAGATGGTGTGCTACTGATCTCAATCCTCTGGACATGACCTTTAAATCAGTTTTCAACCAGTCTTGCTGTCCAGTTTATCTAACATGGAACTGTTTTCAGATTGTCTATGAGGATGTCATGGGAGATGGTGTTAAAGACTTTACTAATTTGCTTTCCCTTCATCCACATACTATACATTTCATTGTAGAAGCCTTTCAGGTTGTAAATCATCAATTTCCCTTCATAAATTAATGCAGACTACTTGTGTTCATCTTATTTTTCCAGGTTGGTCTTGGCTTTTTCACCACCATCCCACTGAGAAGGAAATTACAGAAGGACACTGTTGTCCGGAGTCCTAGAGCCATGTCAGAATTGTATAGTTATGGTTAAACTCTTCACAGCATCCAGTGGAAACCATCTGCTGCCTCTGCTGTGCCTGAATCTTGTTGGTTTCAGGGCATAAAAGATCTACAGAAAGGCCTAATATGTGGTGAAGAATTTGCTCAAAAATGACAAATTTTACTTCAGCAAAAGGAAAGTGATAAAACTCACACACCCTGGATTAATATTTTACCTTCTGTACCACTGAAAGCAAAAGAGAGTTTTTGCTCTATGTTTGTGATTGTTTATTATAAAGCACAGTCAGGCACACAAAAAAGAGACAATCCTATAAATGAACAAAATGTGTGACTGGCACTATGCCAGAGGCAGTCCTTTCCAATTTCTGTTACTTATCATAACACTTCCTTCCCAAGAATTCACTATGTGTACATCCTATAATTCTCTGACTTGAAATTACTACAGGCATGCAGAACAGATTGATTTCTTAAGGAATGTAAGTGTTTTGATGCCTCAAACTTTTATAAACTGTCTAGGGACTGGAAGTAGAAGTGACAAAAGAGGATGTGAGCACTTGCTGTTTAAAACCCACTCTGGGTTTGTATTTTCTGTTGAATATCTGAGATTATTTCAGGTATCTAGGGTGTGGGGAAAGGCCATTGATTGCTTTTTTCCCCCCTTCCTTTTAATTCATAGGCATACATTGTAGTTTGTTATGTAATCAGAGCATGGAATATCTTCTCTCAATAAATTCAAAGGGCATCCTGTTTTGGTATATTCTTCTCCTGTGTGTATTCATTTTCTAAAAGAATAAACCATTCTAAAGCAATCTCTTCTCCAATGCTTTCTGTATTCATGTGCAGTATTATTCCTATTATACAACTGTCCTTGTGGAAAAAAAAGATTTAATTTGAAAGCTGTATTCCATTAAAAATTATTATCGGTTTCTGAAAATGAATCACCTAACTTTGTATTGCATATTAAAGATTTCATCTTTCTGTCACTGATATTTTTTGGTTTTGCCAAGGGAAACACTTGGACTAAGTTCTTCATTGGAGGACACCTCAATGCCATCCTGAAGAATCCATATGCTGATTGATTCTATCATCTTTTAGAAACACTTCTGTGAGGATGTTGTGCACACCACAATATGTCTGCAGTATCTCATATCCTGTATAGACTGTATCAGTTAATGAAATTCAAGTAGAAATACCTTTGGAAAATTGGATGACTGAAGCACGAAGATTCTTACTTGGAATGAGGTCCAAGAACAAAAAACCCTAGAAACTAAATGGAAATTAAAAAGCTTGGATTTCAAAGAATGCAGTAAAATGATGTGTAAACCTCAGAGACTGATACAGAAAGAACTGAGACCTAAAGGATGTTTGTTTCAACAGGAAGGCTGAGGGAGTCTGTCACAACTACCAGCCATTTCCCTGAGTCATGCTCTGGAATAATGCAGAAGAGGTAAACATGTAGAGATTGTTAAACCTCAGCATATAAACCTACATGTCTGTATGTTTATATGCTGCTAAATAAAGAGGCAGAGGCAGATTGTGTTTAATTGTAGTTCTTGATCTGTTTGCTCATGTGCTCTTCTTCAAGAGGCACACTGTTGCTTCAGTGCTCTTGTGTCTGAGGTCTTACAGTAAATAGCCTAAATATCTAAATAGCCTAAAATATGACATTATTCCTGTGACTGCACATCCAGCTAGGGAATCTCCAGCTCAGAGGACTTGTCTTGATCTCTCAAGCTCAGCCTGGGGTCTATACAAACTTCACAGTGAAACACAGTGACTGGTCTCCAAGGCAATAACTTTAGAATGCTCATAAGCTGTCAAGACTGAACAAGTGCCTCTTGCAATTCAAAGCTACTTCAAACAGTAATATAAGATCCTCTGGGATAGTTCACTAATATTCCCTTTACTGGCATCACAGTTCGTGCTGTGGCTGAATCAAAAGTAGGAAATCCAATTACTGGAGTCTTTAGTAACCTCTCCTGAAAGTTCCCACAAAATGGCAGCAGTTAGAGAAAGCTGTGAGCTGAATTAACTCTGAGCAGAGTAGTAAAATATAAAAATTTTGTTCCAACACCTACTAAGACTGATCCTTTTTTCTTTTTCCTTTTCCTTATACTTTTGACAAAGGAAGTTTAAGAGCAATATAAGGAAATCAGACTAATATTTAAGTCTCCTAAATATTCCTATGGCCTTTTTAATTCTAAACTCTTTCACATGGTTTCTAGGGAAGAATGTAAGTACATCTCATCATTTCAAAGGTTATATGTTGTTGGTTACTCATTCAGTAACTGAACATCTATACAAGCTCGTGCACAAGATCAGTTCAAACAGTATTCTAATTCCATCATGACTAATTGCACAAAATGAGTAGAGGAAATGGGCAAGCATAAGATGGCTGTTGTGGATACATGGTTAGGTGCTAGTATTTCCTTTCATGTCCTAAGTAGCTTCATGTCTCTACTCACTTTTGTAAATGCTATTTTAGAAAATAGACTCAACAGTACCTTTGTATGCCTGACACTAAATGTTTTTTGTAGATCTGGTCTTTCAACTCTTTCAGTGCTACTTTAACGCCTTCACAGAACTTTTGCTGAGGTTATATATATATGCATATTAATATATGTGTCCATTCAGAGTACGTTGAAAGAAAAGGGAAAATTTGAACTTTTTATTGATTTAGGATAAATACTTTGAAGTATTTGGGGTCTTAAAAATGTTGAAAAATGTAGGCTGACGTATAGCACATATTTTCAAACATGTCTGTTTAGCAGGTACATGTCCATTCACATATAATTGCATACACAAATATCATTGTTTTCATTATTTCCTCTTGAAGAAACCATTCAGAAAATGGGACAGCACAACATGTATACTTATTCATCCTCTATGAAATTACCTTGTTCTCGAAAAAAAAAAAAGAGGCTTAAATCTTAATTATACATGGGCATAATTCATGATTTTGAGAAACAAACCATAAAGGGATTTTTTCTAGCTGACCAGTAATTCCCACTTAGGATAAAAGTTGTGTTATAGGGAAGGAGTCATGATAAAAATTCAAATTCTCATAATGTTTAATTACAATGAAAATTCTTATAGTAGCATTAAAACAAATTAGATAATGAGAATAAATTGAACTAAATTTACTACTGCTAATCTAGAATAATAAATCAAAAGACAGATTAAGGAAATATTTTGTAATAAAATCCTAATGGTTTAAGTTAATTTTTAAAAGACATTTTAATACATATCATTTTCTTTAAATAGAGGTTTCAATACATACATAACACTCACCATCATCATCATGGCTAGGCTTTGCGAATGATGATTTGGGAAGGGCACTACCCACACTTGCTGCAAGTGTGCTGGTGGCTAAAGGGGCAGGATAGGCAAGTCTGATCACAAAAGGCACAGCAGAACATCTCCTTAGGTGATATTGTCGAGGAATGGTTCTTTCTACATTGTCTTTTCTCCTTGAGACTGACTCTGCGTGCATTCTCAAAGGAAGCAGCAGCATCGTGAATGGTGTCTCTCCATGAATCCCGACTGGAGGACTGGTGACCCATGCCTGTTCAGGAAGACACATTAGTCACGTAATAAAACTCAGTGATGTTAGTAATCACCTAACATTCTTATTCCTGAATCACAATAATACAAATATGAACAACATTGTTGTTGTGGAAGCATGCAAGATGCAACACAGATAAAGTAGGGAACAAAATTATTGGAGAAAGTTAGTAGAACATTACATTTAATGGCTTACTTTAGAAGGACATATTAGAAATATTAATATGTACCTTTGTTACATGGGCTAATTCAGTAAGTATTTACAGATTTTTTATTTTTGATGTGGTAGCAACGTCAGCATTCTTCAAAGGCAACACATACTTCCATAATATTCTCTTTTATTATTGATTATACATATATATATACATAGGTGTATTTGTGTGTCTGTGTATGAAGACCCATCTAGTTTAGTTTAATATAACTGAAGAAACTTGGAGTAGATGCAGAAAATTAACTTAGAATGAGTTTAGATTCTTTTACTACAATACCTTTTGACCATTCAGTTGCTTTTCATGGAATTGCAAATACTCTTTATGGAGTACACTTAATTATTATATTTTTTCACATGGAAAAATTCTGGATTTAATTATATGGCAGGAATTAATTGTATTGAATAGTTGGTTCAAAGTTTAAAATACACATAAAACCTCAAAATCTAACATTATATTGGAAAAGCACAATTCCCCCTCCATGGAATTCCTAGCGATCTTACTATAATTTTCTAGTGAGTATGTTTGTAAGTATCCGCACCATATATAGGGATACTTATTATACCAAACAGTTCAATATTTATCCTGCATGATTTAATATTTTACATGTACTTATGATTATACATTAACTATATTACTATTAATGGCCAAGCACACCTACTTATATATGCTGGATGATGTATATTAGTTAACACTTTACTCACTGAAACACAGCAGACCTCAATCAGTGATGATCACAGATATTAGTAAAAGAGAATGAGTATCAGCATTTTGTGCTCAAGCTGCCTCTAGCAGTAGATATAATTTTTTGACACTTGGAAAATAATGAAATACATTAATTTTATTTATAGGATAATTTTTTTTCCCTTACAGTTTTCCATCTAATAAACACTGTCATACCATAAACCCCTGCACAATCTCTTTATTATTTTCACTATAAAGGTGTAATATCGATAAATTATTTTGCAGTTAATGCACTGACACAGAGAGTTTAAACATTAAAACTGTATATACTGCAAAATAAAAGAAAAAAACCAACACCCTCTAACTCATCAGAAAACTAAAATTTTCAGTGCAGTTTTGCTAAATATTCCCATTAACATTTATAGTAGAAATCAAGCTCCAAAATAATGTTGCCTCTGGAAAATGTTTCCCTGTTTGTTTGTTTTTCAAACCTAGTGAAACAAAAAGAAACTTCAGGGAAAAATATTGTGGTTCATAATTTCCCATGTAATAAATGTTGATAGAAGTATTGCATCAAGTCCTCTAATATTCAGACTGAAGGAAGATGGGTAATATTTTAAAGCTACCAAAACTATAAATGAAAAATACATAGCCCTGATATTTATCTTAAAATTTTGGCAACTACATTATCCTCTAAAAAACCTCCATTCTTTAAATATGTTCTGAGTTTTAAGCTTTTTTAAGGGTCAACATACTCTTCAAACTTTTGGATTTAACTTCAGTGAATATTTCCTATGTCTTTTAATTGATATGCACATCATAGCAGCACAATTGTACTCACTATAATTGTTTTGATCGAGACAGAATATTAGTCTTTTAAAATTTCTTAATTTTTATGTTTTTTCCTGAACTCTGGAAAATTTGTTTCTTTTTCATAAGTATGACTGAGTTGTCTGAAATTCCTTTAACCCAAGAAACTGTGAAAGAGATTACCTTCATAATTCAGTTTTAGTCTGCTAGACACCAGTCTCTACTTTTCTGTCAATAAAACTGTCATCTGATTTCCCTTACTTTTGCTGTATTTTTTTTTTCAAATTTAAAGTAAAATCTAGCATAGTCTTCCTTCCGCTACATAGTGCATTTCTTAGTTTAAAACTAATGGGGTAAAAAAGATATGCAGAATAAACCCCACAATATTTTAGACTCCTTATGGTAAAATGTAGTGATACTCGAGTTAAGTCAACTCATTCTGGTTGTGAAAAACAGATATGTTATTTCCACTGCTCAAAAAGAGTTAGTGCTATATTATCCTTACAGAAGAAGATACCACATTCACGTTACAGGCAGCTTGAAGGAAAGAAGTAAAGACTATGAAACCATCCTATTAAATACTTCTTAGAGACAAAAAGGGTGGGATTCATCTAATGTGATGTATAATGGCCAATCTTCACGAACGAAGATTTGGGAAGGGCTCTCCCCCATGTGGGTGTGCCCTTCCAGCCTGCGCAGTGGATTTTTTAGGTGAGGCACAGCGTGCACAGAACTGGCCCCACTGTTTAAGTCCTAAGGTTCATTTGCCATGGCCGAGCAAGCTTAGACAGTGACAAGGAAGTCTTTAGGACTATCTACAGCACCCGGTACTAACCAGGGCTGACCCTGCTTGGCATCCGAGATCTGACGGGATCGGATGGCAGGGAGGCATTGAACTGCCGGGGGTCGAATTTGCAGCCTTGGGATTTGGAGACCAGAGTGCTCTCCACTACACCACGGGACCACCCCCAAACCACGGGACCGTGGTAATGTGATGTAGATATTTTTAATACATATGCCTACAGCTGAGCTAGTAATGCTAAGCTATATTTATAGCCAATAGAGAGTGACAAGAACTTCTCTTTATTCATTTCATCCCAAAGAACTCTGTGACAAAGAAGTGATTTTAACTCTATTGACTGTACAGAGAACTTAGGGTACCAGCTTCTTTCCAGATACGTGTGTTGCAGGTGCCTACATATTCTAGGTGAAATTTGTGTAAATACTTAATTATTCTTCTGTCCAGATAGAGAAAAAAAAAAAAGAGTAAGCATGGTCTTTATCTAACAGTTCATCAGCTGTGAATTATGTGGATTTCAGTTCCTACATCACTGAATATAAAATAGATTTATGAATCTTTTTGAAAATGTAGTCTTTGTCTGATGCATGGTTTTACATAACCATATTGTAGAAGTAGCTAATCATCATCATCTTCAAAACCAATGCCTTTAAAATTGGATTTTTTTTAAAATTTTCAAATATTTCTTTTTAATCAATTTGAAATAAATATAGCCTCCTTGATCTTTCCAAAGTACAAATAAAGGCAGATAGTGTCTCTGTAGAAATGGATCTACCGCTTTCCTTGACCATCTAAAACTAGTGTGCAAGATAAAGAATAGTAAGAAGAAAAGAAGGTAGATAGATGGTATTCATCCAGATGCAAAAGAAGTGCGCATGTCATATTAGTACTAAAAAGACCTGTGCAGTAAGAAGAAATCATGCCTTCTTAATAGCAAACAATACTTTGGTTCATTAGGGGCAGAAAACAACTCAGAGTTTTACTCTGATGTCAAATATCAGGATTTGAAGAAACAAGTTTATTGGTAAGTAATTCCTTTATCTTTTCAAAATAATTCTTAAAATATTCCCTTTATTACTTCAATTTATTTTTAATAAGTTATATCCTGCCAGATATGTTTCAGAAAAACAGATTTCTAAGCCAATTGAGATGACAGAGAAGAGTTAAGGTTACTAAGGACAACATTTAGTAAATTGAAATCTTTCTGCAGAAAAAAAAAATGGTGGCTTTTTGTCATGAATAATTAGAGAACCTTGATGATATTTCTAGATTTAATAATATTGATCTGCTTGTCTTCCAGGAGAAAAGAAAGCTGACGATTATATTGAAAAGGCATTAAAACAATTTGACCTGAATTAAAAGCAATTAAGAATTTCTGAAGGTTTTTTATGTTCAGGGTTTTTTGTTTGTTTTTTTTTTTCTTTAAAGTTACTGAATATTCACTAGTTACCATGAGGAGAGGAAAATATCACCAGAATATCACAGGATTTATTAATTAATGATTCAGTGTTGTAATGAATATCATGGTCATATACTGTCTGACTTTTCAAGAAACAATAGCGTTCCCCATTCCGGTTCTCTTAAGTATTTTTTGCTATCTGACCAGTATTGCAAAAATTTCACTCATCTTTCTGAAATGAAATATTTCAGAGATTGCCTAAAGAATCCTTTTGAAATTAGTGTTAAATGAAAATTAATAAAGCATAGAAAGTGTAAACATCTTTTGTTTCTAGATTACTGCTTGAGGTTTAGCATAAAAGAAAATATTTCATTTAAGGTACAGAAAGGTATTGGCAATAATATGATGACAGGTATTTTATGCCCTTCTTTCCAAATAAAATAGAAATTCAAAGAGTACTTGCAAAAGTTTTCATTCATCAGTGTTGTTCATTCCAATACATGAGGCACGAAAACATTGTCTATCATTGCAGACTACTTAACCACTTAATCCTTTATTTTAAAGGACTCAAGAAAGCCTAAAGACTAGAAGGTAATTATTGATCTTAAATAGATACATTATTAAGTCCTTCACTGAATTTTGAAAGAAAATATTAAGAACAGAGCTCATCTGGGATTTTATTCTTGCTTATTTGTGCAACAGAGGATTTAAAATTTAGTTTCCATTACTGTATCAAAAGTACGGCTAGTACTCCCAGGGAAAAGCCAGGGACAACTGTTTTAAGTTTGTGTTTTGGTGATGTTAACTTCATTTAAAGGCATTTCTGGATTCATTAAACACTTATTTAGGAGTAAAATGAGATATAAGTGATTTTACACTATTATCTCTAATTTCCAGTAGTTTTATATTACCTTATTTGAGGATGGCTGTAGATAACACAACTGAGCACATGTAAATTACTCACCAGAAGGGAAGGTCACCTTTTCTTCTCCCATCTCCTGAACTCTCTTCTACTTTCCTTTTCATTTGTGTTGTCTTTTATGCTTGGCCAGCTTCACAGTGAGCTGATTCAATTTCTTAATCTGGCAGAAAATTAGATGAAGAAATTTTTTATATATATTTTTGCAGATTTAATGAGTTGAGGCATCTCCTTCTACAAAGTGCACAGACAGGAGCAGAAGAAGGAAAAGGTAGAGGGAGTGCCCCTTCTGTTGGCTGCATACTGTAAAATCATCACAGCTATGGAGTCTGAGCACCCTGAGGGACCTTTATTCAGCCTTTGTTCTGTGAAGGCAACTGAAACATTGCCCTCATGTTAAATACATGAATGGCTCATCTGAACAGTAAGGGCTTTATAGTGTGATTAAGTTAGTTTTATCCTGAAGTGTTTATGCTTTGTTCACACAGGGAGAAAGTGTTTGTACATTTATTTTTGAAGTCATTATTAATAAAAAGAAAGTCAATGAAATTTTGAAAAATAAGGTAATTCTCTGGGGTTTTTTATCTTTACAAATACAGAAGATGTGGGTTTTTTTGAACAGTTTCTTTCACTGTGCACTTGCCAGTGCTCATGTGTGCAGGAGTGCACATAGTAATAAATGTGGCAGTTTATTTAGGTCCTTTTTTTTTTTTGCATTAACTATGGGCAAAATGCCTAAGGGAAAAAAAGAAAACTGTGAATTAGGCCTTTGTCAAGTGGAGTTACCTACAGAATTCATAAGGAAAGCAGGATTTGAAAGAAAAGTAAAATGATGAAAATTTTCTATTTATAGTCTCAAAGCTTATTGACAATATTTACAATCACAGATCAAGAATGCAAATCTCTAATCAGTGCTACTCAATAACCATTTCTACTGATAGCCCTAGGTGAGTTTATTAGAATTCTCTTGTGAAACATTATTGATCAGGGAAACTCAGTGTTGGCAAATTGGTCCTTTTTTCCCATATATATGTTTCATCCTAGTGGGATGAGTATCTCACTTTTCTTCCTTCATTAGAGACCCTTTCAAAAGGGCTGTTCACTTACTTCCTTGTTTAGAAGTAAAACTTTCTAGATTAGAAGAAAATCCTGGTATAATTACAGCTTATCTTGGAGAATATAAATCTCTTATGTTGTGGTTTGAGGGTGTAAGAGAAGAGTTCCTTCACTGCAAAAGGCAAATTGCCAACATTGGAATTTGTAAGGAAAACAGTTATCTTTCTTGTAAACAGAAACTGCCAGGACAGGTGTTGTGCAACGTGTATCAGACTTATTGTGCATAGTGATGATGCGTATGAACATTATGTCAGGAATGAGCGGAGATAGATATATATATATATATAAAATAAATTATTTAGGCTGCGAAGAATAAATATAGTGGATGGATTTACTGCTATTAAAATTACATTTTCTATTTTTGATTTTCCCTTATCCCTTTGTCCTGTTCACAAATAGGTCCTGACATTCAGTGTTATACCATAATGGCTTTTAGACATTTATCAGTGTGAGTCAACATCCACGTTTCAGACTGCTCTGGCTTTATAATTATTGTTAATACCTGGAATCCTTTATAAAGAACTAGAATGGTAATATAAGAACCCATTAACAATGTCTTACACAGTTAAGAAATTTAGGGTAGTAGATGCCCCTTTGTTTTTATACATATGCATATCAAACACACTTCAATGTTATTATTAAATCCTACTAGTTTAGTAAGGCTGCTGTCTCATACACTTTACAGTTTGGTCCTACAGACTGAAAAAGTAATAATTCTACCCTTATGTTTATTAGAAGAAGAAATATATTGCTTCCAATCTAATAACAAAAGATACAGTTCTGTGGAATTTTAATTTATCTGTTCTTAAAGACAAACCTCTTTTACTTGTCTGTCTTGGGTTGACCTGGCAAAATGCCAACTGTCCAAGAGAGAGTGAAAAGGGAAGAAGGGGGAGAGGAAAAAAACTTCCCAAGTAGTTTTATGCTTAAACTAGCTACATATATTTATACAGAAAATAGAAGAGTAAAACTACAATATAACACACACTTACACAAGCTAGGAATAACAAAAGAAAAACCTTTCCCACTCCCCAGTGTAAATAGATTCTATCACTGTAGTTTTATAAGCACCCCAAAAGATACCCAGCAAGAAGCAAAGTATAACAACAAAATGTTTCTACTTTCCTGAATTCAAACAAAATGCAAGTAGTGGCAGCAAGAGCAGCAGGGCCAACTCCAACAAGACAGGAGCTGCACCACGTCCGGCTTGTACCTCGGCCATGGTGGAACTGACCTAACATCTCCCACTGTTGCCCACATATCTTAGGTTTGTGTCATCTGGTATGAAATATTTCCTTGGTTACCCAGTCAGGTGATAGCTGTCTCCCAGTCCATATAGATTCTCTGAGCCTGCTAATTTGAGGCCTAGCTAAAACCACTACATTGTCCCAATGTGTGTGTGTGTGTGTGTGTGTGTGTGTGTGTGTGTGTTTATACAGGATTTTGTAGTATGCATGATTTTGTATACTTGTGTGTATCCATAGAAGTGTATATTTCAGTTATGAAGAAACTTGGAATTGTGTCTTTATTTCCAGAACAAAGACTTTGACTTAGAAAGAGCCAAATCAAAAGCAGTATTTTCCTGGTTCTGCTTCTGTCTTAAGAGCTTGAAGACTCAGCTAGAGCAAAATGAGTTAAAAGTTTACCCTCAGGTTCAGGATCCATGTGAACTAGCTGACAGGCTTCTACTTACATTGTAACTGTAACATCTGTATTTACTGGAAAGGCTTGTTTTGGCTATGTCCAAGTTTTCATTAACTAAGGGCTTCCTTGGTTCCACTTTGACATATGCACACTCTTTAACAGGACAAAGAAGTGTCCTGTGAATCACAGGAGTCATGTTGTTAAGTAATAATACTGTCTTGCAGTGGCACTACAATTCTTATATAAGTCTATATAAATAATTGTTGTTTATGGAATATCATCCTAGTGTCGTATAGTTACTGGCAGAAACTCTCATTAATTTGAGTCGGGCTGTGCCCTGTGCCAGTCTTTCTCTTTCATATTCCCATACGGGCTGAGCAAAACCATAATATTTGATTTGAAGTACTAGTAGTTTTGATCTTTAACAACAAAGAACTGAGACATCATCTAGGATTTTTATTCTTCCATATAAAACACTTGAAAATTTAGTACAGGTTCAACAAGAATAAATATTGATTTCTACTTATAAAACCACATTTGAGTGTGATAAATCATCACAATATGATATTTGCTCTTAAGAAAATGTTATGCGGGGTGGAGAAATGTTAGTTCATCTACTAAAGCTTTCCTAGAGCTGGTAAATTAGAATTGCAGTATTTATCCTCTAGTTAGTTAGTTAGTTGCAGCTAGCATGTCCTTTTCCTCTATGATTTCCTCATAAACTCATTGAGTGATTTTATGCCTTTATGCATCCTTTAGGGACCTTACCTTGTAATTCTAAGCAAGCCTATTCCAAAGAGATCAGGGTGAACATTGTAATGGAGATACAATTAAACTGGTGTAAACCATGGTTTGAGTCGCATGTTACAGAAATGGCTATAAAAGGAGCCACATAAACCAGGGAAGGACAGTCCTTACACAGCAGTGACATGACAAGAGCTGTCTTTAGCACCCAGTAACTCCACATAAAATCCCACACCCCATCTCTCCTATCCTGCATAACCACCATAACAGATGGAACCCAAAGTCATGGACTGAATTAGCTATATGGATGTTTTTTAACATTTGTGGGCATTTTATGAATATTTACAGAGTTGATACATAGACTAACAGAATGATACCTGTGTATTATATGTAGGATGGGAAGGAAGGTGCTTGTCTATGAGATTGTATAGGATAGTGAGGTATCTGAGAATGTTGTATATGGTATGGAATAAAGGTTGGGGAATGTGATCCTGGTTTTGTCTAGGATAGGGTTAACTTTCTTCATAGTAGCTGGCATAATGTTGTGTTTTGAATTTAGGATGAAAATAATGTTGCTAGGCACTGTTTACATAGTCAAGACCTTTTCTGTTTCTCATAACATCTCACTAGTGCATAAGCTGGGGGTGCACAAGGAATTGGGAGGGGACGTACCCCGGCCAGCTGACTCCAACCTACCATAGGGATATTCCATATCATATTGGTGTGAAGGACAAGGAGCCAAGGAGCCAGCCATTACATGTGGTAGAGCCCTGCTTTCCCGGACATGGCTGAACACCTGCTTGTCCACGGGAACTGGTGAATGGATTCCTTGTTTTCCATTGCTTGCCCATGAGGCTTTTTCTCTACTTATTAAACTGTATGTATCTCAGCCCTTCTGTTTTCTCACTTCTATGCATCTGATTCTCTTCCTCATCCCACTGGGAGTTGAGTGAGCAAGAAACTGTGTGATATTTAGTTGCTGGATGGGGTTAAACTATTATACCATTTGAACTCAAGCATGTGCTTTCAGCTTCACTGCTTTTTGTCATATTCTTGTATCCCATTTTTCATTTCCAGATATTTATGCAGATTGTCAGGTATTTGGGTTAGAGACTGCAGCTCCAAGTCTGGTCTGGCTCCTTGTCTACAAAGTTGTCTGTCTGTGTAACAGAAAGTTGCTTACATGAGTCTGAGGCCAGATGTGGACCTGTATCTGCATTTTGATAAAATTCCCAGAAAGGTATTGATTTCTCTGCAGAGAAAACATATTCAGACTAATGAAGAATGACAATGAAGGGTTGTTTTTTTTAAAAAAAGGAACTAGAAAACATCACAATAATGCACCATGTTTACTATATGTTTCTTTTTGAACTCTTTAGAATGCATAATTATTCTTTAAAAATAATGAATTAGAGGTGCATTTCAGACTTTTAAATCAAAATTCCTTCAACTCAAAACTTAGTTCAAAAACCAGACTCAGATCCTGACTTACATGAAGAGAACTGTACTGTGTCAAAACCACTCCAGCAACAAACCAACAATAACAAAAAGCAAAAACAGCCAAACAAACAAAAGAGAAATTATTTCAATGTCTGATAATAACAGCAGCCACCAGCCCTCTTCTACAATTTCAAGGGTTAATAATGAATAATGACTTGCAACAGTCTGTATTATTCCTTCGTTACAGTTGTAATTTTTAAACTATGTGTGCAGCAGTATATAGGGGAAAATCATATCAGGAAAAATGGCAACTGAAAATAGACAAAGGAACTTGCTTATTTGTTGTTTTCCTAACTCGCTTCAGATATTCCTAAGTATTCTGGGAAACTGACCAACTAGAAAAACTGTAGAATTTTACATTTTGTTGAAATGTTTTTCAACACTTTCCAAGATTTTTTTTATGCATTCCCATTAAGAGTACCATATTATTGTACATGATTATATGAGATAAGCTATGAACAATTATGGAAATGTTAAATAATTTTAAAGTGCTGAATTTTTAAATTTCTTGAGAAAAACACTGAAAATAAACCTGTTATTGTAAGCTATTCTCTTGTAAAGAATTTATTTTTACACTAGCCATGGATATTTTTTGTAGATTTTAAGCCTTAATAATTGAAAATATTTACAACATTTAATTACTCACTACCTATATTTTAAAGACGGACTGCTTTTANGAGATATGGCTCATTCTCATGTCTGCAAAGAAAAGCTAGTAGGAAAGAACATGGATACTTATTTTGTGCTCCAACATTACTGCTGCAAAGAATAACATCAATAACATTTTTTGTTTACAGTACATATCCTCCTGCACTTATCACGAGAAGTACAATGTTTATTTGGATTAAAGAGTTAGATTCAGTTCAGTTACTACCTTTTATTTTCTAAATTAGTACATCAATCTATCTAGAGTCTTAACAACATGCTTTCTAATAGCTTATTTTTTATGTCAATACTCATGGGAAACTTTCCCTTTATATTAATACAATGAGTGACACTCAATTACTGGTGACTAAGCAATAACATTTATAGCTTTTAATT
>VWZD01010852.1:1426032-1855061 GCA_013396695.1 Sakesphorus luctuosus | reverse complement strand
GCGAGGTAGGAGTACGTCCAAACCGGGAAAATCTGGTTAGTAACCTAGAACAGAGTAAAAGAAGAAATATTTTAAAAAAAAAATCCTCCAACACTTAAAAATACTGATTTTTAAGGTTTTCAATGATGTTATTGAGGAAAGAGCATAGTTGTGGTGACAGGAAAGATTGAATTGTATGGACAGTACTGACTTCAACTGCCTTAAGTTACAAGACTGTAAGTGCTTTGTATAGGGGACAATGACAGTAATGTTACACTCTGCTACAGAAACAGGTAGATTGGCTTAAAAATTAATTCTGGTAAAGGCCTGTAAAGAAGGCAGATTTGATGTGCAGTTGTTCAAACCAGTGGTAACTGTTTACATCAGAGGAAAAGCTGTCTCTCTTCCAAATCCTATTCCCCACCGTAGCTGGAAATGAGCACCTGTTTAGTTTTAACTTTTTACTTGGGCCATTGTATACCTTTGGTCACCCCTTTCCCTTGTTAAAATTAAAAAGAATCCCCCCAAAACCTGTGCTTCTTACAATGTAACTGGAACTGCACATTGTCAATGTGCACCTGCTACCAGGTTATCTGCACCTTTTTAATGTGTAAGAAGTAAGCAAGTCACTGATGAAACAGTGTTTCGGTAAGTTTCAGTTTGACTTCAATAGATAGATGCTCTGTAAAGAAATTTTCTTTTTCCTAAAACTGCTCTGCATTTGTGTTGGAAGGTGCCATTTGCAGTGGCCACTAAAGCTCAGTGCTTGCCCCGGCAGTTTGGATACCCCTAGTACAGGTATCCCCTTTTAGATGCACATCTCAAAATGAACTTTGTCTGTGTCTGTAAGTTGCCTGTTTTGGGGAGGTTTTGCCCAGTAATTGTGGGCTCTGCTGGGGCTGTCCATTCCTGGTGGTTTGTTCTCTGCTTAAGCAATGAGACTGGAAAGGAACTGCATATAATGCTGCAGGAACAATAGTAGGTGGTCATGTTTTACTTCTGAACAGCTACTGGAGTGAGTTGCATGGTGAGCAGCAGATTCACTGTATCTTTCTGTGCAATTTCTTTTGTTTCTCTGAATTTTAATTAGAATTTCTAAGTGTTTAACTGAAAATTACCTTATGGAATTAGCTCATTGGAGGTGAGTTTGGCTGAAAGAACCAGTATCTGTACTATGCTTATTTTTGAGTTAAGGATTCTTGTTGAAATCAGAATTAAGGCATTCTGTGATGCTATTTGTATATTTTATATGAGAGGTAAAATTTCCCTTTGCGGTTAAAAATTAATAATAATAAAAAAGGGGGAGAAAAAAGTACCCTTACAACCTAAACCACAAATACCTTTTTCTAGAAGAAACCTTGAGTTCACACTGTACTGGTAGATTCTGCCTTAACATTTGCTACTGCGCATCAGGAATGACTGTTTTTCGTATTATCTGTATGTGGGTGTACCAAGCCTGTGTCTTCTAATTATTCTGTTAGCTCCATGACTCAGCCATGTGTCAACCATGTCCCCTTTTCCTGGGAAGTGTACTCCTGAAGCACCAGTGCTGAACAGAGGAGCAGAGCAAGGAAACTTGCAGTGCATGCTTTTGTCAAAAAAAATCCCCAACTTTTCTGAATATGAGCCTGACCCCCACAGGTTAATGAATTCATAAAACATCCCTATAATGTAGGTAATAATCCTAACAGCTCATAAGGGGAAGGTTGCTTAGTTTTCTTGTGATTTGCAATCAGTGTGTTACTGTCAGTGTAATCAGTTCTATGATAACTAGTTGCTAGTGTTGGTGCTCCTCTGTGGTTCTAGGTGGAGAGAGGAGCTGGGGACCTGATTTTACCCAAAATACCAACCTCTTAAACAACTACCAAAGTTTTCAAAGTCCTAAGAATCCAAGGACTTTAATGTTTTGACCTTCTACCAAAGAGGTGGCTCCTTACTCTTTCCCAGAAGATCCTAACTTTGAATTTCTAGATAAATTATATCTGTGTTATTGAGCACTTCACCTTCCTTTCAGTTATTGCTGTAAGACTTAATGCTTTAAGCATTTTAATTATTACTTAGGAGAACAGTTACATACCTCTTCAATTGTTAGGTTTTTGTCTGGTCCTGTTAGATAAGGGGTGAGAAAAGCTTCTGATGGCCTCATTGTGGCGAAAAATCCATTTGCACAGATGATCACCGTGGGATAAATCCAGCTGTGGCTTATGGCTTCCTTCCAGGAATCCATAGCCTACCTAAAAGAAAAAAAAGGTGGCAAAGAAATGAACAGATAATCTTCACAACTGGTAAAAATTCATTTGCACATTTAATTTTTAACTAAAGCTACACTCCTCACCCCTTAAGCCATGATCAGCAGTGGGGGCTGTGATGGTGGCATCCAGTTTAATTGGACATTGGGGGATAGATGGCAGTGTGATAGCCAAGGGCTGCCTAGAATGGTGACCCACAGGTCTTGCTGGTGTGCAGATGGAACTGTAACTCATTGACCTCGAGCTCCCACACAGGGCAGTGGAGCTGCATGCCTGGATCTCCCCTTAGGCAGGGTTGCCTCTTGCAGTTACTTCTGGAGGTCGAGAGATTCCTTGCCCCAAAAGATCCTTGGTAAGTGACTAATAGCTTGCTCAGCTTTGAAATTTTGGCTAAGAATTGATTGCACATGTACAATCCTTTAGACATAGGCAGTTGAACAAATCTGGGACTAGGAGTGGGTCTAGCTGCACCTTGACTCCTGTCTGAGAGGAGTTTAGAAGCCCATGACTTAATTAAAGGGTCTCTCCGACAGTCTTGTCTCATGTTGTCCTCTGTGCACTTTGTCAAGTGTACCTTGCTGTTGAGTCTTGTTAAACCACTGTCACATTTACCATTGAACTCTGTCTCATGACTGGAGTGACTCCAGCTGTGACACAAGCCCAAGCCAGTGTTTCTCTCCCTGAACCTGCCTGTGATCGCAGATGCAGCTTGTCAGTGAATAACTCAGATCAAGGTGCGTCGGCTGTGGCAAACTCCAGGCTCTGTTATTGTCTGTCAAAGGTTGTTCTCGGTGACGTCCTTAGGGTTGGGTGCATGTGCTGCAGGGGAAGATTAAAGTTCCATTACAGTCTCGTTTCCCAGTAAATGAGTGGGCAAACTGAGATTAAACTCATTCTCAGCGTGCTCATGGAGGCTTGTGTTGATTTGCAGTCTGAGTGCCAAGTGGCACAATGACAGTGCAGGTGTTCTTGCAGACAAGAGAAGTCACCAGCCAGCTCAGCCCATTGTGAGCTCAGTTTCTTCAAAATGTTTTAATACTCAATACTTGTTGCACTTCAGTCATTTGAGAGGCTAAAGAAAGATTCAGAAGCTATCTGCTCATGGTACCTGCTCAGACTTAGAAAAGAGAAATCTTGACTTTTGAAAGTGACGATCAAAAGGAAAAGGAGGAGACTTGGTTTTTTCACTGTAGTTGACATCAAAAAAAGTCTAAAGAGATTTGGGTTTTTTAAGCTTATTTTACTTGTTTTGGGGAAAAACGTCAGTTTCACTGATCCTGAAAACAAGTGAAATAAGAACATTCTGAATCATAAGGGAATAAAAGCAAAACATGAACTGGTATTTAATCATGCTTTTACAAGCTATTTCTTTTAAATTGTTGAATTCCACTTTATAGCAGGCAGTTTTCTAAACTGCTTTTACTTGCACTGTGAGATTGTGTTTATTAAAACTTAATGTAAATAGTATGTTATAAAGACAGTATTTTTGTGACCTCAGAGGAACATTACAAAAACAGCCCTAACCCTTGAAACTTGATTTTAAATGATTGCCTCCAATTACCATCTTTCTCTTATAAATCATTGTATATAAAGTATAACCTGTGCTATCTTTAACTCAAGACCTGATTTGAAATGTTTTGATATGTTGCCTTTTCAGAATAAAAGTATATTAAACCCTGGGCTGATCAGTAACATCACCATAAATCTTACATCACTTCCAAATGCCCTGAGCAAGTGAGTAACCAGCACACTCCCAAATAACTCCAAAGGTAATGAATTACCTGTCAGAGTTGTGGCTGTGGTGCATTTCTTGTGGATTCTTGTGCAGTTCCTCCTAGGGTGACTTTGTCTTGCAGAGAAGGTCAGAAACCACCATTTAGGATTGGAGGTAGTAAGAAATTTCTGGGTCTTTTTTTTTTCTGTAATGTTCTTTCTAAACTTCATAAAACATTACCAGAATTGGAATAATAAAAACTCATCACAGCTCTTCTTGCTCACAGAACTTGTCCATGAAGATTGCAGGGGAAGCATTCTCCTTTACAGGTTTTGTCAGCCAACTGAGTTGTATTTTTATGATAAAGCATAATACTTATGGTAGCTAATAATTAATAAAACCTGTGATGGCAGGAAAGCAATCAATGATTGCATTCTTTATGTTAATAAATACCTTTAAAAGCTCTGGTTTCTGATTAATGGATAAGACAGAGCACTAGTTCTGCAGTTTGGGCTAACACTGGCCCTCCCCCATGCACAGTGCAGTGGCCTCTGGACTCGTGGGGTTTCTTCTGACCATCCTAGATTTGCTGGGAGGGTTGGAGGTAGGACATGGAATGCCTCATACTATTAGATGGCCAGGAATTACTTCTATATAAGGACTGATCTGTCATTTAAGGACAAAAGGACAGGAAGATAAGCTGCCAAACCTAGCTTCTAAGCTGAAAAAATCAAAACAGACTTGCTTCAGAGAAATGCTGCTACTTTGCCATCCCATACCCAATTTTTTTAGACTGGACTCAGTGTTCCAAGGTTCATGAGAGGATGTTCATTGACACTGGGAGTGAGTGCTGTGGCCGTGGCACAGGAGAGGGGCCCTTTGTGACCTCAACAGAGCCTTCTGCAGGTTTGAAAGGTTCTCTCAGTGCTCCAGTGTGTGGTGCAGCCACACAGGCAAGTGCTCAGGGGGGCCAGGTTTATCTCTGCACTTTGTTCTCTTTCCTTACCAAGGGCTTCTGAGAAAGGGAAAGAACCCTGGGGAAGGTGCTGCTGGGTGGGTCAGCTGCTGGCTGGTGTTTCTCTGGTAGCCTGCACAGTGCTCAGGGAACACCTGAGTGCTTTGAATAGATAGTATTTGTTCTTTGTTTGCTCAGTGGCCTTACCAGCTTGCTGGACTGTGTCTTCATGTAAGACTGGGGCCTAAACCCACTACTGTTTCAAAGGCAGTTAGTGTTTTATTTCAAGGGAGTTGTAGTTACAGGGGGCAGTGTGCCCAGCTCTGGAGTTTCATGTTTACATGGAATCCTTTGACATGCTGGAGGAAAGACAAGCATTTAACACTAAAAGCTGCAAGGAGAGGTGGATGTGTTGAGAGTTTCCTTTTCCTGCAGAACTAGGCAGTCTGTGGTTCCAGCCATGTTCATGACCTGCCAAGCCTCAACTATTTCCTCTTCAGAGTGTGTGTGTGTGTGTGTGTAGGTCCATGAACACACAGGTAGATGTGTGCATCTTAATCTTTTATATGTAATCTCTGATTGTGGGGTTAATTCCAATTTGCAGCTGAAAGCCCAGGGCAACACAAGGACTTGCCTTTCTCTTCCTAGCACTCCTAAGAGCTGCCCTCTTCCAGCCCCATTTCCCCCACAGTTCTCCCCCCAACTTCCAAACTCAAAATCTTTCTTTTGGAAATTGGAGAGAATAGGAATGGATCTTTTTTTTCCTTAAGGTCTTATTTTTTTCTGAAGATAGGGTTCTCTACAGCTGCAAGCCAAATACGTTCATTGTGTCTGCTTGGTTCCTTTGCCCCTCAGAGGCATCCCATAAACACAGAAGGCCGTGAGCTCTAACCAGGAATTTTCATAGATATTTCTACCAGTTGCTCTAGCTCCTTTCCTGCAGCCAAGTACTGGCATTACTTTTTTATTTTTATAATAGCAGAAGGTTTCACATGTTGTTGATTCCTTTTGTCAGATACTACATGGTTAACTTTCTGCATCAAAGGCAGTTTGAGACAGTGGACGTGGAGCTCAAAATACCAAGTTTTTCGTTTTTATTTAAACAGCTACTCTATTTAAGTTTCATTCAAGCACTGGCACCTAGTTCTAAACTAAGACTCCTACTCACAGGGAAGAATAGGACAAAATAGTCCTTGCTCTCCTGGACTATGTCCCTGTTTCTTCAGGCAGGAGTATCGTGCCCTCAGTTCTACGGGAATAACAGATACTCACTGCTCAGAGGACACTAAATACATCTCCCGCTTTTGTTAAACTGTTCTGCTTAGAGCCAGATCACAACAGAGGATGTCCACACAATGCACGACAGTAAACAAAGAATTAGCTGAGTCCATTTGGTCAGATCCTACTGCTGCTTCTTGTGACTTGTAACAAATTGCTTCTCTCCTGCCTGCCCTCACCTCTGGGCACTTTGTCTCGTTGCAGTATGTGGCTGGTATTAAAAGCAGGTACGTACAAATGACAGATTGTGTCTCTTACAGGAAAATATTATTCTGTAAATGATGTTTTCTATTTTTATTAGTTAGATGTAGTTATTGGAAGCTAGAAGAAAACAGCAGTACATAAATAACTTTAGCATATGGATATTATTCATATTAAATTAGGTTTCATTATGAAAACTCAGTCTCTCTTTTCTTCTGGACTAACCATCCTTTGTGCAGGACTAAATTAGTTGTAGGACTTGAAGCTTCTTGATAAACTCTGAGATGCTGACACTGCCAAATTGTTGTGCAAGATCAGTGGGCCTCTCTCACTTGGAACTCAACAGTACACATGATGTTTGTTTCAGTTATAAATCTTGTTGGATATTCCTGTTAATCTGGAGTTTTCCTGTGTGGAATCAGCCATATTTGTCCACAATATACTTCTATGGTTTTAGTCCATACTACTTAAGCCCCTTGATAGTTTTTTATTTTCCTGTTGAAAGAGGAAGACAGTCAGTCCTGAATTTAATTTTACTGGGAGCACAAAGAAAGGAAAGGGGTTCTTTCATTTTGTTTGGACTCAGAAGTTTTTTCCCGTCTCGGCAGAGATTTCTGTGAAGTCAGTAAAGTGTTTGCAGCTTTTCAAATATGGATCAAGCAACACCCGTGGCTTAGCAGTGTTGCAGTGAAACTCCTGGGATTGGTTGTGCAAACACTGCTGTTGGAAGCACAGGGCCCCCTCAGACATGGGCTGATCAATTAGACAGGAGGAGCCTGTCACCCATCTGTACTTGGACAGGAAAGAACATAATGATGCAAACACAATCCTTTGTTGCTTCATTCAGAACAAAGAGTGTGCAAAGGGACGATACCTTTCACCCCCATGCAGGAACAAATGTGGATGGGAGCAGCTTTGCTGGCACTGCACACAGGAGCCAGAACAAGCAAGGCAGGGTGAACTGTCATCTTTGCCATCATGCACGGGGAGAGGATGCAAAGGTGATGGTTGTGTTTCTGTGAGCTCTTTATAGGCAAGTAAATAAGAATCTAAAGCAACTTATCTTTTATTCTTGGCACAGGGCCATTATGGATTGCTGTCAGCTGGCATATGTTGTGCTGAAGTGCGGCAGTGATTCAGCACCACTTCTCAGGCTGTGTTCAACGCTGTTCTGGCACTGCTGCTCCCTGCATGCTGCAGCCCGAGCTCTGCTCCCAGGAGGGCCTGGCCAAGGAGACTGCCTGCCTCCTACAGCCGAGTTAAATAGCCTGGGACAATCTGCTCTCTGGATTCATGCTCCACATGGTTCAGCTGCTCTTTGCAACATCTTGCTATTTTCCTTTTGCATTTGCTTGAGACAAGCACGCAAATGCTTCTGATCATGAAAATCCCGTGTATGACTGCAAAGTAGCTGCCATAAATTAAAAACTGGGAGAGGGAGAGAAAAAGGCAGAAGAATTCATGAAAAGCGCATTAGTGAAATGCTGCTACTTCTGGAGATGACAGACACTATGAATTTCTTTACCTGTGTTCTGGCACAGTTGCTCTATGTTCAAGTTTTTGCTCTGTGATTAAGCAAAATCTTAGCTTTTCCATTAAACAGCAGGTATTTGTGGAATGAAGAACTGCCCTTGCTTTCATTCCTTATGCCTCTTAGTAAACATGACAGGGGGAGTGGGATAGGAACAGGATTTTTTTTTCTGTTCGTGCAAAATGTAGAAGTAGCTTCATTACCCACATAGTCATGAATAATGTAAGTGAAGAGTCAAAACTCATCTTTGTTTTGCTCTTGGTTGCGCATTTCAGTGCCGTCACCACATTGGTTTCTGTAAGTACACTGTGACTTTGTATCACTATTTCCAACAACCGTGGCAAGGCTATTTATGAAGCCCTACATATTCCTGTCCTTAATTTTTATGTTTTAATTTTTAATGTTTGTTTCAATCCTTATTCTTTTACAGTAACTTTTGCCTTCTCTGTGCAGAATATCTGAATAGCTTTGGTCATCTTCGGATCCACAAGAGTAAGAAGCTGTCCCAGCTGAGAGCCCATGTGAGAAAACACAGAAGTCAGTCTGTTTCAGTTGACTTCAGCATGGGTGGCACTGGGTTGGTTAAAGTTACAGGCACAGTTGTGATCCCATCCCAAATTAAGTGCCCAAGCTGTGGGCAGAAAATTATAATACATATTGAGATACAGACCATATTTGTTCCTGATTTGGAATTTGAAGTCAGGTGTCCCTTTCACTTGAGGTGAAATAACTCCAATAATCCAGGCTGTGTCTCCTGGTTTGAACTGCACTAATAACATGTGGTTATGTTGATTCTGCATCTGACAAAACCAGTCAGATTTTGGGAACTGAAGATGTCATCCAATGTCCTATCATTTACCAAAACTGGTCAGATAGCAGGGCCTCAATAATTATGTTCTGGTGTATTTCCTTTTAAAAAGTCAAAGACCAGCATGTGTAATCCTACATATATTATTAAAAGGCAAGAGGGAAGAATGATGACTAACATGAGGGAAGAACATAATGTTTAGATTGCGCTAGAAGTAAGCAGGAATTAAGTTGTCCTCCGGCACAGGAATGAATACCTTTCTTGGTAAACTTTTGAGGACGAGCTGGTGAAGCATAGATAGGAAATAAGGTAATAACACTTACCTGAGTCACTATGTCTAGCCCCAGGCCTCTTGAATCCACAACAATGACTGTAAGAATGGTCTGAATCACCAGGGCAATGAAGTTGTTGAATCCAAACATCAAGGCATAGCGTTCCATGCTCAGATTGATGGCAATCTGGAACCTAATGTGAGACTGTCAGGTCAGTTACTTTGCACTGGGTGGAAAGCTATTGCTCAGCAGTCAGTCAGTGAAGAGAAATGATTCATGAAGATGATACATCAAGGACAGACTAAAAGATGCTTCATTTGTTTGTTTGCCTCCTTGCTTTCTCTAGAATAAAAAGCCTTCACTACCATGGTGTATTTTAATGTTTTTTAGACTTGCCTGTGCTGCTTTTCCAAACCATACTGTCAGGTGATGGGGTAGAACATCAGTTCCTTCTCAACCTTCATAGGCTGTAAAGTCTCCATGGTTGGAAAGAGCCTGTACATTTTACTTATAATATCTTTTTTGACAATAATTAGAACAGCTTTACTTGCAGTATTTACCTCCAAAGTTTCTATCTGAACAAAAGGGTATTATTCCTTCAGGAATAATTTTCATTGATTTTAGCATGGGTTTTTTTGTGAGCTTTTACCCTTTTTTTTGGTGGTTGTTGTTGTTCTTTGTTTGTAGTGGTTTTGGTAGAATATGTTGAAGTAGTTCAGGTGTGATTTACTACAATGTAGTAGCAATCCACCAAACTGAAAATAGAGTTTGCTTGGCTTCCTTCAAGATAGGCATAATGTTGCCATGCATTATAATTTTAGCAGGTTTTATTAAGAGATCTTAGGTCGGAGTCTACATGTCCACTATTCTCTTTTACTCCTTCTTTACATGCTAATATCATTAAGGATTATGTGTATAAAATTATGTTGGGGGACACTCTACGTCAAATTTCTTCTTGCATTCATGCAGTTCATGGCATGCTAAATGGTTTATCAGCAAGTGGTCTAGACATGTGCGGTGTCAAGGTGTGCTTGTCCCTTTTGCTCACTTTACATCTCTCATGCCAGAAAGAAGGAAAACAGCTTCTATGTTTTGCTGTTACCGTTGCCTTTAGTAATAACATTACCTTGTACCTTGTTTAACTTCTGCCTGGTTAAATGATCAATGTGCTTTGGATGATTTTTCTTTCATGGTTGTTTAGAAGAACAAAAACAACATAACCAAACATTTAAGTGTCCTTGTCCTTAGCTAAGCAGTTATGTCTAACATTAGGTGCTCTCTGAGGCAAAGGAGGGATGCCCAAAGCAAACTCGAAGTAGGGTCAGTGTTCTGTGCATAATGTGCACTGTCAGGCTTTGTACTTACGTTGCTATTGTCAGCAGGAGCATATAGCAGGCTTTGAACATGAGATAGGCAGTGTAACATGCCCAGATGTTGGTAGAGAAGTGCATGAGAAACAGAGACCCAGCATCTACTGCAGAGAAGACCCCTAAAGCCAGTTCTCCAAAAAGGTCCCAATTAATTTTCACATATTGTACTAGGAAAGCTGTTACTGAGCCTAGAAAAAGAGAAAAACATGTAAATGCTGTATCTGCTCCATAGCCTGTATCACCAAATCATGCCACCCTCACAGGCCAGAAGGCAATGCTGAATAGTGAAGCAGAGTAGATCTGAAGTTTGAGAGCATTTCTAATGACTTCTACAGCTGTGCAGATGACTGGTCATTTTTAGACAACTTCATAAATCAAATCTCTGTCATTCCATTATGAGTGCTTTATTCCACTTTACAGGATAAACTGTAATGTAGAAAGATTCATTATTTAGCTGTCTGCACCCAGCACACATCTCTAGGGAGAGAATTTGGAACACAGTTTTGAGCCCAAGGAGAAAGTTCTTCCAGCTTCACCAAAAACCTAATTTAACTATTTAGCTCTGTGCACCTCAGAAAGGAGGTAAGCTGTCAAAAAAGTGAGTTTTGTGAGGCATCAGGAGACTATATCCAAGGAAATGAGAAAGGATAGGCACTGTTTGCTCTTGGTGGGCCTCCTAGAAGGTGTACCTGATCGAAAATCTTTTGTACTTCTACACAGAGAAATAGGCAATTCCCTGAGAAAGAGGAATTAATCATGGAATGAACACTACAGGAGTGAATCATGAATATTCTAATTCATGATTTACTTGGTCTATTTAATTGCTTACCTCAAGATGAGAGTAGTATCTGTTTCTCCCTAATGACAATGAGAGTAACCTGAATGATGAGCTGTGGTATTTTTTTCCCTGGTAGATCACACCCCAAAGTCTTGTGCAAGTTCTCGACAGCAGCATGATGTGAGTATATGAAACCCGGCCAAGACAGGGTGGTGTTCTCTGATGTTACCTTTTGATAACCTCACTTTGCTTGTGAACATCTTATCCTGACGTGAAAGTGGAATATTTAACATCAGTAGCATAAGGAATTCAACAAGGACTTTTTCTGCAATCTCCGTATCTTGCAGTGACCAAAATTCTTTTTTTTTTCTGGCTGCATGAGCATATTTCACTAGAAAAAGATCTTAATGAGAGGACTATGTTCTTTTTGTATAAAATATTTACGAATAACTTCTCTCATCTGTGAAAGCTGATAGCATTGTTACGGGAACAGTGTGGTACTTGTTTTGGAAAAAAACCACACCCAGTAGCCTCATCGAAAGACATGTGAGTGCCTCTGAATGGATTTACAGGCTGGATGTAAAGTCTATGTAACTTGCACACTCTCTTCCATACTGGTAAGATAGAGTAGGTTGTCTGGTCCTAAGGAAAAACCAGCAGAGCTCACATTTGAACTGCTGAAGATCAAAGAACTAGATCTAGAAGGCTCCCTGCAGCAGCACCTGCAATGCAATGGCACTTCAGCAGTTTTCTGAAGTAAAACTTTAGAGACTACCTTTGGCATCAACATTTAGACATTAACTTACTCAGAAAAGTTGCTATGGCTTCAACAGCTCCATTGTACACTGCGGAGCTGTGAGAGGGGGCTCGGAAGTCCCAGAGCACTTGGATATAATTCACAACCTGGTTAAAGCCGGCGGTAGCCAGAGCCCACCACAGGGACCAGTAGAGGAGTTTCCTGGAGCTGTAGCAATCCCTCAGGTCCTTGCTCAGCTGCACCAGCACGCTGAGGATGTGACTCTGGGGCTTGGCATTGCCAGCCTGCTGTTGGGGTGTTGTGCCCCTCCCAGAACAGTCGGAGCTCGTGTCCTCCTGGCAGCTCGAGGGCCGCTCAGAACCGGCCGGAGCCGTGACTTTATCAGGTGCTGGGAGAGACTGGGAGGCGTCTTTCCTGTGGAAGAACATGCTCTTCTGGGGCATCGGGAGGAAAAAGGCACACAGGAATGCCAGGGCCACGGAAGCCAAAGTAATGGCATTGAGGTGGAAGTAGGATACGTGTGCCAAGGACAGCAGCAGCTGTCCCAGCACGGCGGCCACAGTGGCTGCTGCCAGGGTGCTGCTCCTGCAGTAGCTGGTCACCCGCTGGTAGTGGTCGGTGCTGACCACGCTGTAGATGTAGGCGTAATAGGCCACCTCAGCGGCTGTCACCATCCCATAGAAGAATTCCACCACCTGCATGGCCACCACCCCGTGTGCGAAGAGGAGCAAGAGCCATGTGACGATGAGGCTGATGCCCTGGAGGAGGAGGATGGGCTTGTAGCGCACATAGTCTGTGAGCAGGAACACTGGGAACAGGAGTGCGAGGTAGGAGTACGTCCAAACTGGGAAAATCTGGTTGGTAACCTACAGGCAAAGAGGAAATGGCTCTGTTTTTATTCTCAGGGAAAGGAAGTTCATGTATTTTGAATGTCTTTGTAGAGGGAAGTTTTTGCTCTGAAGGTGTTCATAAAATATATAACCACACTGAAGCAGCATGGGACTGTTGGGCAGGCAAATGGATGTTAGATCCATTAAATGGATCTTTTATTTATGCTGTCTGCTGCAAATTGTAACCTGTCAGAGCTGGTTACAGTTGTGCTTTTCTTTTGATCTTTGTTTAAAACTTTAAACAAAGTTTTCCTTTTCTACTTCTGCAGCTCCAAATAAAAGAATCAGAGTAAAACCATACCTCATGCATGGTCAGGTTTTTATCTGGTCCTGTTAAATAGGGTGTTAGGAAAGGTTCTGATGGTTTCATCATGTAGAAGAATCCATAGAGGCAGAGGATCAGGGTGGGAAAAGTCCAAGTGTTACTTTTCTCTTGCTTCCAGCAGCACATGGCCCCTGCAGCAAAGCTGAGGAGAAGGTTTGTTAGAGGGATGATGCTGCCTATGCATGTGCAAAGGGGTCTTGTAATTAATTTGTTTTCTGGTTTCTCATGCTTAGGAGTGCTCTTCAGGGGCAGACAGTTGGAAAACATTTTTCTTTATAAAGTTAAAGTGAACAGCTTTTCATTACATGTATCTGCTGCTTCTCTGTCTTTGTAGAAAGTGCATAAAGAATAAATTGGAAGATCTGGGAGACAAAATATGCTGTCATTCAATCTGCACTTACAACGACAAACACAGGAAAAGCCTTTCTAGACAGAAGTGGCTGAAGACAGCAGAGCATGGAGATTTCCCTCGACACCATGATGGACCACAGCCAAGCACCTTGTTGAGTGACAATCAACTAGTTCACAATTGCTGTTTTTTCTCTTCACCTCTTAGATGTGTGTGGCTTTCCTGTTATGGAGAGCTGATAACTCTGGAGCCCAGCAGGTGGGAGTTGTTAGTAAACGCAGAAAGGATGTTAAAGCCAGAGAGTCATTAATTGACAGTCTGGAATTAACTGCATCAGAAGTCCAGTTTGCACAAAGACATCATATTTTCCATCTGTAAAAGTGGTCATGGAAGATGATAGTCCATATTAAGATGAAATGAAGCAGACCTTTTTTCTTCTCTAGGTCACATGGTGGAATAGATTAAGATTTGCTACTGTGCTGGACAGAGCCCAAAGAGAAGTCAAAGCAGGTGTAATGGGGGCATGCAAAGGAAACAGACAGTAAATTATAGTCCATATTCATGTTGGTATAGGCAATGCCAGGAATCTAAATGTGTACAGTTTATCTTTTGGAGCCCTTCGGAGGTTGCTAATCAGTAGGTCGGATTTCCATACCTTCTGAGAACTTCTCTTTTAGGCAAAAGTTTTAATCTTAAAAATGTAGTTGTGTTTTTCCTCAGTGTTTTTTGTAAAATATGAAGAAAGATCTATTCAGCCAAAAATATTCATGTCCTGATGAGTACCTCACTCCAGATTGGATGGGCAGAGGATCCTCTTACAGGATGCAACATATAGAATATATAAGGCAGTAGGCATTACGCATCTTCTTTTGTAACTTCATGCCATGACAGCACATCTTACTAAGGGCCTGATGCACCAAGAAATGGCTGCGGATCAAAGGGAGCTGGAATTATTCCCTTTGCTGCAAAACGGCTGAAACCACGGCACGACAGGATTTACAGCAGAGACCAGCTCAGCTCTGTGTCAGCTCTGCAGTGTGAACCACTAGAGGGCAAGGCGACCCCAGCAAAGGCAAAATTCGTACGGAAGAAGTGTGAGACACTCCGAATGCTCAAGGAAGGAAGCATTTCTACCCCTCCTTCCTCCCCAGTTGTTTAATCTCAGCCTGCTGCAAGCGCGGCTTTGGCGGGACTAGTTCTGATCCCGCCCAGCATCACGCTCGCTTAGTCACCACAACATCCCCCTGCTCCCTCTTCACGTGATGATCATTAAACCCTCACAGCACCCTAATGCCACATGAACGCTTCATGTGGTACCCTGAGATTTGAGAAAGGTATCAAAAAAAGCAGAGTGAAGAGCATCTCTAGCTCTGTAATGAAGAACCTTTGTACAAGTTAGCTCTGTGACTTAGCCGGCCCGTGTTCTTCCCTCCCCAGCCTAGATTCTCTGCTCCAGTCTGTCTCGAGTCTTGCCACGTTTGCTCTCCCCGCAGCAGGCTGTGTGACAGGAAGGCAGCAGGTCTCAGGGATCGTTTCAAAACGTTCCCCACAGTGGGAAGTGAGTGGGGAGCGCTGCTGCCTCCCCCGGGCTCGCAGGGCGCTGGGTGCTGCCCCTCTGATGCTGTCCGCTGGGGACAGGACTCTGCTAATTCCTGATTTATGGTTTGAGCTATATACAGACAAACTTCAGATGTGCCTTGGTCACTGCATCCCTCCAGCCCCAGCACGTGCATTGTTTGGGGGTTTGGGCTAGACCTCTACCTCCAATCTGTAGTTTTGCCCTTTGAGGTACCTGTGTTAGGCTGGCAACTAAGTCAGAGGAGAAGTTTTCCACTTGATTGAAGCAACTGTGCAGAAAAAACCCTGCCACTGGTGCTGAGCTGGGAAAGGTGGTGGGCTGAGGGCTCTCAGGGGCAGCCCGCTCTGCCCTTGGGGAGTGGGAGATGGGTCCCACCCCATCCATCCACAGTGAGGTGTGTGTTCTCCTCACACCCCAGCCCTTGGCCATTAGTGCAGCCCCAGCTCAGTGCTCCAGCTGCTCCTATAACCCCTCCTTTCTGCCTTCTCTGACTACGAGACCTGTACCTTGGTGCTCAAAAGGCAATGATCCAACTTGTTCCCATTCAGTCACTCCATATGGTCGATGTCTTTTATAAATCTAGGTTTTTCTTAACTTTGGAAGATATGTAGGATGCCTTGGTGTCATTGTGCAGCAAAACAATCCTCTGTTTCCTCCAGCAATTCTTGGTGCCAGAGCTGTCAGCTCTTCTACCACATTGCCTGACCCAGCTCCCCAGTTCCCCGCCCAGGGAGCTTTTCTTTCCTCCCTCTTTCCCTTGTCACTGCAGGATTTCAGATTTCTGAAGTTCATATATAATCATACCTTGTCTGCTGGGACTCTTCTTTCTTACTTCCAGAGGAAAAGTCTCCTTTTAGTATTTCCAATCTTTCTTCTGGCTGTCCTGTGTGTATTGCAGCTACTGGACTCTGTTTGGGTTTAGTGCTTTTCCTGTTTTTCTGGTATTTCAGCTTGCTCTGACACCTCCTTTGAAATCGCCTCCAGTTGGCTTTCTTGCAGCATCCACATTCAGCACCCTTAAAGGAACAGCCAGATAATCCTGGCCTGCCTTTGCCCAAAGACAACAGTAAATCAAGACTGAAACTACACTTTGGAGCTTGACTGGCACAAAATCAATAGGGATAATTCTGTTCCCAAAGACCTTTGGATCTATTTGACAGGATATGTGGCTTGACACTCATCTGTGCTTCAAACTGGTCTGTATTAAAGACAGAGCAGTAGCTGTGTGTGGGTAATGGCAGAGGTGAGAGAGAGCAAATACCAGTGTAAGATTTGAATGTTTCCCCACTAAATACATGGGGTTTCATACTCTTCTGGGAAGTTTAAAAAGTAAAACACCCTTGACTTGTTTGTTGGCAAATTTCTCAGGTCTTTTGCTTAGGCAGGTTCTCACAGCGCTGCTGAGGATGGAGATGGCCCATAGTCAGCTGCAGAAGATTCTGTGGACTTACAACAGCAGAGCACACTCTCTGAGATGTACGTATTTTCATAAAAAGTATGTGCCTACAAACCTAGATCCACTCCCACCCTGGTCCTACAACATGTAGGTCTGGAATGAGGCATATAATAATTACTTAGGAATGCAACCAATACAGTAGGAAAATGTAAATGTTTTTAAATAACAGTAAGTTATCCAATCAGAGAAAGGCAGCATTTTGGGTTGGAATGGTAACTTTAGGGACACAAACATGAATATGAAAAACATATGACATTTCCTGCTGGGTCAGAGGAGTTGCCCAGCTCAGCCACTCCTTTACCTTCAGCCTTGGCCACTTTTTGTGGCCTTTTTGCCTCCTACTCCTCAACAGTCAAAGTTATTGGATTAGTGATGTGAGACAGACCATCCCTGCCTATTGCCTTTACAATTTGTTTGTTGACCTTTATCCATGAAGTCACCTGCTCCTGCCTGGGGCAGTGCTGTATACTTATCGAGTGGTAGGATATCTCGGAGCAGGAAGGAAACAATGAGGATCATGGAGTCCAACTCCCTGCTCCTCATAGGACTATCCAAAACTAAACTATATGACTAAGTGCGTCATCCAGACACTCCTTGAATGCCGACAGATTTTGTAATGTATGTGACACTAATACATGAAAGGGATGTAATAATTCCTTTTAGCACTTTCCCAGCTATAGTCACTGCCTGACACTGATTCCAGAGGTTTTTTTGTTCTGCATGTTTAATTGAACCTGTAGCTATAGGATGTGACAGCCCATCTGAGAGCACACTGTGCATTTGGTTTTATTCTCGAGGTCTCTTTCTAAAATGCAGAGAACTGTTGAGGTGAACTGTGTTACTTGGGATTTGCATTGACTTACTGAGGCAAGAATCCAACTCAAATTTCTCAGCACTGAGAAAACCCCCAAAATTCTCTTTTTGCTGTAATGTAATAATGAGAAAGAATGATTTAAGTAACTCCCAGCCATTGGTATTTGTTTTTTCTGCTTTCAGATCCTTTTCTATCCTTTATTATCTGTTCTTTCCATAGTCTTTAGTCCACCTTGTTTATACTTAAACTTCATCCTTTTTCACTGATTTAATCTGAAGGACAAATGGAAGACTAAAACTGTGATAAGCTTATGCTTAGTTTTTGGTCAATGTGAGCCCTATGCCATAAACTGTGACAGAGCTTGGTCACTGGGTTTGAAGAGGACTGTGCTCTTTGTGCTGGTCCTGCCTGGGGGTTGTTCTGCTTGGAGGGTGAGCTGGGGATCTGTTTCTAGGTGCCATCACAATTCTGTTCAGCTGGGAAAGGGAAGATTCTGTAAGAAGTGGAGAAAAGGTGACTTTTACGGTAGTAGTGTATTCTAAGGAGTCAATGTAATATGGCCTTTAATGTATCAAGGAGCCAGGAAAATTCAGAGGAGGGGAAGGAAAGGCAGTAAGAGAACAAGGCTGCAAACCCCTGTCCTCCCAGTACTTTCTCCTGCCTCTGCCGCCCCTTGGGCTTGACCCTGGTATTATCTGTGGTGCTTCACAGAACGGCACCAAGGGGGAGAGACCCACTTTGGCTGTGTGAGATGTGTCCCTCTCTGTCTCGTTGGGTGCTGATTTGGGCACTGACTTTCAGCTCACAAACCACATCTGTTTCTTGACACTTGCCCAACTATGGTGACTCAGACTTTGTAAATCAAACCGAAGGCTTATTCTTTTTGAAGGATGTGTACTATAGTCTCTGAAGAAAATGATAGCAAAGAAAATGTTCTGTGGCTAATGCTGAAGATTTTTCTCAATTCACAGTCAAATACAGCCCACGCACAGAAAGGTTGCAATGGCAGTTATGAAGATTAAACTGCATTTTTGTTGGATTTCCCAGATTCTGGAGTATTCATAGGGCAAGTTCACTTTAGGATTCATGGGTGAGCTGATCTATATCTTTTCTCATGTACTACATGCTCACTTTGGGAATGAGCTGCTCTTTGCATTCTGGTCATGAATCCCACAGTGTGTGGATTTCCAGAACTCACCTCTCAGCTGAATCTTGCTCAGGGTTCCTAAGGTGGTGAGATGTTCCCATGGTGGGCCCAAGTGCTTTTTATCTGACATACTAAAATGTTTATGCAATGTTTAGTTTGGAATATTTAGCTGGAAGGTACTTAAGGGCATTATTCCAAGGAGCAAGTTAGGGAATACATTCAACCAAACTAATGTGTCAGGTACTTAGTTTAAGTGTAGATTTATAACTGCTTCCTTACTAAAGAGTAATGACGTAAGGTTATTTTTTCTACACTGTACCTGGCATAAGGATCATGCTCTTCCTTTTCATCCAGTGACTCCTCCTACTCATGTCACTGGAGTGTGCATTGCCACTTGCACTGTGCAGGGGAGTGGCTGCTGGTAGCAGCACTGGATCTTGAACTAACCACTGTGCCATTAATCATCATCCTGAGACATTTGTGAGAGGTAATTCTTTTTTCTTACAGACAGCATGTTAGAGGTGGCATACTTGGATGTTTGCACAAACAAGGCCTGGAGCTCATGTGCTACCAACATGGTGTGGAGCACACAGAAGTTCTGTGATGGGTTTATAAGGGCTGGTTGAACCTCCTTTTTCTGCAGAGCCCATCTTTGGACATAATGAACTCAGGGCCAGTGCTGGTTGAAAGGAGTGCTTAACCCTCTTAATGTTCTGTTATTGGCCAGGGAAAGTTAAGTTCCAGTAGATTTCTGCAATGTAGGATTATCTCTTCTTTCCGCTACTGTTTCATTGTTAAATTCGGTGCAGGTGGAAGGTCACTGCCAGAGCTGTGAGAGGCCAGGAAAGCAGCATCTGATTTACAGTTGGTTGGAAGCATTGCCAAGCCTTTACAGGTGTCCTTATTTGTACCCCAGCTCTCTGATATGCTCTGTGTCTCTTGCGAAAAACCTGACAAACTTTCAGAGGTTTCCAAATGAAGGTGTTTCCCATTGTCTGAGGACCAGGTTTATTGGTTGAGCAAGATCTCCCTTTTACTTTCTCACTCATACTGGCACAAAGCACACTTTGCTCTCCCAGGTAGGAGATGTAACCCAGTGTGGTTCAGAGGAGTTGTGGAGCAGAGCCAATGAACAGTCCAGCATGTGAAAGTATCTCCTGATAGTGTTTGGCTACAAGAGTCATCGTTCAAAATGAAGCAGTTTGTGAGCTTTGTGGTATCTTCCTCTTTGCTTTATAGGTCTGAGAATGCTGGAAAATTAAATTTTATCTTTGTTGTTTAGTTGGATTTTTTGTGTTTCAAAACTACTTTTGAACAACAGCAACAAAATCAAGCAAGTTAAATAGATGATAAAATTTCCAGGATTGAGCCAGACAGATGGTATCTTGTGTATGGGCTCCTTCTTGGCATCAGGGTCTATTTTGGCCCTAATTACCAAACTTATTTCTGCTGTATTTGTACCAATAGCAAATTACTATCTTGAAACTTCTAAAACAGAGAATGGAAATTCCAAAAATATTGTGATCTGGAAGGTGGAGAAAATCTTTCTGTTGCACTGAATGAATGTTACAGCAGGACAGAAACAGAAGAAAGTTATACCTTAAGTAGTTTGACTTCCATTTTTCTTCCAGATCATCAAAAGAGGACAGGAACTGCTACTTTGCCAGTGGGATTCTCTGGGGATTTTCCTTTTAAATAAAATTTTATGAGAATATTGCTGTGGGTTTGCAGTTGACCTTTGTGCGAGTGCTGACTGTGGGTGTACTGGGCTCTCCTGTTCCTCTGCCCCCTACACTGCCTGTCAGCAATTCTAATGGCATAGAAGTGTAACTGTTTAAAGGAAAAACAGCAGTGTGGTGTTTCTGGCTGCAGTGGGAAAAGATGATCCTGGTGACAAAAACGTGGTTGAACTTTTGCTGTGACTGCAAAGCGACCTTTTACCATCACTTTGATGACAAGATGGTCAGTGTGGTTCACGAGCTGGTTTTGAGCTCTTCACTTCTGCAAACTGTAGCTAATAAGAACATTTTGCTTAATACTTCCCTGATATGAGCTACATGTTACATGTAAGAATGAAACAATTGCTTTCACAAAAAAACAAATGCTCTAAAAGCTGAGGCCTGTTTTCTCATCCGTGCCAGCCTCAGATTACCCCCGTGACAGCTTTGAGCTCCCCGTGATGAATGACCCAGCCAAGGTCCATGAATATTCACTCTTTCTGATTTTTTTTTTAAGTAGAAATGAAAAAAACTCATCTTTTTAGGTCAGTGCAATCATTGTTCCACATGATAACAAAACATGTGCTATAATCATGCTTTTAGGAGATGAGGAAGTGAATAAAAAATCTATTAAGCATCACCTTTAGAATTTGGAAGACACTCCTGTTAGAAGTGGGTATGTGTGGTGTGATTATTCCACCACCAATAAAGCTCTCATATCTCCAAGTTTGCTGCTTGATAATTGGACCTGGTGACTTTGACATCCTGTTTGCAGTTTTTTTAAGGATGCCATAGAATCCAATTCAATACACAGTCTTTGGCTGTACTCTAGTCCTTGATTGCATACTTTTAAAATCTCCAGTTAAGAAATAAAAAGAAAATGAGATACAGGTCAAAGAAGTCTCCCTTGAATAGGTTAATACTTGTATTTACTAATGGCACTCACTGTGGATTGCCAAAGAGGAATGAGAGTTAAAACCTGAAAGGATTTCTAATTAACCTTCTGTGCTGAAAGATCACTTTCCATGTTGAAAGAATACTTTCCAAGGCGTGTTCCCTGGTACACTTATCCCACAGGCCTCCCACTACTGGCAGATTGTGTTCTGTCATCATGGATGGATGTCTCATTACAGAAATGCAAATTTGTATTTGCCCAACGTGTGTATGTTGGAAGTTTCAGCTCAGCACCTCCTCTTTACCTTTATTTTATACCCTCAAGGTCCATCTCATTACAGACACTATGCGAGACTTTGAATCATTGCAACAGCCCAAGTGGTGCAAAGTCCTGCTGGAGGAGCATTTGTCTCATAACTAGCTGGCTGCTTCATTTAATGCTAAGTCACTAAAGGCATTTGAGACAGACTTAAAATAAATGCTTCATGCTGCTAATCTTTGCTTGAAAGTAAGAATTCCTATACTCAAAATGCCCTGAGTTCCTCAAATATCTTGATTTCTTGCTGGCTCAGAAGTATTTGGACCATAGGGTCATCAAAGTCTTGGGGTTTTTTGTTTGTTTGTTCATCAACAGTGTATTAAGTTTTATCCCTTTCATAAAGAATAATTTTTTATGTGGCCCAAGTTTTTCTCCATGGGCCTCCATCTTGCTGTGAGTCCTTTCAAAGGCAGAGCAGCCAGAGTGGATGTGTCATACCTTGTAGCTCTGCCTCAGTTCACATGGGTGTGTACAAACATGAATAAAAAAAAGGACCAGTCTCTTATCTCAGGAGGGCTGGGCCTACTTACTTGAGGAGCAGATGTTCTGATTAAACAGTTCACTTTGGAAGAGCAGATTTCTGTCAAGACCATATTGCTTGACTTAAAACAGCTTTTCTGGCTCTTGCCTTGCTGTTTACAGGAGCTCCTGAGGTTTGTGAGCACACTTGATGGTTGGGAACAGCACCTTCCTCTAAGCCCAGCCAAGGATCCAACCACCAGAGCAGGGCTGGGGCTCACTGTAGATGTCCAGGCTAGCAAAAATTAAGAAAGACTTTGAAAATGGGGACAAGCAAGACAATGCTGAAAGCAGCCAAGGGAAACCTTATAAAAGAGAGGAAAAGTGATCCTGGACAGGTGTTTCCCTAACAGGACCTAGGGAAAGGCTGACTTTGTTAGGGCCCACAAATGTCTGTTGTAGAAATCAAGAGATGAGGACTAAGGTCCAGAAAAGGGGAGGTAGAAGGATAAGAAAGTCAGTTATCTCCATTGTATTATGCAAAAGAACTTGTAAGAGTCAGGACAGAAGGACCCAGGGATGTGCTGGTGTGGTTTCCTTGCAAAAAGGGCAGGACTCTTGGACAGAGGGAAGTCTGAGCCAGCTGGTTTGGGAAACTGTGGTTTAAATCTCCTCACAGGAAAGTCCCTGTAACGTAAATGTGTAGTGCTGGAAAGCTGCAGTGATTGCAGCACATGTCTTGAGAGGGCTCGGGACCACGGCTACTCTGCCAGGCTGTATGACACAGCCACTCCACTGTGTTAACCAACAGCTTTTAAAAACAGTCTTGTTTGGAGTTTTGTTTGGCAATCCAAAATAAGCAGGTATTACTGGGTATTTTTAAGCTGGTCTTCCAGTAATGCCTGAGAAAACACCGGCTTGTAAATCATGTACAAAGTAATCCAGAGGGAGCACATGTTCGATATGTCAAGTGTGACTTAGTAAAACCTTCAGTCAATGAGTCCTCTTGGTAAACCTGAAACTTTACCACTTCAGGTTACTTAGTTCTCCTTTCTTCTCTTTATTTCATAAGGTTTGTTTTATTTGCTTTAGGTCTACTTGAGGAAGCAAAAGTATAACACAAGGAAAAAAGCAGCTTCATCTTTTCTGAATTATTCTCTTCTAATTTTATACAAAACCATGTTTCAATTGAATTCATTAATAGTTTCAGCCCACCTAAAACTGTATTTTAACAAAAATTTTAAGTCCTAGATTTTTTCCCCCTACCTCTACTCTTGTCTGTTAATTTTCAAGATCTGGCAAATGTCATGTGTATCTCTGTCATAATTTCCAAGGACTATCACCTTTTCCTCCTCTTTCTGAATTAAGTATTTTTTAAAGTGCGTTTGTTAGTACTGGAAGATGTTTTGATGTTCAGGCTGCGGATCTGGACTGCTGCCATTCTCCTTCTCCAGATCTTCCCTGGGGTCTGTACATCTCAGGAGAACTCTGAGCAGAGCTCCAGCAGTGGAGCAACAGTGACTGCCCTGTGCACAGGGGAGCAGGTGAGGGCTGGAGGGAACCAGAAGCCTCAGGCTCAGTTTCAGTGTGGTTGCATGACCACTCTAATGCTGGAAAGTTGCTGATAGCTTTTTTTTGGTGAAGATTTCAGAATGTTAAACACATTATTAGTTAGTTACATTAAGTAGTAATGTGTTTAACATCCTTACATTAAAATACTTATTTGCATTAATTAATTAACTAATTGCATTAGTACTTTTTGTGAGCAGGTTTCTTTTTGTCTGCAAATGGCACTTGATGGTCTCAGTCCCTTGCAGGAGATAGTGTATTGTCTCAAGTGATTCCTTCCCTTCTTCCCCACCTCTGTAGAAGTCATGCAGAAAATCAGCACTTCTTGACTTCTTTAACAATCAGAAATGTATTGGTCAATATGTTCCTGTTGTTGTGTTTATTACGGCTAAAGGCAATTACAAATTTAAATTGGAAGAGAAACAGAGCCATAATAAAACCTCGAGCTCAGCTTGGCAAGCAGCTTTTAATTGTTTCTTCTTTTGACTATATGGTGGATTGACCCTGGCTGGATGCCAGGTGTCCACCAAAGCCTCTCTATCACGCCTCTCCTCAGCTGGACAGAGGAGAGATAATACAAGGAAAGGCTCCTGGGTCAAAATAAGAGCAGGGAGAAGTCACTCACCAGTTGCCAACATGGGCAAAACAGACTCAACCTGGGGAAATTAGTTTAATTTATCACCAATCAAATCCATGTAGAATAATGACAAATAAGACCAAATCTTAAAGCATTTTCCCTCCACACCTCCCTTCTTCCTGGGCTTAACTTTACTCCTGATTTTCTCTACCTCCTCCCCCCAGCAGCACAGGGGGATGGGAATGGGGGTTTTGGTCAGTTTATCATGTTACCTCTGCTGTTCCTTCCTCCTCATGGGCAGAACTCCTCACACTAATTCCTTGCTCCAGCATGGGCTCCTCTCTCCATGGGGCCACAGGTCCTGCCAGGAGCCTGCTGCAACATGGGCTTCCCAAGAGGTCACAGCCTCCTTTGGGCATCCCCCTGCTGCGATGTGGGATCCTCCAGGGGCTGCAGGTGGATCTCTGCTCCCCCATGGACCTCCATGGGCTGCAGGGGCACAGCTGCCTCACCATGGTCTGCACCACGGGCTGCAGGGGCATCTCAGCTCTGGCATCTGAAGCACATTCTTTCCCTCCTTCTGCACTGACCTTGGGGTCTGCAGAGTGCTTTCTCTCACACATCCTCACTCCTCTATCCATCTGCAGTCACACAGGGTTTTTTCCCCTTCCTGAATCCATTATCCCAGAGGTGCTCCCCCTGTTAGTGATTGGGCTCCCTCTGGTCCATTGACAAGTCCCTCTTTGGAACCAGATGGCACTGGCTCTGTCAGACATGGGAGAAGATTCTAGCAGCTTCTCAGAGAAGCCATCCCTGTTGCCCATCCACTACCAAACCCCCGCTATTCAAGTCCAATAAAGAGTATTTTTTCCATCCTTCTTTACAATTACAGGCTTTGCCTTCAACTTTGAGATGTCTGTTTCTGTGAAAAGGTGGTTGGCTATTCCCAAGGGCTGTAGACAGAGTAGAGTTAACTGAGAAGGAGAGAAATCTGCCCTCAGAACACTGAGTACCTGTAGCAGCAAGCAACCAGCAGTGCTAGGACGGATGCTGGGATGTTCATGACAAGTGCACCAGTCCCCTCATAACCTGCACTTTCGATAGATGGGAGGTTAATTTCTCCCAACAGGCATATGATTTGTCCATAACTGCATCAAAGCAACGTCATTCAGTAGTAATTCTAGACCTGTAACTTAAGAAGTGTAATGTATAATTAGTGAAAATTAGTTCCTTCCTTCAGATAACGATTTTGCCAGTCACACATACTCTGAATTGCATGAAAACACTGGATTGCATCACAGCCTCTAAAGCTCCAGAGATATTGAGCAAGTTACCTTTGGAACTTTTGTGCTTGGGACTTACTATGTGTTTAATCATCAGGGATTGTGCAATTATTAAATCCCCATATTTGGCCACGATCCTTTCAGCTAGTGCCTTCTCATGCCTTCTGCTCTGTCAAAGGAGTCCCAAACCACTGGAAATTACAGAAGGGAATTTCCCCTGTTTGGTTCTGTTTTTCCTGATTGATCAACTGTATTGCTGTAACACTTTATTTTCACCAGTTCAGACAAGGTAGTAATATGCAATAAAACAACATCTCTTTGTGTGGATGAGCAAACATGGAAATTATGGTTAACTGCCAGTCCATTAAGAAGTGTCAATATGTTTCTCATTGTTGGATACAGGTAAAGATATAGACAGTATCTAACATCCAAGTAGGTAAGAAGTGTTTTAGGCCTTCTTATTGTACTCTTTCATGTTTAATATTAGACCTAAACCCTTAAAGTGACTATAAGCTGTAGTCTATCAATCAAATAGTTAATAGTTATTATAAAATTCCTTCTCTGTCTCTCTTCAGAAGTTAATGGAGTGTTTTAAGCCTTGCATCTGCGGGATTGTTTTAGGAGCTGCATGGTCAAATAGATTACCATTGTGGGCCTACAGTTTCAAAGCATTTCAAGCTGTTTTCCAAATCATGTACAGTTCTGAATTCCTGATGTGCATATGGCTTCTTATATGCAGGATTCTGGATGAAAACCTACATAGCTTTATTGACACAACTCTGTGTGTGCCTGGAAACTTTATGGTCTGCCTCTGTCCTTCTCCACGATGGTCAGAGCAATGAGGTAAGCCCATCCCCCCAAAATAATGCCCATTTTTCCACTGGTATAGAAGTATTTATCAAGCCTGAACTATTAAGTCCCTTCAGCACTTCAGGCTTTCAGCAGGTACTTCTGTGAGTAAAAGTCCTTTGAGATAAAAGAGAGGAAGCATATTTCCAGGATGAAGCAGCCCAGAGACCTTGTTCCCTCTGGCGCCTGGAACAACAGGAGGGGAAGAGAGACACTGAACACTCTGTCAGTCTGTGTTTTGGTGTTTTGTCTTATGGTGAGTGCAACATCAGGGAGGGACAGCAAGGTTTGTGGGGGAATCTGAGGAGGGGCAACAGGAGGGAGGGAAGCTGAGAAGCTTACAGAAAAGTCAGATCAGGAAGAAAAGTTAAGAAAATAAGAAAAGGAGAACTAATGGTGGCATGCAAAAAAATAATGTGGGCTCAATCATGGCTTGGGAAGGAACACAAGATTAAGGTCATGCTCAGGGAAGGGTCACATCCAGCTGAGGTTTGAGTGTCTGCAAGAGTATTCAAACTAGGCTCCCACATCCTCTCCTGCGCAAGCTGTCCCAGTGCTTCAGCTGTTTGCCATAGTGAGGGCCTTTCCGTGTGGCCGATGGGAATTTCCTTTTTCACCACATGGGGCTGATGCCACTTTGGCCCTTCCCCTCTGAGGAGACTCTGGGCACAGCCCAGCCCACACAGTCTTGCAGGGCAGGGCATTGATGGGCTCCCAGACCTGGTGGCCCCCTCCTTGACTTCTCCATGTGCAGCCTTTGAATTATAGAAGTATTAAGACACTAAACTATTGGCCTGACAGGGACCACCTGCAACCGACCCATGGACAGGCTTGGAGGTGCCACTGGCCCAGTCTTGCCTGTGGCAGTCCCTGGCCAGCCCATATGGCCCTGCTTGGTCATGCAGCTGCTCAGGGAAACCAGGCTGGAAGTCTGGTTGTGCCAGCGTGGACAACAGTCACCATGTCCTTGTTTCCAGGGAATAATGAATAATCACTTCCCTTGAACACATAAGCACCTCTGTCTTTCTACATTTTTTTGCCTCCTGTTTACATTATGGGATTGAAAAGTTATAGACTGGTAAGATACAGTGATGTGTCATGATATGACTAGCAGAGCTTTCTTCAGCTGCTTGCAATAAAACTTTCAGCTTTGTTTTTTAATTACTTTATGCAAATAAACTGAAGATACTTGGCCCACACTAAGTACAAACAAAAGGACAGCACTTCTGAAGCTGGGGTTCTCCTTGCGGCTTTTACTCTAAATCTTCACCTAATTCCATGAATCAAACAAGCATCAGTTAAAAGGAGCACCACGAGCACTAGTCCAGCTGTGACACAAGGCACATGGCCAGCCATGGCCATCAGTGGGGTGACAAAAACTGTTTGAGGGCAGGAGTATGGGGTGAGCACTACCTTCATGGTGTCACTGCTCTGGTATCCAAACTGCTGGTGCTTAGGTGGGAGTGTCAAAGCTCGGATGAGAAGATTCTGTCTAAAAAGCACTGAATGGAGAAGAAATAGAGCTGTAGAGGCAGAAGGGAGACGAGATGCAAGGCCACCTCCATAGGTGAGTACAGTATGGCCTAGGAAACACATAAGAAACACCAAAGTTGGGTAGAGGTGTAATAGATTTGGGATCCATGAAATCTGAATGTAAAGGAAAAAACTATCAAGCCGAATTGTCCTAATTTCAGGTGTTACCATTCTAGTTAGGCACTTTGAGACATTGCCTAATGTGGACAGATACCCCTTAAAACCATGCAGAAATAGCTGCATACTGAGAGCACTGATCTTGATGTACTTTTATGGTATTTCACTATAATCCATGAACAGTTACAAAAAGCAGCCTACATTAGGGCAGGAGTTCTGTGTTTGCCTCCTCCCCTATCCTTTGGCCAGTGGCTGTAGCTCTGCAGAGAAGCATCTCCAGTATGTGTGGTGCCATGCAAAGCTGTTCATGTGTTCCCCAGCCATACAAGCTTCCTTAAATTTTGGCTAATATATATATAGAAATTATTTTCTCTGAATAACAATCTGTTCTAGAGTTCAAGCTGTTTACATTTCTAGAAAGAAATAGCAGAAACTCATCCTTCGGAAGTGGTACAGGCAGTCTGTGAAGGATGACCATGTTCCTGAGCATTACCTTAGGAGAAAAAAATAACACTTAAAGCTCAGGTTACTCTATAAGTACCTGGAGCTGGTAGCAGCTCCTGTGTACACAGGCTGACCAGGACAGGGCCTGCAGCCAACCCATTAGCTTCACACAGATGGTCAAACAGCATGGGAAAGCACCGTCCTTCGGCAGCAGCTCACACGGTTTGCTTGCAGTGCTGACAGAGCCCCTCCCTGGGGCTTTTTCCAGAGCCATGTGAGGCAATTTTAAGATTTTTTTTGTTGTTGAATGTTCAGGAGTCACAATACTCAGGTACAGTTTGGGACAGGAAAGCAGCAGCTACTGTTTATGAAGCAGCATTAATGCATTTTGGACAGCACAGATTCAGTGGAAAATATAGACCCTATTTCAAGTTTCTTTTAAGCTAACTCTGTTTTAGATTAAATAGTTCAGATATGTAACACATGGGCAGAAAGTGATGGCAAGGAATTTATGGTAAACTAAAGAAACCCTTTTCCATGAATACCAAGTGTTGCTCACATGCCCTTGCCAATACTACAGTCTAGATTTCAGAAAGCAGTAATCTGCAAAGCCTGATGTTACTGTGTCAGCCAACCAGTAAATATTAATGTAGTGCTTTGGTATCACTGCAGCGGGTGACCCAGCTCCTGTGAGCATGCCATCCTGAAATGAATCTGGCTGGGCCAGCCCACGTCCCTCGGCCCCCAGCCTGGGTTTATTACACTAGAGCACAGCAGACACACAGTTTCTGTAGGTAACATTGAGAGTTACCTACATTTGACTTTCCTCATTTCACAACCCACACTCCTACCCTAAAACTATACGTGCTTCACCCACAGAACCATTACCTCACAGCCTTTTATTTCCTTTTCTTTGAGACTGAATACATTAAGCTACTTAAAAAAAAAGTATTCCCCAATACACTGTTATCTACAGTACCAGGAAGGTGTGCTGGGGCCAAACCAGGCACCATGGAAATTGCCGTGGGGAAACCCGCTAATGACAGTGGAATCCGCCCGCATGTGAATTCCCGCGGCTCCTGCTGGCTCTTTATAAGCAGGTGGAGGTGCGGCAGGGCTGGCAGGACAGGCAGCGGCAGCCGAGCACTCTCTGGAGCACAGCTGTGTGTTTGGAGCAGGAATGGCTGGCGTGAGCGCCAAGAGCATGGTCATGCTTTCCCTGCTGGCGTTCCTGGCGCTGCTCCTGTGCGGCACCTCCGAAGGTGAGTGAACTCCGGCGTTCTGCCCCGGGAAGCTGTTCTGGCGCTGCTCGCAGCTGGCAGCAGGAGCATGGGGAGGTGGAAGGGAATGGTCTCGGTAAAATGTGCTCCTTATCCTCCTCTTCTGTCAAGAGGGATCTGGATAGTTGGAGAGCTGAACAGCAAGTACTCAGACAGCATTCAGCTTGGGCCAAATGGGTCTTATTTCCTTTTCTGTTTTCCTTCCTTGCAGCACAGAGCAATCAGGATTGCTGCCTGTCTTACACCAAAGTGCGTCTGCCTCGGTGGGCCCTGAAGGGTTACACTGAACAGCTCTCCAGTGAAGTCTGTGACATCCCTGCCATCATGTAAGTTACTTTTCCAAACATCCTCCAGTTTTTCTGACATATATTAACCTTAGGATGTCTATTTGGGTAGAAACACTGTTTTGAATGTTAAAATGTTATGGTTTTTCGTGCTTTTTCCAAAAGCTAAGTTAACTGGATAAATTGTACATAATACCTGTAAACAAAACACAGCCTCTAGCTGATAGGGACTGATAGCTCATGGGGCAGTCTAGAATGTAAATAATAAATCTGACTGTTTAGGAATCAGCTGTGCAAACAAAGACATGCCTCGTCTCCAGTTGAGGGCCACTGTAGCCGACACAAGGTTTCCCTTGCCAAGAGCTGTTAGCAGACACATTAGTGTAAATAGTTCTCCCAATTCACAGAGATCGGATTTCCTTTTCCACAAGGTTTTGGCCCTCCTAGATCTTGATCTGTCACCTTAGCTTGACAGCAGCTAATCTCCTTACCCTAACAAATTATTTCTGGTATCCAGCAAAGATCTTTGTCTCAATAGATCAAATAAATTGAACACAACCTTATGGTGCAAAAAATGATTCCTGCGACTGAAACAGCCATTGCATTTAAATTTCATCAGGTGTTCCTTTTTGTTCATATAATATTGGAGGAGTTTGAAATATCCCATATCTAAATGGCATTTACAAAATCAGTTGCAATTGTTCATTTAGAGTAACTACGACACTTTTTTTTGACCAAATGCATCATCATAATATTTACTAGCAGAGATTTATAAAGATTTACTGATTTCTTCCTCATTATTTCTTTTCCAGTTTCCACACCAACAGTGGGCTGAAGGCGTGTGTAAATCCTAAGGAAGGCTGGGTGAAGAAACATCTTCTTTTCCTGAGGTAGGAATATAAAGATCAAAATACTGCCAGGCTGAGGAAAACAGGGCATCTATGAAAGCCTGTTTCTTACGTCTTCTGAATGCCACTTCTGATGGTATTGGTGAACACGTTTGTCTTTCCATCTCCTATCAGAATTGGCAGCTCCTTTTTAGAGTCTTCTCAGGAGTAGTCATGTCACATGTCCCCTTTTCTGCCTGTTCTCTCAGAGAAACATATACACGTATAAGAAGAGAAACATATAAACATATAAGAGAAACATATAACTGACCTATGGCTGAGATCTTTATTAATCTGTGTTCTCTCTTTCTTTCAACAGCCACAGGCTCAAAAGGATGTCAGTCTGATACGGTTTCCAGCAAGGAACTAAACATAGACATGTCTGAAGAGCCAGTGGGTTCAACCTCTTGGTTGAGATCGCCTTGTACACTGTTGTGTGCTTATTCACCTCCAACTCAGGCTTCTTTGGAACCACTGAACTACTCCCGTTGATTCATATTGCATCGCTGTTTTGCTTGAATTAAGCATTTTCTTACCGTTTCTATTTTTAATAATATGTGTATGTTACTAATATGACATGATACTATATAGTAAAGACTAACTTAAGCTGTTGTACAGAATGTAAATTTTATCAAGTTTATTGCATGTTATTTTTCTTTTGTTCCCCCTGTGTAAAGCAGGTTATTTATTCTGTTTATTTTATTACAATCTTGTGCCAAAATATTTCCCTTTAGCTGTAGTTGGCATTATAATACTTCTTGAGCTATTGTTAAACAAAGTCTGCCTGTGGAAAAAAGATGGGAATTGGAGTTTAAAAAAAATAAATGTTAAAATTGGCACTTTCTGTGTGATATGTTTTTTTTTTTCATTGAAAAATGTGCCTTCCCCTTGAAATTAATCCCTTTGCTTATGAGCCTCTGGATGAAACAATTACACAAGTGTGTTGACACCTGTTAAAGCCACTTTCCACCTTCCTCATTTTGTTTGCCCTGGGGTTAGCTACGACCTCTACAGGATACAATTCCTTCCTTACCCCCAGACAACTGCTATATATCAAGCTCTTGCTTAACACGAGGCCCGGTTTTAGCTCAGTTTGATCTTAACTGGACTTGAGAGACTTTCTTTTACCAGTTTCTCTATTTATTCAGAAGGAACCTTACACATACTGTCACTAGGCAAGCTTCTACCCTGTGCACTGAGGAGGATAGAGTATCACAGTCTGCTCTCAGTTGAAAGGACTATCTCTAGAGGAGAAATCTGCGGTGCTTTCCTGTCCATTTTGTATTTCCTCTGGTATCCTATGGCTTCCAGCATAATGAAGTTTTCCTGATGTGGGATGTCTTGATGGAGGTCAGCGATGCCTGATAAAAGTAATGGAACTTCACGGAATGTAGGAGATGGGTGCAGGTTGAATGAGAAAGGCTGCTCAGCATTTTATGTACTATTACATGGCCAGTGTGACCTTCGGGGACGTGACCATGTAGGTTGTGTAAGCGTAGCCCTCTCACTGTCAGCACTGGAGTCTTACAGATAAATTTACACCTTGTCTTTTGGTACCTTTTAATCATAGAGATACAAGCATTAATTTTAATTTAATTTAAATAAAAAAAATATTTTTGGTGCCCTTGAAAGAGGAGGGAGCAAGATTATTTAGCTTTAATTTCCAGCAGGTGAGGATATTGAGGATATCAGGTGAGAAACCAGCAGCTTCCCAGGGAGGAGTAATTACCCAGCACCTTCCCTGGGTTTTCCCCTAACTTCTGGGCAGAGCTCTGTCTCATACCTGCTAGAACTAGTGTGGACTCCTGTTTGGTCTCCAAGACTTTGTAGGCTAAATCAGATACCAACAAACTGGTATAGACAAGATGAATGAGCTTGTGTTAGGAGTGTCAGAGGGTGGAGTTCCTCAAGCCCACCTTGGGAACACTGTGTGCATTGGTGGAGATCTCAGAAACCAGAGCTGTGATGAACTTGGTGCACAAAACCCTGGAGACTGAGCCAGTGAATTCAAAGCAGGGGAGAAAAATAAGAAAGTGGAGATAAACATGTGGAATTATGTGGGTGGTTCTTTACTCCCTAGTTGGGCCTGTTATAAAGTTTGTTATTGCTTCTGTAACTCACCCTTCCTCTGCTAATCCATGGTTGCTTTGCTACAAAACTCCCCATGCTTCACCCATAGAGTTATGACTTGTGGGATTTCTTTTTTGTTCCTCTTATTTTGGTTGATTTTTTTTATAACCAACCTCTTTTCAAGAAAAAAAATTTGAAAATATTTGTTTCTATGTTCAATATTAGAAGTTGATAAGGTTGTTATGTTACTAGTACAAAAGTCCATGTAAAAATAGCATGTCCCTCCCTGAATTCCTAAGGATAAAAATAGGTATCATAAGCGAATGCTGCATCTCTGAAATCATCACATCAGAGGCATGTTTACCTTAAGGGGTCAGTTAAAAATTCTGACAGCTCTGTAAATCAAGCCCATTTCAAGGAAAACCTGGATCCTGATTACTTTGATGGGACTGTTTTGTACCTGTCTAGGTGAGTTTGTTTTTCTTCTCTATCCTTGGCCTTCAGCTCCTTGATCAGCATGTGCAATTTTGTTGAATAATTTGAGATGCAGTATTAGATGATGATGGTTATTTGGAGACTTTTTCCCTTTCATTTATATAATTTTTCAAAAAACAAATTATTTTTTTCTTGAAAAATACTGAGGCTTTTTATTATATCTCGGATATCATTTGGGAAGTGTGATTAAGAGCTTTCCCATCGAAGTCTCGGCACAACTTCATACTTCAGTTTCAAAGTCTCCTGCTTGCACTCTACTGAGACCAGTCCTCAGTGATTCTTGTGCCAGCTGAAGTACTACTATTGAATCCTATTTGTGTATATTCTTTGTGTGCTTTTTGTTTGTTTATTTTTGGTCGGTTTATTTTTTCTATTTTTTTACTTCTTTTTCATTCCTTTTTTCCCCCCTCTAAAGCAATGCCAATCAGCATTGCCAATACCATTCCCAATCAGGAAACTGCAGCATTTTTGTTAGGCTTTTTCAAAGAATATTTTCTGATCACCTATGGAATCATAATTATGTTTATTAATTTCTTAACAAATTTTTAATCCCACTCCTCCACAATGCAACAAAATAACTCAACATTGAATGGACAGTGATTTTTGAAAGGAATAGCAAATCTGCTGATTTAATTTTGCTGTTAGAATATAAAACCTGCCACATTTCACCTGCTGGGCAAGTACTAAGAAGTTCTTTGTTGCACTGCTCCAGGCTATCAGCTGAAGACTGCTTTTTTGTTCCTCATCTGTTTTTACCACCTTCCACACAAATGGGGGTTGTAAAGCACCTACAAATGCAAGAGGCAGGTGTGTGAAGGTCCTTAGCCTGAGGTGTGCATGTTTTCAAGTGTATCTGAAACCCAAGCATTACTGGATATGCTTAGTGTCAATGGCACTTGTAGCTCCTTTAAAGGCATGTTGATAATCAGTCAGTGATTTTCAGTTAGCAATACAACAAGCCTAACTTCACTCCTGATGAACAGGAATTCATCAATCAGCTGTAATTTTGTTGAGAATTGATTCAGGGAACTCCTGAACCAAGAAGGGCTTTAGGCTCATGACACTGCCACTTGATTCTAATGGCATCCATCTAAGTGGATAAACATCAAACCACTATAGATGGATCAGTTTTAACAAGCCTCCTGTGTGCTGAGCTCAGCTGTGTTACACCCTGGCAGTCTTGTTCTCAATACCAGGCTACAGGCAACATCCTTTGCCAAAATATGAATCGTGAAAGAACCTTTTATTCTCCAGATTAAACCCAGTGCGTTGTGCATGCTAAGTTTACTAAGCAATTATGGTTGTATGACTGTACATAGATGAAAACTCTGATCTATGTTCCCATGATCTTGTGGTTGCTCTGTTCTGGGAGGTGTCAGCCTTAACTGTGCATTGTTGCAGTCCTAACTCTGTAAAGGCTTTTAAATTGCTGTGTTTCTTCCTCCTGCATTTCCATGTGCAGATAACTTTCAGCCAAAGCTCTCCTACAGTTGCTATTGTTGAACACTTAAATACAACATACAATAGGTGCAGTCCTGTGGCTGCTGTTATACATTAACCACAGCAGCTCATGTAGCTGCTACCATAAATAAACCCAGGCACTTGTTTAATAGTCTTTGAGCTTCCTTGAATTGATAGCATTTTTCAAAGATTATGCAATCCAAATTGCATGTTAAATGTAAAAGCAGCAGATGAAATTTAGAATACTGTGTGGTTAGAATGGGAATATGTCACGGGAAAAGTAGAGAATAAAGTACTACTGTTAATTCTTATTAATTTGCAACAACATTTCGGTAGTTTTGCTTCTGTGACTTCACTTATACCCCTAAAATAAAGTAACAATTTTATTTGTAAGCATAAAGTAAGATATCAGATATGCTTTTCTGTTAGCTGGCACTTGGTAAGACATACTTATTGGAAGACTGAGGGAGAGAGAGAAAACAGCTTCTGGAAATGGGAACAGTGTGGCCCAGGACTTGGGCTTCCTGGTGAGAAAGCCTGAATGACAGGGTCCATGTGACAGACAGCTACAGGATAAAGCAGCTTAGGAAACATGAAACATTGAAATAGTGCAGTTGGGGTACCATCATGAGTGAAGCCATGTACTAAAGTGTACAAGACAGAGCACAAAGCCTTTCTAATTTCTTAGCCAAACTTTACATACTGTTGTGATTCAAGCTGTAACTCTCTTCTCTCCTGGCAACATGCCCATAAGCAAAGGCAAACATTTATGTGTAGGCAAAAATGTTATGTGTAGGATGGTCTAGTACAACAAGTACTTGCCTCCTCATTGTCCTTTATCATCTTTTGGATGATAAAATTTAGTCAAAACATATATTGTTCTTGAAGGAACATGGCTTGCAAGGGGGATAAACTCTGTACCAAGAATTCATATACACAAATATTGAGGTGACAGCAGATGGCATCCTTAGGCACCCAGGGCAGAGAAACATTGCCATCTGTTAGGAGCTACAGACTCACAGCTAGCGGGGAGCAGACAGAAAGGTGCTATGCACTGGCTGATCAAGCCATCTGATTAGAGTTGTGCCAGTGACATGGGTTCAAGTTAGTGGTCCAATTTGCAGTGAAACTGTCAATTACAGTGTCAAGATTAAATAACTAATTTAATATCCTTGCAGCATCATTGGTCAGGCACAAAGCTGGTGATAACACTGTAAACTTACAAAGTAGAAAAATGGGAATTTGAGAATGAGATTTAATGTGGCAGATAAATCAAGCTGTAGAGCAATTTCAACTGTTCCCTCAAATGTGGCAGTATCTCACATATGAATAAGCTTTGTTCTATAGCTGTATTTAGGGAATAGAAATCAAAATGTTCAAGTAAAAGTTTGTCATGCATATCTGAAATATAATAATAGTTTAGCTATATGCCCTACTACAGTGCTTTCCTTTTTCCAAACGCACATTTAATAGAGGTGGTTCCAAAAGATGATTATGGGTTCCTATGAGCATCTGAATGTTTCATATTGTTATGACTAGGAATAAATGGTCAAAATGTCTTCCAGAGATGATACAAATCTCAGAGTTGCTCACAGTATAGCATCCTCCAAATTGTACAAGAGTAGGCAACAATGTTCCATTAATTTGAAAGTGGGTAGTGCTCTATTACAATTAGTGAATGATACACATTCATCTTGTTTTGCACATCCATATGAAGTACATTGAAATGATGGTGAAGAAACTCAGAAAACAAGATAATGCAATAAGACTGTCATACTTAGTGAAGGTATTTAGAATCACAGAGTGGTAGAAAATGTAGAAAACATAATGGGTTTGGCATTATAAAAATGAAATATAAAATCACAAAAGAGCTACTTTTGGGGTTTTTTTAATTAAAAACAATGGTGAGATGAACGAAATTCTACTTTAGTGAAGCTGAATTTTCTAAAATGAAGTGGGTTTCACTACTTATCTTATTCAATTCTACTGCACACTCACTAGAAATCCTGATATTTGTCAAGAGTTTTTGCTTCTCCCAACTCATGGTTTGACCCAATTGTGTGTTATGTATATGTAGAAGAGCTCCTCTATTTTTCTCACTAGGTGCATCTAGAAAACTCACAGTCTTTCGTCTTGCAGCTCAGACAATCTGACCGCAGAATATTCGCGTAATTCCCCCATCCCACCAGCATGGCCTGGATGATGCAGAGCTCTACTTCATCAAAAGGTCTTCAGCACCCCATGGTCTGGGCCATGGAAAGAAAGTTTAAACACACTTTTGAGTTCTTCTCAGAAATGGCAGGACAAGTATTTCTTATTGGTTTTTTTGTTGAGGTTTTTTTGTTCTCAGGTCAACTCATCAGCTTGGTGAGTTTAAGAGAAAAGGCTCTTCCTTAAAAAGTGGGCAGCAAGGAAAAGCTTGTTTCAGCTAAATGAAATTTTGACTGATACAAGTAAGGATGTATGGAATTGCCTGACTGCAGGGGATGTGCAAGCAGTTTGTCAGAGATAGAAGGTGGAAGAAAGGAGCAAAGAAGAGACTGTTCCTTTTCACTACTCGTTATTATCTCACTGTGGGTGAACAGCACATCCATTTGTTTGAACAGAAATTTCTAGGTGACACACTTCCTTGGCAAATTGCAACTAGAAATTTTTTTCTTAATTTGAGATTTTTAAATTGATGAAAACAGCCATGCAAAGATGAAAACAATCTTTTGGAAAGAGAACACTTTGTCTGTTCTGTAACACACTGTCATTTCTTTCTCTTAGTATAGCTCTTACCTAGAAAACAGTAAACTCCCTGAAGACCATGTTCCTTATACAAGTAATAGAGTTTTAACAATTTTCATGGCTGTGGCACAATGATCAGCACTGGAAATAACAGAGCAGAAGTGAGAAGGAGCTCTATCAATACACAGAGAATATGTTTATAGTTGAGTCTGTTTGGGCAAGAGGAAGCAAGTTATCTATGCCAGAATAAAACAACATTGAAAACACCTTATGTAAACCCATTTAATTCACCAAGCAGGAACAAGGAACTGTCAGAGCACAGTCCTTTTACATTTGACAGACCTGACAATTATGAGAAGGGACAGCACACAAAAACTCCCCTTAGTAAAAATTCACTGCACCCAATACTGACATAACAGAAATAGGATGTGGCTTTCTACATCTTTCCCTTAACTCACACTACTCTTGAGCTGGCCTTTCTGGTTGAGTTCAGCATACCACAGATTGACCTACTTCAGAACAAACAAGTGGGTCATGATACAAGTTTAAATCAGGCTGCAAGCATATTTGAGTAAGAAACACTTGCTTCGTGTTTTCCTTGGGATGGTACATTGGCTCAAGAAAAGATTTTCGGAACCCGTGTTGGCAGGAAGAATCCAGGGTTCTCAAAAGCAAGCTCCTCATTGTTAACTGCATTGATTTTGCTTCACATTGACTGACACAGTTTTCTCCAACACTGTAGATAAGGGTATATTGCAGCCTTTCAAAGGCTCTTAAACATAGACTGATGAGGTTTATAGTATCTTAATTTTCTGCCACTCCTGGAAGCTGTTGACACAAACAAAAACGTACAGGGACCAACTGATATCTTTGTGGGGTGATATCACCAATACTTTTCATCTCTGTACATAAAAACTCATTATCTCATCATGATTGTATGCCTCAGCATTTATTTTTTTTCCAGTGTAGACAGTTTTTAACTCCCTATAGTGTACATTCTTTGAAGATGGGTTCATGATTCAGATGCTGTGTGCAGTCTTTAGATACTAAAACAATATTAGGGCAACAGTTTTGCCCCATAGTATGAGCATTTTTCTTCTAAAATCATACACTAGTTGCTCATTTCCATGAACTTGATGAAGAGTTGCATTTCTGCTTAACAGTAAAGGTTTAATGGTATGGACATCTGCTCAGTCTGCTGTATCATCAGAATCCCTGCTTGGCTAGTGGTAAGTAGTGGTAGTAACTCCTTCACTCCCTCACCCCTGTTTTACCTTTTCTGCCTAAAGACTTCTCAGGGAATCCGACCTGTGCTACAACTCTTGTTCTGTTTTGTCATAAAGAGAGAGTCACTATATATGCATTTTACATCCAGGCCTGTTCTGGGTAACACTCTGGGAAAAGTTTTGTCTCAGCATAGTGTTAGCTCCTTGTCCCTTACTCAGGTGGTCAGGGATTTTAATAGCTACTATATAGGAATGGAGCAAACAAAGCCATTATGGCAGTGCCTCTTTGGGTCAGCCTGGACAGCAGGCACAAAGCTTAGAGGGATTGCCTTCTCTCTGACTCCACTGCTCCCTAATCTGAGGTTTAGAGAAACAAGGAAAGGAGGTGAGAGAAGAGGCTTGATTTGACTTCTTATTTTCCAGTGTCATTGTTACATCTCAATCCCAGGTGATGACAAGCTGTGAGGTGTCCATGTTCCAATGGAGATTTACTGCAAGAAAGTGAGGGGAGAACGTGCTGAACAGACAGGTACTGACGTCGCGGTCTTTCCACTTCCCTCTACCCTGTTTTGACTGGAGCTGCATTTCCTTTAGTGTCTCATGAAAAACAAACCAAAAAAAGCTTGTTGGTATAATACATGGAAAACATTGAAAAAATGATTGCTCAAGAATATCGTAATAATTGATTCAATGATGTAAACTCAACCTTGGAGTACAGAATTGAAGAGATGCTTAATATGTAAGTTATAGTGGGATGGCAGACACTGTTTATTAATGCTCTAGAGAAGAATTAAGCCTTTAAATTTGACTAAAAAAATTAAATGTAGCTTTTCCAGTTGGTGTTAAGTAATACTGAAGGTACCAGAAAACCTTCATCAATCTGTGTTTATTATGAACAAACTAAGTGTTAATGTGGGGAGTAGTGTCCATTCCATGGTCATTGTTCACATAACTTAAATTAAAAGAGGATAAAAATATTTATATTCTGAAACTATAAGATGTGTGGATACATATCATGCTAAACAAATACAAGGAGTTGTTAAGAAACTGGAGACCACCACAACTTGGGGCTGTTCAAAGAATTATTTTTCAATAGGCTTGGTCCAAGTATGTGAATTTAGTTGGAAGGTTGTTCAGATTGTTTTCAATAAAAATATTTCTTATCTGCTTCAAGACTTTCCACATACAAACAAGACAAAAGATTTAAACAAACAAATAGGAATGAAAAACTCAGAGACTACTTTGTCCCCCAGCCATGTCCTGAAGTAAGTTTGGAATTGGCCATTGTATTTTACTTCCTGGCTTTCAAAAACCAAAGGACTGTCTTCAAAGTGAAGCTGTAGGGAGCCGTATGGGTGTTCTTGGAAAAGTCACGTATTGTTAAACACTGAGGGGGACTGTCTTCTATTGATCCATTGTCAACAATTTGGGCTGTGAGACTGGTTAAACGAAAATGTGTTTACTGCTTCCCTCTATTGATGCTCTACAGTCATTTCAGTATAAAGCTCAGCTCAAATATTTAGCTCTACCTTTAATCTCTTAATGAGTCTATGTTGGTCATCTCTTTTCAATTACATTTTTTCCTCTGTCTTTGATTAAATGCTTGACCAGAGAAGGGCAATGGAGCTGGTGAGGGGCCTGGAGCCCAAGTCTGATGAGGAGCAGCTGAGGGAGCTGCAGGTGTTTGGTCTGCAGGAAAGCAGTGACCTTATCCCTCTCCAGAGTTCCCTGAAAGGAGGTTCTAGTGGGAGCATGGTCCCTTTTCCCGAGTAACAACTGACAGGATGTGGAAATGGCCTCAAGGTGTGCCAGGGGGGAGGTTACATTCGGTATGAAGAAAAAGTTCCCAGAATGAGTGGTCAGGCACTGAACAGCCAGCCCAGGGAATGAGGGAATCACTACCCTGGAAGTGTTAGAGAGGTGTGTGGATGTGGCCCTTGGAGTGAGAGTTAATGGCTGGACACATCTATCGTAAGGCCTTTTACAGCCTTAATGACTATAGTTCTAAACTGTGTTTTCACTCTCACATTGCAGTACTGACTTTATTGGCTGAAAAACTAAGCCATTTTTTTTTAATTAATATTTGTCTGCTTTCTTTAGCTGGTGTTTTGACTATTTGCATTTCAAATAGATTTCACTCATTTGCTATGCCATCACTCCTGGCTCTTTAGCACTCCGAAGTTTGTCTGTCTGTCTGTCTATCTATCTATCTAATCAATCTATCTAATCTATCTAATCTATCCATGCTCCCTACCTCCACCCACCCGCCGTGAGTACCGCCCAGGCGCCGCCATGACCGACACCGCCGGGGCCGCGCGTGCGCAGCGAGGGCATCGCCGTGGCAACAGGGACGTTGCTATGGCATCAGGGCGTTGCCATGGCAGCGGGATGGACGCGCGGCCGGGCCGGCGGAGGATGGGGCTGAGGCGGCTGCTGCTCCGCTACTTCCCTCCGGGTGCGGTGCGGAGCGGAGCGGGGAGGCCGGGCGGGCTCTCGGCCCCGGCAGCGTCTCTGCCGGCTCGCCGGGGCTGGGCCGCGCGTGGGGAGACCGCTGGGTGTGGTGCGTGAGGTCAGGGCGGCGCGGGGTGTGCGGCACCGCCCGGCATGGCGGGTTCCTCCCCCTGCCCGGGGCTCGCACGGCAGGGCAGGCAAGCGGATCTCTCACCTGCAGCCGCAGGGAGGTGAGGGGCTGCCGGCTGGAAGCAGCTCATCGCTGCTATAATTATTGATCTATTAAAAATCAAGGCAGTCTTATTGCATCACAGTAAGGAGTCTAAAATGTCAGCAGTGACAGTAGCTGGCACATACCAAAAATGTGTATGTGTTATTAAAAGGCCTGTTTAGCAAAGAAACAAGCTGCCACTCTCTGCAACTACCTGAAAGGAGGTTGTAGCCAGGTGGGTTCAGCCTCTTCTCCCCGGCAGCAGCGACAGGATGAGAGGACATGGTGTTAAGCTGCACCAGGGGAGGTTTAGGTTGGACATTGGGAAGAAATTCTTCACAGAAGGGGTGATTCGACATTTGAATAGGCTGCCTGGGGAGGTGGTGGGGTCACTGTCCTTAGGAGTGTTTAAGGACAGACTGGACATGGCACTCAGTGCCATGGTCTGGGTGCTGTGGTGGTGTTGGGTCATAGGTTGGACTCAATAATCTCAGAGGTCTTTTCCAACCCAATCGATTCTGTGATTCTTGCTTTTTTTCCCCTTTATTTTATGAACTTTCCAGGCAGAACCATGCTTTGAAAAGTGGCACTGCCAGACTCTGCTCTCCTGAACTCTGGCAGGAGACAAAATGAAATTTCAGATGGGAAACAAGGTGGAAATGGTCAGCTCAGGAAGTGTATTGAAATAACGAATCTTTCTTTCAAATGAAATACTTTTCTTATGAACTTTGTAAAATGCAGAATGATACAGAAATTCATCTAAATTATCCTTTCCCCTAGAAAATCAAGGAGCAACAGAGCCCTTTATCAGCTGTTTCAAAACTAAAAGCCATATGGTTAAACATTTTAATCCTTCATCTCAGTGAAAGCTGCAGAGGTGCCAGAGCCAACCTAGATGTGGAAAGTGTGTTACGATTTTTGACACATTACTGCACACAGGCCTTTGCAAACACTAGAATAAATATAACAGGTTTTGCAAAACATGTTTTCCAGGCTTCTTAGAGCACCAAACTACAGCAAGTATCTTCAGGACAGCATTTTTAAAAATAAACGTGATGAAATGATGCAAAAAAAGATGTTGGAAAAAAGAGCATGTTCATTTCCAAACTAGAAACTGCTCATAAATAATATTGTTCAATATCTTTTATCGTAAAAGGACATCAGAGTTGCTCATCATCCTGCTTATTCTCAGTAAGAATAGCCAACCTTCTTCCAGTTCCAAGAACTGGAAATAGGTCTCCTGAAGTCGGTTGAACAGCAAAGGTGGAAGTGTTGCTGTCTACAGTGCATGTTATAAAATTCCAGAAGTCTAATTATGACCTGTTTATCACTTTTCTTTTTTTTAAGGAATTATCCTGGAATATGTAGAAGATGGGGAGTCAAAGACCAGACCTATAGATCTTCTCCATCTTAGTCCTGAGTAAGTACGATACTATTTCAGGTAACAGCACTCGCTACTGTTTTATAGCATGTTCATATACAACTCCATTTGAGTGTTTTAAACATAATTGAGGTAGTTATAACATGGAGCCTACATGCTCTATTCAGCCAGCTCTGGTAGGAAGACTTTCAGGAATATAAAAAATGACACCATTAAATAAAGTGGCCAAAATCCATGGAGTTTATTAGGCAGAAAGGCATGAAATAGTATGATTGTCTTAATACCAGCATTGACATGGAAGAGTCCTTGCATGTAAGCCAAAGTCAGTAGACAAGGGAGGCTCCACTTGCAAGATGGAAAATCCAAATTTAAAAATTACTAATTTTTATCTGCCTGGAACTGTCCAGCATAGTACTGTGGATAAAATCTAAGGAGTCACTTTGTGAAAGAAATAAGTTGTCTGGTGAGAAGGAGTATAAACACCGAGAGGATACTAATTTATGGAGAAGTTAGGGGCCCCCATTTAGAGGACTGATACAAAAAATCCCCTTTAGACTGCAATAATTTACATACTAACAGAAAGGCTTGGCTTTCTTGCTATGATTAGTTTTAAGAGTATGTTGGTGCTTTGACTGCCAGGTATTGTCAACTCTTAGTTTCTCATTCTGCTGGTGGTCAGGAAGCAGCAGTTTATGTGATGATATGGAGAGATGATCCAGTTCCACAGACCAGCTCTGAACCCCTCCCAAGGGCTCCATGGGTGTCAGTAGGTTGTAGACCACATCATAGTAGTTATTATTCATAACTAAGAGTTATAGAAACAGGCATAGATTTGTGAATCCACAGACAGAGATAATTTTAGCAGTTTCCATATATAATTTATCTTGTTACTACTCCATGGAATTTATGAAATTCCACTTTAATTTAGCCATTTATTTCAAGACTGGCAGATTGGGGCACACATCTCCCATGTCTGACCCTCTGTGGAAATCCTTTGAGAAGGGAAATTTCTTGCCAAACTACAATTTTTAAAAATTAAATTTTTCTGTACAACTTTAGTAAGAGAGGGAAGTATAAAACCCAAGAAAGATTTATGCATGTTTATTTATGCCATTACAGAATGAGAGAAATGCATGACATTTAATTGCTTAATTTGGTTTTTCTGCAAGTAAATAATACTTTTGGTTTTATATTCATAATTATTGCCAGAGGATGAAATCTGGTGGGTTTGTGCTCAGTTTTTCTGGGGGATTTGTTCTCATTATTTTCTCATAATTAGCACAGATGTCACAGCCTTAGTAGAAGAAATTCAAAAAGGAGAACCTCTCATCACAGCTTCCTGCATGGAACATGTCATACATTTAGTACGAAGATTGCAGCAGAAGCTGGGGGAAAAAGAGAATCACAAATTCTCTCTTTTTAAGGTCGGATACGTGTTCAAAATAACTTGGGGCATTTTGGGGGGTTTAGGTTGTGATGATGTGAGTATGTTTTTACTGCTACATATTGTGCTGGAGAGCAGAGTTTGGACTTTATGACTGATTTCTCGACTCTTTTCAATCCCCTCTGCACTGTTTAGATCAACTGAGTCTGGCCTGGTTATATCTGCCAGGAATTCCCCCAGAAGGCTGAGAGGCATAATTTCCTAGACTGTTCACACAGGCTTATGCACAAGGGCATGTTTTGAATGGAGAGAAACAAATCTTTTATTTGTCAGATAAGAATTTGTGAACCAACAACACCAATATTTATATTTAAACAAAACCTGCAAATAGACCCCAAGTAAAATAGCTGTTGGGAAAGGACCAAAATATTTTCATAGTCATGTCTACTTGTTCTTCATTTTGTGAAAATTATGGGAGGTTTATGCAGTTTTCATTAGTAATCCTGGTTTTCATTAATTTTTGTCATCACAATTTTGTTTGAATATTAATGGTTTGATCTTCTACTTACAGACAACACTCCACAAATTATTTCAAATGAGCAAGATTTTTAAGAACAGTTATTGGAGAGACCTTCCACAGCTCTAAATTCAGGATTCAGTCTGTCACCTTCACAGGACAAAATTTCTTCCTAATGTCAAACCTAAATTGCATGTTGCAGTTTGAAGTCATTAAATGTTGTATTTTTATCAAGTCAGCAGGTGGCAATGTGTAGCTGTTAAAAATTCCTGGTCAGTGCTGTGTTGTTTATTGTTACCTTAACTTGAGAGAGAAAAGATAGAAGTTTTGTGTTGGTTTGTCAAGCTAAAAAGCCCTTACGTGTTTCTAGATATAACTTGGCTTCTTTTGATCAGCAGTACAGATCTGGTTGAATTCTGCAAAGATCTGTGTATTTAACCTTGAAAACAGAGCTATGTAATAAGGCACCTTAAATTTAAACAGTTTCTATTCTTTTTAAAGGTATGCTCTCAGCTGAGATAATGCCTTGCTTTTCAAAAGCTTTTAAAATTGTTTGTTCATCACAGAGACCGATAAATCCTCAAATGCTTGTTCAGACTTGAGTGTAAATAATGTGTTTATTCATTGCTGGTTATAGTGCTGCATTTGAGGTTCTGTATTTGGAAATAATAGAGGCACGCAAATCCAATCAGTGTTGGCCTGTTTCCTTCACTTGAGTAGTTAGAAGTGTGTGAAAAGAACTTCCTTGATGTTCCAGTTTCATTTAAGGCTTGTAAATGAAACATGAGGATTAGGTGCTTCTGAGATACTAATGAAATACAAAAGGTGGGGAGGGAAGAAGATTTTTTTTTTTTCCCACCCTCCCAAAATGTTCCATGAGTTTGCATTGTTTGGAAATCAATGTGGTTTTTTTTTTCCTGTTGCACTGGAGAGTAATTTGAAACAAGTGTCTAAACTCATCTTTTTGTTCTTTCCAGTAGCTGAAGTGATGGTGGTGTGTTAGAGACCTCTCAGAGCAACAAGCTTTTGTAACGATTTCTTGGAGTTTCAATTATTACATAACATGAGATGCTGTAGTGATTTGCAGATTTTTATCTTAGGTACTGCTGTAGCATATTTTGCAGAACTGAGGTCTATTTTTTTAATATTGTCTTAGGGTTTCATTATTGCACCATTGCACAAGCAGTTCTCCCTGGCTCAGAGTTGTGTGGATGAAGCAATTGCAGCACTGGGCACTGGAAAAACAGAATTAGTCCCATGATCTGAAATGAAATATAAACCCATCTCATTTTCCTGCCTTTTTTCATAATAATTTTTAAATATCTTTGTTCAGAGCTGCCTGCATGGAGCCCTAAAAATGTGATGGATCAAATTTCTGTATATTTCCATACTTATCCATTCTCATGTGCAGATATTTGTATATTGTTGCTGTTTTTAAAAATCAAATATTTTTGCATTTCCACATCTTGATTGCTCATTCCCACTGCTCTAGCTGATAGTACTACTTATGTTACTTTCCCTGGAGTAGAGAAATTGTTGTTTCTGTAACGTGAAACATGTTTTCTATTTCCCTCTCGGTTCTTCACCTGACCATTTTTATTTCCATTTTGATCAGTCCCTGCTCTTCTCAGTAGATGATCTATGAGCCTCTTTCATTTTCCTTTTGGAGACAGGCAGCTTGAAAAACTCGAGATAAGGACAATAAGTTGAACTTGGGTAATATGTCAGTGATTAAATGGCATTGCTCATAAATCAATAATTCTTCATTCTTACACTGCAGAAAAGACCTGGTGACCCACTGCTGACTTCCACTGGCAGTATCTGAAACTATTTTCACCTATATTTAGTAAACCTTAATATGTAATATTATAGCTATAGGGTCATTTATGGATACATATATAGACTCTTTTTAAAGGACCTTAGAAGCAATGTCAGAAAACAGGGACCTCCATAACCTACACAGTACAGGTAGATGTTGAATTTTGAAATGCTCTCTTTGAATTTTGTCTTGCTAAGTTTTCATGGTTTTGCACACCTTGTCATGATCTCATAAGACACAGATGTAGCTTATATCTGTTCTTCCTGGGTTTTATGGCAAAATCACTTGCTAGCTAGAAGCAGCCCATACCCTTAAAGACTCAAATACTCTGTTCAATTGGATTTCTTGATTCACTGGATTAGACTTAGTATTAGTTGGGTTTCTTTCACCAGTGATCTCAGCAGGCATAGTCTCCTCACTCATTTGTTTTGTCCTTTCAGTTCTGATCTAGGATTACTCTGCTGGTCTCAAAGATGAAGAAAATGCAAGCATGGGGAAAAAGGCAGTTTATTCAACTAAAATATAAATTTGAAATTAATACTGTATAATATCTTCACTGATAGCCTAATGGTGCATGGGGAATTTTTTAGTTAGGGATTAATGTGTTTCAGCTGTAACTGGTAGTCTGATAGGAGGAGGAGAAAAGATTAACCTATTGAATATTTGAGCAATTTTTTTATTTTATTTGCATCAAGTGTTTTTCCTCTCTCTGCCTCTCCTTCTGTTTCAGGTGCTTAGAACACATATACTGCCACTGACTAATGTAGCATTTAACAAATCTGGTTCCTGGTAAGTTGTTTTCAAAGTCAAAATGCATAATCACTAATTGAACTTTTGTATTTGTAAATTAAATGGTAAGGGAATTCCATGGTCTTATCTTGCTGCAAAAAGTATTCAGCTGGACTGCTTATAAGCAGCTTCAGGCACAACTGGGCATTTTATTTCAGGCCTTTGTGGGAGAAATAATGGGAAACGCAAAAAAGTAGTGGGGGAGATTGAATTTANCCTCCATGGTCATTAATCTGTATTTTTGAAAGAAAGAGGAGATTTAGGGTCTGAGACAGTGCTAACTGAAATCTGTGGAAATAAATCACATTTGGCTGTGCATCAGGACCGATAAGATATCTACTGTACTCAGAAATTAATTTCTCTTTGCTTTAGCTTTATCACTGGAAGCTATGATAGAACCTGCAAACTATGGGACACAGCATCAGGAGAAGAGCTCCGTACCCTGGAGGGACACAAAAACGTTGTCTATGCAATAGCTTTCAATAATCCCTATGGGTAAATATATTTCCTCTGAGATACTTCATAATTGCTAATTAAGTTATTTTGCAAATACTCTGACTTTAACATAAACTAGACTATTTCAAACTGAAAGAGTTCAGCTTCTGAATTTGTGAAGTTCAACTCTAGCTAATCACCATGGGATGACACTATTTTATTTGTACATTCAAACATGTTTTCTGCTATAATTTTTAAAAATAAATTTTAGGAATACTAACCACAAATTTAATTAGGTATTCAGGCTTGAAAAATATATTTATGAGTCAGTTTAATAATAAAAATCCACAACAGAAGTGGATTTCTCCATTTGGTATTACACATTCATTATTTAGGATATGAGTTAAAAGTGTCACAGCTGTTGAGTAATTTTTATAAAACCCACAGGGTGCCGCTGTGTGAATGTTAAATACCAATCTGTGCACCTTTGTTTTCTCCAGTTGTTTGCCCTGGATTAGAATTGGCACCGGTTGGGTGAAGGGAATTACATGGTAGCTACTGAAGATTTCGTTGTCATTTGCTTCCTGAGGAAGCTGTCATATGTGAGAAAAGCATTTTGTTTGTCTGCAAAGTCAGATAAATTGATTCCTATTTTCCTGTTGAATCATTTTACTTCTTTCGCTGTCAGCTGTTCTATTTATCAGTTAAGCAATACATGGTTAACACCAGGAAATAAATGTTCTTATGCTATTGGAAGCTTCATCTCTTTCTTCCATAAAAAAAGGAAAACCTAAAACCTGCTATGTCAATATCATACTTGGATGTTATTCTTTACTTTAAAAAAAGCAACCAATGAAAATCTTTTATATACCTTGGAGAAACTAATCACAAAAATCTGTGCAAAGTTCAGTAATTAGACTGCACCAAAACAATAAGGAAACAAGATACACACAAAAGAACCTGATCAGAATCTTGAACTACTTTTATGTTAAAAATTCAGTAAAAAAAGAAACCTTTAGGTTTTGGTGCAGTGTCCCTTGCATATTTTCTGGATACCTCAGTTCAGCCTTGCTCTAACTGCAGCTGGTCATGGTGGGAGTGGAGTTTGACCTCTGAAATTTGGGTAAACTGCTTATAAAAGGAGTCTGTTGATAAACAGATGTTATCTGATGCAATGATATAACTTCTTAATACATCTGGAAGTGCAGCAGATAACATCATCCCTAAAGTGGGGTAGCCATCAGTTATGAGCACTTCTGTGCTACTAGACAGGCACAGTGTCTCTCTTAGAAACTAATTGTGTCTGCTATTTTTTTCCTTTAATGCAACTTCTGTTTGTGACATCCTGCCCCAGGACCTCATAGTGTGGCAATGCGCACCAAAGTGTGTGCAAGCTTCTGGGACTGGGTCCTGTTTCTGTGAGTTCTGCTGTCTTTGGAGTGAGAGGTTTTTTCTAAACAGAAATGATAGGATTTTTTTCCGTTTAGGGACAAGATTGCCACTGGATCTTTTGATAAAACCTGCAAACTGTGGAGCACAGAAACGGGAGAATGTTATCATACTTTCAGAGGACATAGTGCAGAAATAGTGAGTAGTGATGGATATTTCTTACTCCTTTGTTTCCTCACACCACCATTGAGGACTGTGGGTTCCAAGTCCTTATGAGCTCTCATGGGACAGCACAGCTATTCTGCTGCTTCTGTTCACACATTCAGATACCGTTAACATTTCTGCACTGCAAGTCAAGATAGTCTGACAGTTCTTAAGAGATAGAATAAATGATATACAGTTGTAAATTATACTTTTATTTTTAATTTGTTCCAATTTACCCTGATTGCTAAATATTAAAACATTGAAAAATACCATAGCAATTGGAATTGGAATTTTCAGTTCATTGTTCATATTTATTGTTTGATTCCCTATCACAGTTTTTTCTAGCTATCTTGCATTGCCTCGTATTTGTAGAACTAAATACACAAGAACATCATTGCTTGTATTGTTGTCTTTCACATGGAGATCTGAACTTCATGTGCAGAACCAACTGGAGCCATAAAGAATGAATTTCTGAAACTTAAACTGTATTAACTGGGATATGTGGGGTGCTGAAATGGCAACTTCTATGAAATTAAAACAGTTTAAGCTTAAAATTTCTTGGCACTAGGACCCCTATCAGCAAGAGCAAATATCTTGGTGCACAGCATTTTGATTTAAAAGATCAGGGTAAAGACATGAAAACTCTTAATTTCAATGCTGAATGGTTTGGGGTTTTTTTTATTTTATTTAAAAGATAAAATATTGCTAGAAATTGTTTATAAAAAAAGGAATTAAATTAGGTTGTGAGGCCTTAATTAGTGCAAGCAAACAGTGTTTTACCATGGTGGAAGGTGAGGTTTGTTTCAATGATTCTCTGGATGCTCTGAAACAGTTATCCCTTACAATGGAGAACATGTTTGCTTATTGAGAAAGGCTGCAGTGATTTTGCTTCCACAAATCAGTTGGATAAATGTTTAAAGGCCTTTCAATTGTTTCTGGCTTCTGTAGGGGTTAGATTAGACTCAGAGTGTTATGAGTTGTTTTAGCAAGTAATTACTAGAAGATAATAGCAAGCAGAAAATGATGTGTTTCTCTGAATGAGATCTGTTTCTGAAAGGCCATTGTTACGTCTGATACATTGCTGGCAAGAGCAAGTCCACAGTTATTCAATATTCAAAAACAGAGCTACTGTTTTCCCTTTTTCATGGCACCTCCTATTGAATAATAACAGAGAATGGGAGCATGACTACATACTTTTTTAATGTGAAAAATGAATTAAGGAAGTTGTTTAGCTTTTGTTGTTGCTTTTTCATAAATAATATGATGTTCTAGGGACACCCTTGGCAAATGACATAGATAATGACACCTAATAGGATAAGAATATGAGTGTTCAGAGTTGGGTTTGTGAGTACACAAAACTGTTTGGAGGGTCTTTGCCTTAAATTAATCAAGTTAAAGGGGAAACCTGAGCATCACAATCTCTGCCTGGACTGGGCAGCATAGCCTTTTTTGGAGACATCATTAGGAGTCTGCATCCAGCTAGGGGATTGTCAGTGTGAGGGTTAACAAGAAGGCCCCATTACCACCCTGTAAGATGTGCATATATGAATTTGGATGCATCCATCCTGGCATGTGGGTCAGGAGACTGTAGGACATGGCATGAATTCAGCTAAGGCTGGAGCACTCGGGCCCCTTAGGGCAGGTGGTGCAGTAGGGGAACACACACTGCTAGGAAAGGATCTGCTTCCACCCCCACATCCTGTGAGAGAGGCTGAGTGTGTGTGTAGAAGTGTGTGCGTGTCATTAAAACCTCTTCAGAGTTAGAGGAAGAGCTTTGAAACTTTGCAACTGTTTATTAAGATGATGTAAGCTTATCTTTTGCATTACAGATACTGAAGACATAGTTCTCTGCCAGTTAATTATGTGCTGTCAATAAATAAGTCTTGGTTTTTATTAAACCTTTGTGAACTAAATAGTTTCTCCTTGTGACACAAAATGAAGCAGGCTCAGGAAACAATACAGGAAAATTTCCAGTCAATCTTTAGTGTATTGCCATTGCAAAGCAGCCAGGTAGTCCACTTAATTTGGGTAGTCATCCAGAGTTATGTGATAGAGACTTGTTGCTCTTCTAGTGAGCTGTTGGAAGAACTCTGCAATTTTTCTGTATGCCATAAAATATTGTCAAATTTTGTCTTGTTTAAAAATATTAATCTTGGACCATTTTTTAAAGAAACTATCTATTAATAGAATCCTTTCCCTCTTTTTCTATTCAATGTTTCTTGCTACAGGTGTGTTTATCATTTAATCTTCAGAGCACATTGGTGGCAACTGGAAGCATGGATTCCACTGCCAAGTTATGGGACATAGAGAAAGGAGAAGAAGTAGCCACTTTAAGTGTATGTTTGCCTTATTTTTTAAAGGTGTTCCTTGCTTTCTTAGTTTTCCAACTCAAATAAATAAAAGTATAACCATTACTACAGTTTCAAAACTTACATAGTTTCTTTTACCACATCGTCCCACAGTGACTGCAGTCACAAAACAGAATAAGAAAACTTGAAGGGAATAAGAAAGCTGTGGTATTTTATAAAAAACATTAATATATTTTCTCATTTCAGTGATGTTTCTGCTATAGATTAGGAAGCCTCCCATCACTCATTAAAACATGTTACTATACTGTCAATTGTGACCGCCTTTGTATAGATCTCCTTCCTGTAATCATCAGCAGAGGACAGACATCCAGTTACTTCTAGATTGTCACCTCTCTTTGCTCCACATGACTTGCTGGGATTCCACAGGTTTAGGTTGGCCCCTGCTGTTTCAGTGCATTTCTTGTGCATAAATCCCAAACAGTAAGTAAGCTTCCTGCTAAAGTGGCGTGCTGGCTCTCTGGCAGTTGTTGGGGGATTGGCACTTGAGTACCTCTTTCTGTGAAAATTGTGATGTACTGGACAAGACAGTAAATAAAATCTTGATGGGTTATAGAAGGATTATGCTGCTGAAAGAAGGCTACATATTAAACTATATTAATGGAAAAGTCATAATTTGTAATCTCATATCCTTTTTAAAAATTCTCTCAGGGTCACTCAGCAGAAATTATTGCACTGTCTTTCAACACCATTGGAGATAAGATTATCACTGGCTCCTTTGACCATACAGTAGCAGTGTGGGATGTTTGCACTGGCAGGTACTAAAGCACTCATAAATATAATTTTACTTTGCGTGTTTTCAGGACAAATGAAATAGGTAGTCTTGAGCTACAAATTACAGACCTTGTCTTTAACTTAGAGTATATGTGCCTTCATCTTGTCATTTGTTACTCCTGTTCTCTTGTTCTTGTGAAAAGGAATGCTGCCCATGAAATGCTTTTGTGTATGTTTTTTGTTTTAAATTTTGTTTATAAATCTTATGAGCACTAAGAAGGCAGAAGGAATGGACAGAGCCTGTGGTTGTTCCTGGTGAATTCTCCAAATGGGAAAATATTTTATCGTGGTTTGGAAGGTGTCTAGAATTTCTAGATGGAACAGGCTGTTTAAGTAGAAAGAAAGGATATTTATGTCATAGAAAATGAGTCTGGTTACATTCTCTTTAAAAACTATAAAGGGTGTTTTCCTCACAGTCCTTTGTGTCAGTATAAGTTTATAAAGAAGAGAAATTTTGGCCCCTGTGACTACGGAGATCAAAATGTCTTGGTTAAGATGCCAACAAATAATAATGTGGTGGCTAAATATGAACTTACGTTATAGTGAAAAATCTGCTTGTTTTTTCAATGGGAAACTCAGTGTAAGTAGAATAATGAAATGATCCCCCTGATTACTGGCAAATTTATGAAAATATAGTGATTTTATTTTGTTTACAGAGGTCATGTCTTTTTTTCTTTTTATGACAGCAAGGGGAATATTTCTGAAACATATATGAAATGAATGTGTGTATATATTGATATCTTGGGGTAATATACAATGTATATCACTTCAAAATGAAACTAATCATGGTATAAAAAGTAATGTACACATAGTGCATCGTTTAAGGCTTGATCCTGTAAGCTTTGAGCTTACTCAACACCAGCACTCATTCAGCAAATTGACTTTGGATTCAACTTCATTCAGTCTGGTGTTCTTGCAAATATTTTTGTTTGAAAACAACTTATTTCAGCTTCTTGCTTGAGCCTGCGATGAAGTCAGTCTGGGGTTTTTCATGTTGCATTCTTCTTTCTAAGGAATGAATATGGACTTCACATCAGGGCCAATACCAGGAAGTGGAATATGAAGGAGAAAATTCTTCTTTGAACTGGCAGCTCTGGTGATTAGCTAGTGGGCAATATAATTGTTCCAAGGCCAGCATTCAGCCTTTTAGATGGCAGCAGGGCATGTGTATATTTAGGAATAATGGAAAGTTGGAGTCAGAAAAACTATGAGAAAATCATACTTTGCTTCACAGAGATTGAGGTAGATTTGCCAAAGTTGTCTGTGTGAGGTAGTGTGTGCTTGTTTTTCACTGTGTGAAATAGATGACAAACACTGCTTTCCAAATTTGACTTTGAACTTGGAGTTTCTTCTAATTTTGCTGGCTGACTCTGATGAGCATCTGTGTTCCTCACTTTTATTCTGGGTAGGTATCCCCGAGGGAAATTGGTGTAGGGACAAGAAAGCTGAACAAGCTTCAAGATTTTCTTCATCAAATGCTAAGATTAAAAAGAAAAAAAGAGGGAGAAGGGGGAAACATGCTTTTGTAATACAGGTCTGTATTTCATCAGTAATTTCTGCCTGGCAGATGCAGTTGGCTGTAGTTAGTTGAAGGTGTCTGCAAAGCTTCATTTGGCAAATCAACAGCCTGTACCTGGGCTCAAAGTGCTGAGAGAGAAACCGTTTCTGATTTGCAGTTATGGGCAAATACTTGAGTACCCACATACTACATTTCCCTGGAAACTGAAGGCTAAAGAAGTATTATCATGACTGAAGCTGATTTTTTAAACAAATAACTTAAATGGGAAATTTTTCTGGCACTTTACAAGCCTCTCTTTTGTGTTTTTTCTGTGTATATGTCATAGATAGTGGATTCTGTGAGATGTTCCACACCTTGCTATTTATTCTGTTTATTGATTAGGTACTTACTGAAGTTTGAAGCCCATACTGCCTTTTTGAAATTTGGAAGTTAAAGTTTTTAAGTTTTAAATTAAAACTTTTTGCATTACTAGGTATTAAAATAACAGCAGTTAAACAGCAGGCCAAATAATTTGTTTATAAAAGTAAGAAGTTTTTCTCTGTTGTTATCTGCTTGTTGATTTGGGGTTTTAATGTGAAAAGGTCTACAGGGTTACAACAGTGTGGGCCTCACAGTGTTAGAAATTAAAAGGAGTAATTCTATAAAATGACATGAGAATAATCAAGTTTTTGTTATCATAAACAAACAGAAAATTCAATTGCTCAGAGATTTGCTTTGTTGTTCATTTAGCATATATATTAATTTAGCTACCCTGATGTATCTCATGCAATGAATAAAAATATTTCAGTCACCCAAAGTAATTTAGTTGTTTGCCTAGTCATTAGTTTATCCATTACTTAAAGCATGTTTCTATTAATGATACAGTGATATTAGCATTGTGATAATAACCCAATTTACTAATCCTTTAATACATATATATCTCAATTAATCTCTTTTGGGCTGCCTTGCCTTATAGGCTATTAATTCTTAGGAAGCAGTAGAAGCTAATTGTAACCTCTCTGTTCTGATAAAGCTGAAGAATTTAATGGAACTTCTATTGCCAGTGTTGTGCAGCAAGAAGTTTGGGATTAGTGAGGATTAGAAATCGTATTTCAGTTTGGCCGTCATTTGCCTGTTATTTGGGAACATGCTCACGTTAAGTACCTGATTATGTTCTGTTTGATCTTCGGTGGATTTTCTGAAAGGTTTAGATGGCATGGAGTTTTAAAGATGTACTGTTTACAGTTCAATGAAGTAGGATAATGGGAGAGTAATGTGGAAAAACTTTCTGTATATGCCTAGTATGTAGAAGAATACAAGGAATCTGTCTCTGATACTGGAAAGGCATTGTATTTTATTGGAAATACATTCACTAAAACATTTTTGAAAGAGAAGAAGGGAGGACTTTTTTTCATTCCTTACTGCCCCTTTTTATCAAAGATAGAAAATGGAATTGATATACTAGTAGAATCCTAAATAAACTGTACCACTCCATTTAATTGCTTTAATGGATAAAATGGTGAAGACTTGACACCTTAACTATAGCATTTTATAAAGTTACTTGCTATTTACTTGTGTATGTCAAATCAAATTAAATTATCTTTTTTTTTTTTTAGGAAGTTGCATAGTTTAATAGGTCACAGAGCAGAGATTAGCAGTGCCCAGTTCAACTGGGACTGTTCTCTCATTGTCACTGGATCAATGGACAAAACATGCATGGTAAGAATGTTGAGTATGTACTGAATATAGCTACTTGACACATGAAAATATGTTTTTTTTAAATAAAAGAGCATTTTTTTAAACTAATACATGTAATTAATTAAAAAAATTACAACTAAATGTAAAACCTACATGCCTATTCATTTCAGTGAAGTTCAGTTAAATCTTATTTAATCAATACACTGAAATAAAAAAGATATAGGACTTCATTAACTAAAGAGTGACTCTTTATTGATCTGTATCCGGGTTTCACGTTAATACACGTCAGATATCAGAAAGGGCCTCTGTGTATTCCTTTATCACTCAGCTAGGTATCTATCAAGTAAATTAGCCACATTGATCAAAATTCCCCCTCTTTGTCTATGCAGCTGTGGGATGCTGTGACTGGGACACATCTGGCAACCCTAACAGGGCACAGGGATGAGGTGCTGGATGTGTGCTTTGATTACACTGGCCAGCGAGTTGCAACTGCCTCTGCCGATGGTGAGTGCAGTGTCTGGGCTGCTACAAGAGTGGCAGCTGTAGCACTGGTTTTGCTTTGAGGGTACCCTGGTGGAAGAGGAGTACTTGATTCAAAACTAGAGACCAAGAAATGTTTATTGCATTATAGAAAGTTTGGCATTAAACTTAAGAAGTCTTCTCCAGTGAAAATGTTCTTATTTTCTTACTTCAGTCAGCTCAACATGTGTTTCTCCTTTAATTTCAAACTTGGAAGGAAATATTTCACTTGTGTCTGAAATATTTTTAAATGTATAGGTAAATAGCTTTTGAGCAGTTTGATTTGTGTAGCTCAAATTTAGGCTTAAATGAAAAAAGTAGTTGGAATTTTACTGGTGGATTTACTACCAGGCTTTCCAAATGTACAGCAAGAGAATACACAACAAAGAGGTAGTGGAAGAAGCAGTTTTGGTTTGTTATTGGTATGCAGAAGTTTTACATGCTCATTATTTTTTTAGGAATTCAATAAATACTTTTTTGTATTTACCTTCTTATTTATATTACAGTGCATAATGACAACACCATATTATTTACACATGTATAAGGGCTCTGATCTGCACTACCAGAAACAGGATACCAGACTAAATGGGGGGCATTATTTGGATATGTTTTGCTGTAGTTGCTATGTTAAAACAAAAGACAATGTAAAAAGTTTCCTGAAATTTAACCAATAGCTTAGTAAGTATTATGAATAGCTTATTAAATACAATTAGTATCCGAAATATAATGGAAGCTTTCTAGATATAGTGGAAATGCATTCTGAAATTACAGATTTCTGTAGTCTGTGTTCTTTGTGGACATTTGTATTTGCATTTTAGTTTTCCAGAAGAATCCATTTCTGGTCAGGAAAGGAAGTCAGCCTTTTCCAAACAGATTATACATCCCTTTTAATGTACTTTACCCTTGGAGGAAACTCTGTGAAGATTGCCTTCTATTTCTTTTGAAATGAAACCTGAGGATGAGTTCCTTCTGACCTTATTGAAATGTTCTTACTGAAATGCATGTTTAAGCATAAGTCACATATGGCTCCTCATCTGCAACAGGGACAGCACGAGTCTATAATGCAGAAACAAAAATGTGCATTGCAAAGCTAGAAGGGCATGGAGGTGAAATTTCAAAGGTAAGTTGTCTGTGGTTGCACCTTTTTCTGTTTGACTATGTGTGACATCCAATCCAGTAGTTATTCCATGACACAGGAATACTGTTAAAGCATGTGGGAATATAATAATTAATATTTAAAATTGAGAGGTCTGGCTAAGAAGTTATCTTTACTAAAAGAACACTCCTTTTGGCTAAAATCTATCAGTCAGTGATTACCAATTCCCCACATCTGAGCTAAGATAGTGCTGGATGTGCCACTCCTGTGGACTCCAAGAGCCACTTCTACATTGGCATGTTATGTACTATTTGATTTCTTAGAATTGTGGCAGCTGCTTAAGAAATCCATCCCTGGGAGGGATGGCTATCTGGCTTTGTTAACATTGAAGTCCCTTGTTTTCCTTAGCTTTTTCCTTTTTCTGACAGTATATAGTTTGGGTCTCCCCAATTACTTGGCAGAGAATGGGGGAGCAGAGAGGGAGACGCTGTCCAGGAGTTATTAGAGCTTCTGCCTGACCTGTCCTAAACTGTACCTGTGTTACTGCACCCTTGGAGTACCAGATTCTCTGACAGAGTAAACACCATGTTTTTACTCTCTTGTTGACGTCTTAGGGCTGTTATTGCCTCTGAGGTTTTTACCATCACCCTTGTTCCTTGCTTCTGTCAGATATGCTCCTCTTTATTTACTCTTTTTCATTTCTCTGCACACCTGACTCATGGAACAGAAGAGAAAAAATATTTCCATGGATAAATACATGGAGAGCCTTATTTTCAAAATAGGGACTTGGAAGTATAAAGCCCATTTCAAAAATCACTTGGTAATGAGGAGAGTGCTCATGTGCTTTGCTGGAACTCTCATGTGGCTCAATTTTCAACACCAAAGCTCTGTTGCAAATACATTTAGTTGCTTCCAACCTTGTACATATTTTTCAAAATTTGTTATTTATCGCTTCCAACTTCTCATTATTCTTTCAAATGGATAGTTCTCACTAGCTTCAAAGCTAGAAAGCTGTCTGTGCTGCCCTTTTTGGAAGTATTTTGAAATTGAACGTCAGAATTTGTAACGAGGATGATTCTTAGTGAAGAGAACTCACATTCTTTCAGTTTATTGTTCTATTATAATCAGTCTGCTGAGAGAATACTAAGTTCAGACGGGCTGGTATTTCCTCCTTTACTGTAGTCGCTGCAGTATTTCACACAGTGTAGATGCAGTGGGGACAGTCTGAATACCTGCTGACAAGTGAGTGAGTTAAAGGAGCTTCCATCACAGCCCTTAGTGCTGGCAGGATTTCTTTGCTGGAAGTGAGAATCTGCTCATCTGGGAGCATGTTGAAATGTCCGTGTATTTCTGCAGACATTCTGTGTAGCTGTGACCACTTGGGAAGGTTATTACTTGGAAATTGGATTTCTAGGGAACAGACATTTGGCTCTCAATGATTAAGCAATTTTGCACTATATAATAAACTGGTATTGTCTGGTTAGTGCTAGAAAAACATGCCTGATTATCTGGAAATGCATGCAATTTTGGCAATGAATCTTTAACAAATATGAAAACAAAATATAAAATTAATTGCCTGCATTCAGTGCAAATTCTGATACTACAGAGACATGTTATTTAATGTAAAACTCTATAAAATATATATAAATTTTACATTGTAATAATGAAAACATTTAAATGAAGTTGCTATAGTTGTGGACCACATGTGATTTTGGGGCTTCATATTTTGAAGTTTTGATCCTAGAGTAAGGTCATTGTATATAGACCTGTGTAAATACACAACATTTTCAGCCACAGTTTGCCAGTGTGACTCTGCTGGAATACTATCCTTCCTCTTAGCTGGAAAGTTGAATACTAGAGTTGCTCATGTCTATTTCAATCTTTTAATCACTGGATACACTTCTTTTTTAGGCATATTGACTTGCTAAGTAACATAACTCATTTCTGTATTTTTAAAGGTATGTTTCAACCCTAAAGGCAATCTTATACTAACAGCCAGTTCTGATAAAACAGCTCGACTCTGGGATGCTGCTACTGGATACTGCCTTCAGATCTTAGAGGGTCATACTGATGAGATATTCTCCTGTGCCTTCAACTATGAAGGTGATACAATTATTACAGGTAACTAATATATTCCGTTTTTTTTTCTTTAGAGATATTTGAGATCGTGTTATGGTGAAGAAAAAAAATAGTCTGAAAACTTTCCTAGGGCCATAAGCCAAATGCAGATACAAGCAGTGACTAACAATATAGTTAAGGAAATCTAGAGACTCACCTTAGAACTGAGATTTAAGTGAATATGGCCATGAACAAATTTGTGTAAAGGCATGGGCACACCCCCATCTATCCTGTGGGCATATACTAGCACCAGGGCAGGGACTAAGCCTTTTTCTCACAATGCATTGCTGTGAGGGAGGTGTGGATGAGCAAAAGGCAAAGTTTTTTAAATGGGAGCACTCCTTCTGTATCTTTAGCACTGAACTCTGATCAGGTCTCCTTCATTTCAAACAAAAAGTCATGGGAGCAGGAAAAGACATGAACAGTCAGGTTGCTTCAGTCGTTTGACTGAACAACCAAAATATGGGATGCAGAATGATCTCAGCTAAAAATACTACTCTGCCCTGCTGCCAGTCACAGAGAGGAAAATATTTGTCTAGTTCCTCAGCATTCTGAACACATTGTTGATGTAGGTGATGACAAAAAGGGATACACTGTGTGTTACACCTGAATGGTTCCTTCACAATGTATGTTTATTACTAGGGGGCAAGGATAACTCCTGTTTCATATGGCACTGACTGAAGAGGAGAAAGGATGCTGTTTGGTACATGACTACTGTGGGAGTTTCAGAGAAAATAAACTCAGTCTTTGAGATCTGTTTTCTTTTACTTTCTTTGTTCACTTTCTGTTGAAGTAGAACAGTTACCAAGATTCAATAGGTTTGACTTAGATATCTGCTAGATACAGAGTCACAGATCACAGAAGCTGGAAGGAAGAGCCGGAGATCTTTTAGTGCCAACACCCCTGCCCTGCTCAGCAGGCTGTCAATGAGGCAGGCTGCCCAGGACTGATATGGTTTTGAATGTTTCCAAGAATGGAGATGCCACAGTTTCTCTAGATAACAGTGGAATAGATTCTTGTATTTCACCTTGTGCATGTTTCCTCTCCACTGAGTACCAGGAGAGTCTGGTCTGTTACCTCAGTAGCCTGAGAGAAATCATGATTAGTGTGAATGAATGTCATAGGATGGCTCCATTTCTTTATGTGTAGTTTTTAACTTGTAAACTTTTTAATAAAAAGTTATAGTATAATACTGTCAGGTGTGAAAGAAGTGTTGGTTTACACTTGCTTTGAGTACTTTTGTATCTTTTTTTTTGGTGTGTAATAAAATATTGAGTCAAAATGCCAGTTTTGCTACTTGCAATACAATTTCTCATTAATGTTTCTGGAGAAAACCAGCAAGCATTTGTGAACTCCATTGCTATTAACTAATTGCATGCATGCTGTAGTTAAACTCCCCATTCATACTTGGCCATGTCTGTTCATTCACTCCATTCCTTTCTGCTCAGCCCTCATTCTCCCATTTCAACCTGAGGTAAAAAGAAACTATTATTAGTGGTGACTTCAACTTTGAATCATGGCCCAAAGATCAAGTGTAGCATGAAAAAACTCTCAATACCAAAGATTTGAAGCCAAGGATTGTGGCATAAACTGAGAAGTGGATGAGAAACACCTGTGACTTATTAACCACCATACAATGAGCTCTGAGCCAGGCTTACCTCTTGCTCTCAATTGGCAATGGGTTTCACCTGTGCAGAGCTCCTCCCACATCCTATCAGAGCACCTGGGACTACAGTTGCTCTTTGGAGGGGAGTAGAGAAGGAGCAGAACTGAGTGGTCTCTTCCAGCAAACCTGGAAGAAGAAGAAGCAAAGAGAGAAAGATTGTGCAAATTGTGTGTTTTGGCTACAAGAAAAAAGGAAGAAAGGAAGTGTACAGCCGAGAATGAACTTGGAGGTATTTTGTTTATATTCTATGTCTCTGGGTGGTTATAGACTTGACTTCAAAATGTTGTTAAATTTAATAGGAAGTTACTAGTGCTGATGTGTTGTGACTATCTGAGTACTTGCCAGCATCTTTGTGTGTAAATGAAGAAACAAAAGTGCCTGTCATCACTTGGCAGATATCCTGGTTATTTCAAGCACTGTTGTGTTGGGGGAAAACCACACAGTGTGCTGCAGGTAACTTAAATTAAACCTTTCCCAGTAGGAAAAGTGGCTGATACAAATGTTACTGTAATGCTTGTGGTGTTCTTGTTGTCTTGTACAAAACCTTATGGCATCAAAAGTGTATCTCAGTAATGTGGAATTGAAAGGGACAGGAAGGGCAAGGCAGTTCCATGTACTTTAGAATTGCCTGGTGTCCCTAGATCAGTTTGTACCTGTGATAATGGAGGAAGATTAGTGTAATGTATCCAAATACTGCTACATAGCTAAAAACTGAAATTTGACATGCTATGCAACTATCACAAAGTAAAATATTATTTGGGCTGTGATTAGAAGGTATGGGATTTTTTATTAATCTTTCAGGTTGCTTTACTTTCTGTTGCATTTTCCTTTATGATTTTTCTCTTATACTATGCTTGTGGATCAAATGTCTCTAGTAGCTCTTGATTTTGTAAGAAATTGTGAGTTGAGATTTCCTACACTAAGCATTGAACTGAGAGGCCATCTGGGCTCTATTTCTGATTCTCCCTGGACTCCTGAGTGTATAGAACTGCTTTTCAGGTTAGGTTATCCAGGTTTACTGCTCAAATGTGAAATACTTTCATACAACACTGCTGAAAGGGTGCTGGCTTGGTGTTATCTAAGAACTTCAGTAGTACTCTAGGCACCATCATATGAACGCTTGGTTCCTGGGTTCTCTGCACCTTGGTTAACACATGTGTAGATTTAATAAATTATCAAGATGTACATTAGGAGTGTGTTGTGTAAATGTATCTTCTTGGAACCCTTCTGTGGATCTGGCAGCAGCTTCATCCCTTTCTCTAATTCCAGTTTAGTCCCTGCAAACATAATAATGTACTTTTATGCTCTAACTCTTAATATCTTACAACAACTCTCCAAGCTGCTACTTTAATCACTGTGTGGTTGGAATGAGATGTGCCTTTCCATGTCATCCTGAAATGCTGACAAACCAACCTGGTTCACCGTGACCTTATTGAAAAGGATTGATTACATCAGGAGGCCTCTGAAGTGTGCTTTAGTAAGGCTTGTCACTGTGGAAATTATATTTGCTGTATTGTTTCTGTCCTTTAGTCCTTTGAAATCCTTTCAGTATATAATTGCATATTTTCTGAATACACAATTTTGTTTTTCCAGGAAAGATGTTTGTATCAGGTAACTGCCCTAGGACAGAACATACACTTTACAAGGATGAGGATTTCTGATGTGTACTTGGACTTGTGATGTGTACTTTTTGTATTGAGATCTAAATCCTTTTTGAGTAGGTGAGGGTAATAATATTTATATCCACACTTATTTTAAAAATGGCATTTTGTGAAAATTTTTTTGTCTCCTTCTGTGGGCTCACTTGCATTTCCTGGGTAGTTAGTGAAAGGATATGAAATATATCCTGCTTGTTTCTATTTTCCAGTTTGCTGCATTTTACTGTCTAATTCTCAGCTGAATTCTCAGCTGAAGTTGGGAGGAGGATTCAGTATCCATCAGCCAGGCCTGACTTCACTGCAAATTCTTGTAATTAGTTTGGTAGTCTGGCTGTCTAATTTTAACTGTCTGTCCTGCTAAATGCTGCACAGCTGCAAGTTGCCTTCCGAGGGCCTGTTCATGGTGATGACTGGGTTTAGAGTTTGAACAGAACAACTGAAATACAGGCTTTATGGGTTTGCTCATACTTGGTGAAGGCTTAGGAAAGGCTCTGCCTTTAAGTAAAGTTCTTAAATTGGCTAGTATGGATGTATTTTCCTCCTCAGGTGGAATTTGTTTTATTGAAATAGGTCATGTGGGCTCTTCATTTCAATGGTGCCTTTTTTCACCCCTGACATTTTCAAGTTTAGTTTAGGATTCTTAGTGACATTCCAATACTTGTCTGTCATACAGCTCTGCACAAAACAGGCCTCTTCAGAAAAGTTACCTGCTGAATTTAACAGGTGACTGTATTTATCACAGATCATGATAAAATGGTTAATTTACTTGAAGATACTGTGAAAATCTTCAGGGGTGTGACAAAACTGAGATATTCTAATAATCGCAACATTAAAATAACCCTAAACAAAACTAAAGTTTTTAAGTACTTAATTCAAATACAGTAAAACTACCTTTGGAAAAATACCAGATCTACCAGCCAGACTCTGCTCTTCATTATGTGTGTGGTGGAGTCCCCACTGGGGTGGGAGGCCCCTTCCCCTGGAGCCACCCCCAGGAAAGGGAGTGTTGCAGCCACGTCTGCTGCTCCCATGGGGGGCATCTCCTGAGACATCTCCATCAAATACTTCTCCAGCTTCTGCTTCATCCTGTGTACAAGTCTTACATCTTCTCCTTTGAGATCTCTCACCTCCTTTTTTTGCCGAGTCTGGCTCGTATGAATTTCATTTGTTGTGTCCTAGTTTTTATTGGACTAGTGAGCAACCACCCCCTCATGATCTTAACAATCTGCATCATGCTCATGAACACATAGAGATTTTTACCTTGCATGTACCATGTTATTCTCATTGGTGTGTATTTAACAGTCCCTTTTTAAAAAAAAGTTGAAAAAAATTAATGGTGGACAAGTTCTGTTCTGATTTACCCAGCCCAGTGTTTCTGTTTAGCAGTATAAACACCTTTGCATCTAGGCAGTAGAGCAGGCGATACTTCTGCAAACTTGTACCAGTAGAGGAAACTTGTGAACTTCTGTCTCCCCACCCTCGTGCCCACTTTGCAGGTAATGAAAGCAGCTACAGTGAGCACTGATAGAGGTCTGGTGTGTTGGGAGTTATTCTGGGCTTCATTCCCGGCAGTGTCGTTTCTCTTCATTTTACTGTGATACTAAGAATGTTATGATTAGCCTTTTATCTCTTGTATGAATTGTGGAACCTGAATAAAGACATAGTTTTGGTACTGAGGTAAGACCTCGATCTTGCTCTGACTTGGTTTGGTCGAGGCCATAGGGGAGATTGTTCATTCAGAAGCAGAGCTTTGAAAAGCTTCAGGGATGGGGGGCAAATATTATTTGATAGGTCAAACAATCCATTCATGAACCCAATTCAAAAGCCCGTCCATGAACTTTCTAGGAAGTCAAAGAGGACACATAATAACATAAATTTATTTCTGAATCAATTGCAACATTAAGAGATACTGTACAGAGAAACTGCATCACACTGTTACAACTCTGTCATGGTATTTGTGCTTTGTAGGATAAGTAAACATTTATTCTATCACAGCAAAAAATTGTATACTGACAACAACTGAATTTGGTTTAAAAAGAAATACATTTCCCCATTTATTAACTCAAACAAAGCACTTTATAATTCTTGGTACTTTTCACTGTCTTTTAGCCTCAGAACTGCTGAGCACTCAGAGTTGCCATTCACGTTGGTGGGAGTTATGGATATTCAGCAATTCTTGGGTGCTGGCCCAGTGACTGCACAGTTCTGTTCAGGGTTTGCAATAAATTGACCTTTATCTTGTCAGTAAAGCGACCTCCACTGTTCTGTATATACTGCAGAGTAGATGGAGAATTACTTATGTTGTTGAATGCTCCATGTTGGGTTTTAGTTCACTAACAGTTTGTATTTTGTAACAAATAAGTGATGCAATCATGCAAGTTTAGGAATGGTTTTCAAGATAAAATTGAGAATATGGCTCTTTTTCATAAATTATTTAAAACTACTTCAAAATTTTCAAAAATATTTAGTGCAAAAGGATAGGTTTTCTTTTTTCAAGAAATATTACAGAAGCATATACTGTTATATGGAAAATAAAATTTCTCTTAAATATTTTATTGGGAAAAGCAGGCAGGTATTCTATAATGCTGTTTGGGTAGGAGAGACTGTAGATGAGTAGTTTCAAAGAAACAAATTGCAGAAGAGCTGTGATGTCATTAAGTTATTTTGACCTTTAAATTCAAACCCAATCTCTTTGGCAGAGTCAAGAGAATGTATTATTAAGTGCATGATACTAACAGATCATCTCAACAAGACAATACCATAGGATAGCTTATCAAACAGTCATATAAATTTTACAGGAATGTGAACTATCACATAGAGTCCAAACACTTATATCCAAAATGAACACGTATGTCTGCTGGAATTTTAACAAACATTTTGCTTTCTTGTAAATTACAGAAATTAACAGTAAGATTTCCAGAATGAGATGGTACTCTCTTCAGATACGCATTTCTTCACCTCGTTAACAATATATTTGGTTACACTAAAATTAGTATTTTTTCCACTGCTTTTAACTGATATGTAGAATGTTACACAGTGCTTTAAACAGAAGCACTTTATGGAACAGCTGTCCTATCATTATTCCCTTTTAGCAGGTAGGGACACTGAGGCACAGAGGTGAAATGAGTCGCCCAAGGTCACATGGCAGGTCTGTGGCAGGACAGGGCTCAGAAACTGCTGCCCCAGCCCACAGAGCCATTCAGGAGTCTGCCAGGTGGGGCTACACTGAACTGCACTGCTGCCCAGTGGAAGGGAATGAGATTTTAGGGATAGTAACTGAGAGACAAATTTATTTGTTTGGGAATATTACAAGAATCAGGAAGAGCTATGGAAGAGAAATAATCACATGGAAAAAACCTAAAATGTGTTTTCAGCAGCTTTTTGTTGTGTTGTCTGACTGTGAAGGTGTTGAGTTCTCAAAAGCTTTTATCCCTTAGCAGACTATGGGGATTTAAAAAAACCCAAAACAACATAAATATTACTTATCTAGAGACAAGGGTGTCTCCAGACATCCTGAAACACACTCTGGTTCTAGTAGTTAAACTGTACAAATACCAGTGATGTTTTAAAACTGAACGTTAGTGTACATTTCAGCTGATTGATGTAATCAGTTTGACGAAAATTGAACATACAAGGTAATTAAGCCTTTACAGTGTAATCCATTAATTCAGAAGGCTAAAAATCCATCCCCTCCTAGTACAGCATACCCTATAGTACAATGTCAAGAGTGCCTCATGACACAGAATGACACAACACCACCTTGGTTTCCCTTTGCTGCCCGGTCAGTTGTGGAACAGAGGTGTGCTGTTTTGTAGTGTGTATGTCTTTGCACATTTTATTCAGTGATGTTCAGAAATCAGAGCGTTACACAAACTACTGCTTATTTAAACTGGAATAAAACAGAAATGCTGAACCGGTGAACTTTCTTAACCCAATTCAAGGAGCCAGTCAAACAGGCTTGGTGTCATCTCTCTGCCTTCCTCGCTGAGCTTGCAGTACTGCACCACGGCGTGAAAGATATCCCCCACTTTCCAGGACTTCCGCTGAACTAGCTGCACAACATCTAAAAACTAAATGAAAACAACCAAAATGAAACGCAGTTAGGGTTTGGTTAATGGTTCCCAAGGTTTTGTTAAATGAATGAGCACAATCTGCTGTTAGTGCTTTGTAAATGCACTGCTGCAGGAGGGAGTGGACACCATTTGCAGCTCAGCAACACAGAGGTTCTTTCTACTTATAAAACTTCATTTCTGAAGTTCTACAGCTCCCCAGACACTGATTGGATCTCAGGACATTTCCTAAATTAGCTTCTTCCATCAGTTATTTCTTATTCATTGCAATGAAAGTAAGAACAGGGAAAGTGAGTTTGATGAATCACTGTTTTCCTTGTTATCAACAACTCACGGTCAACATAATGGAAGTGTGACTACTCATCTCAAAAAAAATCTTTCTTCATTACCATGAATTATATTTTAATTTACATTTAATTTTCTGTATTTCCATATATATTTAAAATACTCATATAGTACTGGTGGGAGGGAATTCTGTGTAAAATTTTGTCACATGAAAACATTTGCCACAGTTGTGGCTGAATCACAGGGAATATCTATATTTGATGATTTTTTTTTTAATGTCCAGAGAAATCAGAGCTTTAATATATGTTCTTAAGCAGCTGTAAAAATGATCCTGAATTTTGGTCACTTCATACTTAATAATGGGCTTCACAGTGTCATCCATCTGGTCCCTTTTTTCCTCCCCTAAAGCACATAAATTAAAATCAAAGCTTTTTATTTCTTTGAATTTCACAATATCTAATTAGCTTTCTCCTTCTATGTTTCCACTTTTAAACCACACAAGAAAATATTGTGTGTCTCTAGTTAGTGTAGCTGTTTGCTATTTACATACTGAAGCCTAAACTTTTAATATGTATTTTAATGATATTTAATAAGCACGTGATTTCCAAGAACGCTGTTGTCGGCAGGATGTGCTTCATTATTCTCTAGTGTATTTTTGCAATTGAATTAACTGTTTGCCAAAGCACATGGGTAAAGCTGACAGCTGTTTCTTTAATTAGATGCAATTTGGACTGTTGCTGTTGAATGCATTTTAAATTATGTTTATGATTCCCAAATGCATGTACTCAAGAAAATCAAACAATATCTCTGCTACTCAAAATGATCTTCCCCTAAGAGACCAAAATACTGATTTGTAATACTTTTTCCATTAATTGACTTGAATCCTGTGACACGTTTTTAAGCCTTAAAGCTTGAGCTGTTCTTGCTGACCTTGGAAATGGGTCTGTTTTTGTCTTGCCTGAACTGTTGTGGTTGGTACTGGGTGATTCAAGAATAGGAGTCTGCACTTCTTGGGCTTGTGTTGGACTTCCCTTGGTGCTCTGGCTTGGACTAACACATCAGAAGGTTTCTCAGTTTGGTTCTATGTGTCTGCTGCTCTCTGCAAAGAGACTTCTACCTTCAAAATGGTGCTTGGCAGAGGCAAAGCTACACCTGAGCAAGAGGAACAGTACTGGCACACAGAGCCCTTTTTAATTGGTGAGCCAGGGGAGGAGCTTCTGGATCTTCATACAGTGATGCAATAAGTTTCAATCAGGCAGACTCATTTTCCATGTAATAGATGGGTTATTGCAAATATGGCTCCACTGGAAGCAGAGACGGGTCACTGCTGGGCTAAAACTGTCCCTCAGGGCAGTTACAAGGATATGCCTAAACAGACAGGTCCTTCTGCCTATACTCTGAACTTTCCATCAGGTCTGGTGCAGATTATGACAGACAGTGAACCTGAGCTAATACAGGTTGGTTTGATGTTGCAGTTGACCCATTCCTTTATGTTGCAGTGGGCAGCAATCCTTTCCTGCCAGCACAGTGACTATGAAGCCAATGCATTCACCCATGGCAGACCTCACAGAAGTGGAGGAGGAACTGTTAGGCCCAGGCAGTCCCCTGTTGTATCCCCAGCCGCAATACTTTATGAACAGCCAGGCACAAGTTAGCCCTGCCTGAGGCTGCCTTCGTCAGTGTTGCAGACAAGGCAGAACCAGCATAACAACTGAGAATCTTACAGCCAACTAATGTCTAACATTATAGGAAGACCAGCAGCAGAACTCTCTAAGTGTGATGTCCACACACAGGTGATCTTTATTTTTATTTTTTAAAGCTACATACTTCAAATCCATCTATCTGCAGCCCTTCAAACGCAGCCACATAAAGGACTCTGTTAATTCTGCCTTGGGCATTGGTACTTCAGGAATCATTGATAGAAAAAGGCAATGACTTCATCAAAGCATGTTACAGAGACTTTGAGGGAGGTCTCAGGGTGATGCTGTTTCCTGTGCTGTGGACAATCTACTAAATATTTTTACATACCTTAAATTCTGACAGACTTATGCTGCCATCACTTTCTCTGATAAACAGTAGTATTGCCATCTTGCTGTAATGAAGACGTTTTTGCATCTGTTTTCAAGCTCAATAACTTCAATAAATCATTACTGCTACGGTGACTAATTAATTCTGTAAATACTACCTTTTCAATTCTGTTTTCCTGAGATTTCTTAAAATAGATGGTTGGAATTCCAAGTTCGGAAGCTGCAATCCACTGCAGAGTGGCTCGCAGCTCCACATCAGGGCACTCTGGTTCCAGATCAAAGTTTATCACCAACAGGTCCTTTTGGCAGTTGGCTGTTCCCACTGAAAGCTCAGAAGTACTTTCTGGAAAAATAAGCCCAACAGTTACTGTGCAATTACTTGTGTTAACTTCAAACTGAATGCTTTAATTGATATGGTTCAACTTACCCTCTGTATTTTCTGTCTGTTCTTTAAGGAAAACCTTTTCTTCTACTAATTCACTTAGAAACAAACAACAACAAAGCTTATTAGTCACACTTAGGAACAGTCTACAACATTGCTTCATGATGAATAAACTTCTCCCTCAATGTAAGACCTAGAAAACTGCAAGAAAAAAAGTTGCATAGGATGAAATAATAAAATGCTGAATATATTTCATTTACTTAACCTGTAAATCAGAAAAAGCTATGGGAATTGCAGTGTTATTCCTGTAGTAGGATGAAGTACTTGTATTGACTGTGTCACGTATTACCTTTCACCAGGCTCTGGGTATCTTCACAGTTTACATAATGACAAGCAAATGACATTATGGTAAGACACAGCAGGTCTCATAACCTGGCTGGAAATGCCCAATTTCCTTTTGCAGTGCTATACTCCCTGGCTGAATCTTTTCCAGTCTTGCTTTCTAATTTTATCTTTCATAGTTAAATACAATTGTAACTATCAATGACTCTTACTACTATTGCTTTTAAATGTATTAGCTGTTTGGATAAACAAATTCTGTTTACACCTTGCAACATTTTCTAAGGATCTTAATTTCTTGTGTACCATCTCCTTCTTAAACTACAGGCAAGTAGTCACTGCTTCAGCTTCCATCTCTGAGCACAATACCCATGTTCTTGTACGTGTGGCAGGAGACTACAAATTTACAGCCATTCCATTTGTTTCATCACTCCTGGAGGGACTGCACTTTGAGCACACATTTCCAGACTGTCCCATTCTCCTCTCAGCTGGGGAATGCTGCAGGTGTAAGATTTTGTTTCTAGTATGAGAGGACACTACCACCTGCGTTGCCAGAGTTTCAGAATATCCCCCAAGGCTTCAAAGAATCAAAATTATATATACTTGTGCAGTGGTTACTGCAAGATGCGAAAGGAAAAAATAAAATGGCAGCACACAACCTATAGTTTGTCTTGACTTAGAATCATAGGTCCTTCATAACTTCCTTCTCATCAGTTCTTTTTCCAGTTGTTTTTTTAATTTTTTTAACAACAAGTGTATTCTCTGCCTTGACTTTTATTTGTGGTAGTACAACTTCTCATGCCTATTGGCTATGACCTGTATGGCCCTGGAAGCTGACAAGGGGCATCAGAAATGTATCCTTTGGTCCTTGTAAATACTAGGGAGAGGGGACGTCTCTAGGAATGTGTGTAGGAGGTATCACTCCTACTGTGAGGATGGGAATGTTTTCACAATGGTAGTCACAGAATCACAATGGTAGTCCATGTGAGAGACAACACATGAAGTCTACAGAAATATGAATGCCCTGATTTCTTATGAAAAAAGAGCCTCTTGAAAGCAGAGCAGTTGTAGTATAGTCTGGTAATGAGCAGTGACGATTTTCTGATGTCCCTGCCTTGGGAGTTCCCATGCTCAATGCGTGATGTACAGTCTATACACTGCTTCAGTGGCCGTGCCCCAGCTGCATCATGGCATTCACCACCTGGCAGGTTGTAGCAGTATCTTTAGGCAGGTACTTGCACATCTCTTGATAATTGAAGTGCATGTTCAGTAGAAACATGCCTGGAAACAATAAGTAAGATGTACTGTGGGCCAAATTATTATTATGCTATTTTATTTTTGTTTTGTCTTATTTGATCCTTATTTGCTTGACTTTACTTGCTATTACGGTAGTTTTGATAGTATTTGAAGTTACTCAGAAAAGGTTCACACAACAGGAAACTGACACCACAGAAAACTGTCTTTTAGACAGAGTGGTTGATGGATCCATATTCTCTTGAGAGATCCACCCGAGTGGGTCTTCCTGTAATCTTTCCCTGCCTCACTCTCCACAGACACCTGCATCTGCTTTTTTCTGAAACTATGGGCAGGCACAGCAGCAGGTGCAAAGCAGGGCTTGGCACATTTTAGATGGTGTAAACAATTTGCAGTTAAAATTGGACTAAACATCAAATCTCACTCCAGTGACTACTTACTTAATCATAGGAGAAGATGGCACGTTCTCCTGATAAATTTCCAGGTCCATAATGCCAAGACTGCTAGTTGTACTGCTGTTGCCATTGCTGACAAAGCAAAAGTTTAAATATTAGTGCCAAGCTGTGCTGAACATGTCTGCATACATCTTTTAAAAATTTATTTATGTACAAAGCAAAGTGAGGAGGCTGCCTCCTGTTATGCAAAATCAATTGTGCTCAGCAAGTGGTTCCCAGAGAGAAGCACACTAGTCTGCTCAAAGTAATGGGGCTTTTATTAAAATAGTTCTAGACGGAGCTTGTATCAAGTGCATCAATGCATCAAGTGATGCTGTAAACTCTCAGACAAAAACCAAATGGACTCTTTTCTTGTGAATGCCTTATGCAATGAACATTGGTCTCAAACAAAAATCTGTTCTGCTTGAGTCCTTGAAAAGCAGCTTTAGCAGGTATAGAGATGTCCTGGAAGAAACCTGCAGAGATTCAGGTATCTCTGAACATGGGGAGTTACAGTGAGACATTGGTTGCCCATCATACTTACCTGTTGGGTGACTCCGTGCCTGTAACCAGCAGTAGTTTCAGTGCATTACCTTGTACCCCAAATACTACTGGGGGTCTGATGGAACCCACAGGTACAGAGATGGCCTCTCATGTTTCTGACTACTCTGAAAGACTGAGATTTTAATTAAAGCCAGTGCTCATTGGGACTGGGAGTACACAGAAGTATTCTCTTTGGCTTCTTCATAAGGATAAAGTAGTACATCTGAGAATATTTGGAAGAAATGGTACCAGTTTGCTTTACAACATCATTATAAATGTGACAGGAAATGTTTATGCAGATGTTGTAATAGTGTCATGAACAGGTTATAAATTTTCTAGTTGCAAGTAAATTATCATGAACAAATTCTCTGTGGCAAGTCATGTTGAACCACTTAATTTTTACTGGAAAAGCAACTAATAGTGTTTTTCCTTGCATTAGAAGGATTGATTAGATAGTTCCTTTCCCCGTCAGGCTGTTCTCAGTCAGTGTCAGCATGCCATGCATTTAGACTTGCTGTAGCAATTTCTGTTTCAATTCAGAGCTAAAAGACACAATACTTCAGCTCTCTCAGACCAAGGTCTTTGTTAACAGTTGATACAATAATAACGGGATGAATGTTCGACAGCACTGACAGACTTGTTTTGTTCAGTACTTCTCAGCTGGCCCAACAGTGCTTTCTGACAGAGACTCTTTTCCCTGCTTCATTACCATAATGTCTTCCCTCCTTGTCATATTAATACTCAGGAGAAAGATATAATTACTTGACAATATTTTAAAACCTAGTCTAGGAGCACGTGAAGAAAAAACATTGCTCAATTTGTGAGAGGGCTAAAGTCAAACTACCATCACTTTATATAAACTTCAAGGACTAGATAACATTTTTAAACATGTGTCCTGGCTTAAATAGGTACAAAAAGGAGCACATTGCTATGGAAGCTGTGGAATTTTTGTTTACTAGGGGAACATTGGTTATAGTCTGTTAATCCGCACCCCTGTGCCAGTCTGAGCAGATCAGGGCTCAATCTCTGCTCTCCTGGTGGGAATAGAAATCTCCTCAGTCTTGCCTAAGGAGATGCCAAAATAAACATTATGCAAAGAGTAGCAAATAAATCAAGACTGTAGCAATTAGGTCTTCAGATGGCCTTTTCTCTGTAGAACAGAGGCACTTCAGTGGTGTCAGGAAGGTTTTCTTTGAATCTAGCTACTCACCAGAAAGAAAAAGACTTGGCTGAGAACCAGAATGTTAGTAATTTTTTTCCCTTATTAAAAAAATAAAGAGATACATTAGACTTCCATTACAGTATTCTGGGTAAACCTTGAGCTGTTGCCTCTCATTCCTGATGCATGGAAGGGACAGACTGTATTGTACAGTGGGAACAGAGAACGCGGGTACCTCAGGGATCGCTCGCTGAGCTGCAAGTAGCTGCTTGTGTCGTCAGGATTGTCCTCATCATTAGCTAGCTGGGACCAGCTGCCAGTGCTTTCCTCACTGCTGCTGAGATGGTTTGGAAACTCTTCAGCTGTTTTTGTCTCTCCTATGATTTCGGGATCCGATCTGCTCTGAGGGCTGTTGCTGGCAGGGTGATAAGGAAGGCACACTGGTATCATTATATAGGCAAACAAACTGGTGACACCAGTCTTCAGGCAATGCTGCTCATTAAAGTCAACCAAGCTGCAGAATTATACAGATACAAAAGACTGGACAAGCTTATAATTTATCCACACAGTTCAACAGAACATATGGTCAGAGATGCTCTTAAAAAAGGACTTTCTCATGACTGCTATAAACTAACACAAACCAAAGTAAACCTTATACTGAAATATGCATAGAAAAGTTTTTAACTTGTATAAAAGGATTTTACATGTATAAAAAGAACTGATCACTGTTCAGGTCTGTTGCTTAATGCACTTCAGGCAATCAATGGTTGAAATATATGGTATATATTAGTGCAGAATGACAGCATTTGTTGGAAATATATATTGGCACCAAATCCATCTCCTACTAGGATTTTCTATTCTGTTAGCACTGTAGATCCAAAAGAGGTCTAGAAGAAAAAGTAGTAAAGTTTTGTGGGTTGCAAGTGACCGATGAGTCTCAGCCTTCTGTGTCCTTAGGATCTTTGCTGCTTAGGCTGGGGAAGGACAATATATTGCAGGAGGCAGTGAGGAACCAGACTGAATGTGGAGCCCCGACAAAGTTCAGAAAGTACAAGGGTTAAGGGAAAATTGCTTTCTAGTTCTCTTCATTTGACGTATGTCACATACACACACTTATATGTACCCATGTTCCCACAAACACACACAGAAACAAAAAATAAAAACTATATTTATGGTAACTTTTCAGAGCTTAACTGGCCTTTTGATACACAGACAGAAAAGTAAATAATAATCACTCCCCACAATAATTACATCACTGCAGCAGCAGAATAATAATTAATGCAAAACTGTAGTTTTGTTCTATTTGCTAGATGGTCTATATTTACAACTTAGTGTTTAAAGCAATGTAATGTGTACTGGCCAGCTCTCTGCAGGATCTCTCTAGGTCAGTTCTGCCTTTCAGACCTTTATCCCCATACTTATGACTGAGGCACTGGTCTTCAGTTAGAGCAAGAGATCGCACCAGAAATTCCACTGCTCCCGAGTCATTACCTTGATTAAGAATATACTGAGACAGTATCATTGGGGATAGCCCTCTCCCTCAGAAGTTGTTGCATTAATGCTGGATGACAGAGAGAGAGGCAGCCTGTGCAGGGAGAATGGGCCTTGTTTGCCCCAGGGCTCTGCTCTCACAGGCAGTCAGCATCTGCCAGGTCACTGTGCCTGCCATCCCTGACCCCCCAGGGCAGAGCTCAGCATCTGCACCAACATGTGGGCACTCAGCAGCCAGGTCACAGGGTGCTGGTGTTATTCAGATTTTTAATACAGAGCAGGTAGCTCTGATAACTGGTCCAAAACACAAGAGATTTTCTGTGGGTGATGTTTCTTGGCATTTTGGGGTTTGTTTGATTCATTATGCAATTACATCTCAGACTAGCGATGCTTTGAACTGACAGTTCCCCATTTGTGAACAGTCACTTGGAACAGTTTCTGTGTAACTGTGACAGGATTGGGTCTGCTGCACTGCCTATATACCAGAAACAGCTCTTTTTCATTGCTGAGGACCTCTTCCCCAGGCCTGCACAGCTTTCCCCCTCCCCACAACTGACTGTATGTTTGCTTGATGTTTTGCCTGGAGTCCTATGTGCCTGTATCTGAATGAGCAAGTAATTCCATGCAGTACGAGTGGATCAAAGCAATTGCTGCTGATGCTTTTATAGCTATATTATATATTTTTAGGTTTTTACTTCAGCTTAGACTTAGTCCAGCCAACCAGCCAGCCATGCCGCAAATGCTTCAAATCTATGTGAAGAACTACAGGAAGCTTTGTGTTCCCAGTTAGGGGTATGAGCACATCTGGAACAAGCTTAGGCATCTTCTATTTCAGACTCCTTCACAAGAAACCTGCATTTCACATTGCAAGCAAAGCTGATGTCTTGAAATGCAGACAAGTTGATTCAGAATGGCACTGCATTGCTAAGCCAAAAGGCTCATGTGGTGTAGCCTCTGGTTTCTAATTCTGCTCTTCCAATCCTATTGCTTTAAACATCCCACGGCCACTTCGGGAAACTCTGCATCAAAGGCAGAGCAAAAGTTGTATGAAAGAGCTTGTAAACTGCAAAAATAACTTCACTTTCAAACAGTCAAGATTCCAAATAGGTGGAATTCTAAACGCATCTTACTAAAAGCAGATTGCACCTTAAGGAAGAGGAAGGTTGGTGTGGGAGAGTCAGTATGTAAGACTAGTGACACTATGATAATTATCCACCTAATTGCTGCCACACACAGGAAAGTACCTATAATCTATGTACTTTCTCACTTCAAGCAGAGCAAGCACTTCTGCTTTCTCACTTCAAGCAGAGCTGTGTCAAATGCCAAAACAGAGCACTGCCTAGAATAAAATGAGCTACAAAATGGTTTCTAACACTAGCACCTGCACTCTTTCTACCACTCTGAGATAATGGGGTGCTACAGTGCTCCAAGAGACTGGCAGTTTTGATACCATTAAAGTAATGGATACAATGAAGAATTGTAGTTAAAAATAGGTAATGCCTTGAGAAAGAGCACCGCTTTTAACCTCATAGCACCTCCAGCAATCCTCTGCATTTGCTCTGCACTCATACTGGGCTCACACTTCGCCATAACCAAACCAAGCTACAGATTTCTTAACAAAAAGAGTACAGCTGTAAGGAGAGGGTGCTAAGCTGTGGTGTAAACTCCCTGAAAGGGAATTAAAATAAAATGAAATGTTATTCTTTTCTCTATTTAAGTTCTACCAGAGAAGTCTTGAACTAAAGGTGGTGAGGTGTACTTCCAATATTTTATTTCCTTCACTAAAGAATCTTTATTGTAGCTCCAGACTGTAAGAACAAAGTTGAACTTCAAACTGTCAGAAGTCTGGTCTTGTTTCCAGCTACACAAAGCATTAGTTACACAAACATGCATAGTAGAGAACTACAGGGCAGATTTTGCTATCTTCTGTTATACACTAACATCGATTTTTTTTGTATTTTTAATTGAGTTATCAGCCAGTGCTACATGAAAGTTTAAGCTTTGTCCATCTTTCCTGTCTTGACTATTGGGGACTTAAATATCTGGTAAAGAGAAAACTTACTTGTCTGTGCAGTATTAGCTTTGAGTCTTTGAACCATAATGTTATCGTATTCAAGTTTGCTCCAGAAATCAGCACTGTGATACATGATTGCGTGACTTTATGTCATTAGAAACTGGTAGTTACAATTTAACCTGGTTTTTTTCTTTCGACGTTATACTCTTCTTCCTGTATCAAAATAACTCTTACTGGGAAAATAAAACACCAAAACACTGTGCTGATTTGCTGTTTTATCCCTTACCTATTTGCTGGAGAAGTGGAAACCGTGTGTTTTCCATCCAAAGCTTCTGGAGGCTTTTCTTTGCTTTGATGCTCCTTTCCAGAAGGGCCACATGAAGTTAAGGACTCGGAGTCTTTATCTGTTTCATCTCGTTGGTCTGTTTCTATCTGGATTAAAGGCACTTCCCTGGGCTGACCTGCAGAGAGGCTTCCAGGGCTCTTCATGTGCTCTTTTTTCTCATCTGAATTTACTTCTTCTGTTTTGGGTTTTGATTCTATCTGAGTTGTGCTTTGGGGGTGTTTGCTTTCCAGCACATGTTCTCGGCTTGCATCAAAGGAATCCTGCTGGACAACAATTAAACTTTTACCACTTTCAACAATATTTGCAGCCAGTCTTTTTGCATATTGTTCCACGTGTGATGGGGAATCACTGTAGAACTGCTCTGCCTCTGCAGCCTCTGCCTCATCTGCTATGATTTTGTTCTTCCGCATCAGAGATTCAATAGAACTCGCCCATGTCTCGTGAATCAGCATATCTGTTATCTGGTCAGTCTTGCATCTTTGGTACAGGCATGAGTCAGACTTGCAAAGACCTGAAGAAGCCACGGTACTGGCTGGCTGTATGCTTAAGGAGTCTTGGCGATGGTGGGCAAATCCATCTAAGGAATTTGCCTTAACTGGGACATTAACTGTAAGCCTAGAGCCTGATGATCTGCTGTCAGGCATTGATGACTGCCTAAAGCAGAAAGGTGAGCGCAGAGAGGGTGGTAGCAAACTGTCACACCAGTCCTTTGAATTCCGAGGGGAAGATAGGTTGTCTTTGTTCTCCTTTTCAATTTCTCTTAGCATATACCTATAAAATTCTTCTGTTATACTTTCTGTGCTCGACTGTTTGGATGGGCAACTTGGTCTTACATTAAGATGGCCATTTTTCTTGGCTACCTGTTGCAAAGCAGAAGTTAAGATATTGTTTGCATTTTTTCCTGCATAGTAATCCAGTAACAAATCAAAACCTCTTCCTTCATTTTCCATCTGGTTCACCATAAATCTTGAAAATTCATCTGTAATGCTTTCACAACTAGACTGCTTTGAGACAGAACTTGTCTGGCTCATAGACTGGCCAAAGCTGTTCATTAGGCCTAGGGTATTGAAAGAGGTTTTGGAATCCGAGTCCTCCTCTGGTATGCTCTCACAGCTTGAGGCCTTGGCTCGGCTCCATCTGTCACAGTGCAGTCTGTTCCTGGGGTGGTTTGGACCCTGCCAGATGCTGTCAACCATGGAGAGTTCGGTGAGGTTCATGATCTTGGCAGCCACTTCACTTGCAAAGATATTGACTGAATCAGGTGTGTCTTCAAGGTTTATAGATTCATCTACTACCCGATTCATCAACTTTTCCTTTAGCTCAGGATGCTCATCTGTTTTTCTTTTGATTTCACTTAGTCGAGGTGCCCTGTGCTTCCGAACCACTGCACTGTTAGTATGGGTTTCCTTTTTTCTTTTCATAGTTCTGCATGATAAACTCTGGGTCACTAGATATTCATTGCCTCTCTTCCATGCACAGAACCAGGGTTGCTTTCCATTTGAATTTTCTAGACAAATGGCAGCTATTTCTGTTGCCATAGATACAACTGTTTCTGCCAATTCTTCTGCAAAATCTGTTATACAGTATTTGTCTCTTGAATTTTTCACCTGTAACACAGGCTGAGAAGGAAGCAAGACATGGTTTCCTAATAAAGACAAGCTAAGTTGAACATCATTATTTAGCACAGAATCACACTTATGCTTGGCCTGGTTTTCTGCACTCATGGTGGCACCGGAAGGCAGCTGTTCTTGAACACCATGCCTGCATTCATTGTTTGCAAAGGTATTTTCTCTGTCTGAAAATGATCTGTAATCTCTCTTCTCATGATGATTGTTACTCTGATTTGGAGATTTGTAACAGTCTCGTGCAGTTCTTTTCAAGTATCTCTTCTTGGGAGATGTTTTTGCATCAAATGTGGTATGCCCTATATCTCCACTTGGTTCTGAACTCAGTGTGGCAGCTTCATTGCTATTCACATCTTTCATATTACTTTTCCAAGCATTTGTGACGTTTCCAAGATCTTTGCTAGTACTAGTGCTGTAGGATGTACCAAATGGCTTAGCAGCAGAGTGATCAAGCAGGCTGAGTGAAGTTTCACATGGTGCTGCTGGTGTTGACCATCCTTCTGCTCTTGTTACTTTCTCTGCTTTTCTGCCCTCAGAAAAGAGAGGAGAACACTCTTCAACTTGCCTCATGTCATTCATCTTCTTGCAAGTGAAATAGATTATATTAAAAAGCAACTCGTTTGCAGTCTCCGTGAAAATGTCTTGTGTACTTGAGCCCTTTTCTGAAAGGGGGTGTAGCTGTCTCTTCTTCCTAACCTCTTCCATAGAATGTCGTAGAATAATATTGGATAAGTTTTGCGCAAGTTCATCCCTGATTACTTCATCAGCACGTGGAATACGTGGCCTTGCTGCTGTTTCAATAATTTTCCCATTTATGGATTCCATAAAATGCCCTACATTTTTGTATGTGTTGGGTTTTGTCAAAATTATAGATGCCTCTCTGAGAAGTGCCTCTGCAATGCTCTCATTTAGCTTCTCCATGCTGCTTCCTATAGCTATGCTACAGTGCAGAGTGATGGCTGCAGAAGCCTGAGCAGCAGACAGAAGCCCACTTGAAGTTGCAGGGTACTTCTCCTCCTTTGTTTCCCCCAGGCCACAGATGGCTACAGCACTTGCTACTTGAGTCATGCCACACAGTGCAGATGGAAACGAATATTCTGTGCCAGCAGAGTCATCAAGTAGCTGTGAAGGTGCTGTGTGTACCTCTTCGTTTACAACTGCTCTGCTTCTGGACTCTGTGACTTCTTGGTCTGGTCTGAATTTTTCCACAGCATGAGGACTGGAAATGGTTCCAATGACAGTGGCTGCACAAGCCAGAGCCACTTCCAGTGCACTTTGATCGTTCCCATTTGAATGTTCTTCCTCAAAGTAATCTGAAACTTCAGCAGAGCTTTCTGACTCAGCCCAGTGGCACAGGCTGGGGAAGGCAGACCCTGGCCAGTCAGGTATATTCTCAGAACTGTCCGGGCTTTGCACTATGACAATCTTTGGAAGTTCATTCCACGATCGGGAAGCAGATACATCTTCTGACTTACAGGAGCTTCCTACAGAGATGCTGACTGCAGCCTCCTCACTGAAACTGGGTCGAGACTGTGACAGTCTGATGAATGCATCCTGGAGAACAGATTCTGCTAAATTAGTGGCATACTGACCTGTGGTTGCTGGCTCATGTGGTGAAGGAGGATCAGTTTTCCTGATTCCTGCACATTCTTCTCCATCTGTCTTACTGTTGGGTTTTGTTGTTGGGTCACATGGAGGCTCCAGCTCCTCTTTAGCCATTTTGGTTAAAGATACATCCTCTAACATGAGTGCTGAGCAGGAATTTTCAACCTCACTAGTCAAATTAGTAGCACTAAAAGATGAAGTAGCTTTTCCAACTAATTCCTTCTGCCACAGTATTTCCTGGTCTGACTTTTCTTCAGGTTGTAAGAGGCCATCTTCAGCCACAACATTCACAGCTTCAGAGACTTGGGTAGCTCTATTATCTCTATTAATGCAATTCCCTTCAAGAATAGATGGCAACCTTGCTTTTCTGTAGTGAATATTTTCAAATCCCTTTCCTTTGTTTTTTTTGACATCTGAAGATGCTTCTGAAATATTTAATTTTTCATGACCTATTAAGGAAAATTAAAAGTTAGTTTTGCAGACTACCCTGTGGCTTTAAAAAGCAAACAGCTACACAACTGTGTACTGCATCACTGATCTGTATAAGTACTGCACAGCCATGTATCTTTGAACAACAGTTTAAGAATATGAATGGCTGGCCATTTTCTAAATTACATATGCATAAATTAACATCAAGTGCAATCTCTGTGGGCATTGCCATAGCTGTTTTGCAGTACAAACAATAACAGAATTATGCTCAGTTCCATTGCTTTTACCAGCTTTACATTCGTCAGCCTCGTTGTCATCCTCGAGGTGCTCAGATGCCGTGAGGAAATCTTCTTCTATTGAGGACACGGAGCAGTTTGTGTCATCCTCAGGCTTTAAGACACGGGTTTCTATCTGCAGCTGCCTCTCCTGAACGAGCTCCAGTCCAATCAGAAACTTATTTATTTCAAAAATGATGCAGCTTGCACTGTTTTTCCTGTCCCCCCTCGCACACTGAACCAAGCAGACATCTGCCAGCCAAGGGCACTAGAGGGGAAAAGAATCTCAGATAGTTATTTAATTAAAAAATAAAACTTATTTTAAGTTTCCATCTCTATAAATATCTTGGGAATGTTCTGTTGCAAAGCTGCAGTGCAATTTGTCATTTATGTGTTAGTAACAGTATGCAGTTACATATATGCCAAAATAAGCCTTCTTGGACTGACAGCTTTTGTTACTGAAGTGTTTTAGTGGAGAACTCGGCTGTATCACAGGGGATACTTGGCAATTTTGTTGAAATTGCTGTTGTTTGTTTTCTATCAACTTGTTGCTTTAATGACAGATTTATTTGCAGTTAGCCATCTGACATGCTGTTATTAATGGCCTCACACCACCCAGCATTACCTGTCTCTTGAGGGAATTGTTTGTGGATCTGAATTCCCTTTCAGGATAATTTCTGTTGCAATGCTTGTTTGAAGGCAGCCCTGTAAATACTGGCTGACAAGATTGTTAAGAGCAGGTCACCTTTCGATGTTCCTACAGAATGTTTTAAAATAGTGTTTTATTTGCCTCTTTGCTGCTCTTCCTCTCATTCCTTCTTTGTCCAGGGCCCTGTTATTTCAGGCCTATATAACCTTCTGCTGGAAATGGGGCTCCAGTGCACAACATGCTGAGCCTTTATAGAAAACTACCTTACCCAGAGAAGCTGTACAATTACATTGAAAGTTGAACAGAAATGGAGAGAAAGTAGCTCTTGTTATCCTCCTTTTATTGATATTAAATTGTTGGACAGTTATACAACAGCAGAGCTAAGTCAGTATCTCTGCATGGGACTATGCTTGTTGTATGGGTGTACTCTGAAGCAAAGCCAAGCTTTTGCAGCTTGTGATCTTGTGCTTTTCACTCCACGCCCCCAGGAAGGAGCCAGCTCAGGTGGGACCCACTTTGAATTGAGGCAATAGATTTAAGCTGTGCAAAAGATGCCCTGGACCCACTGGGCATTTGCACAGTATCCACCATAATGTAACCCCATTCTGGACGTTTTGTCTTTGAGTGTGAATGCAAAGCAAATATTTAGTAATAAAGACAGTGGGATGAGTGCTATGCTAGATTAATATGTTTATTACCCTGCTCTTCCCTTCCACATAAAAACTTTGAACAGAAAACCAGATAAATTAGTGTGTTAAAGCAGAAAAGATAGATTAGAGAGCTGCTATGAAATAGTTGTTGAATCAGACTTGAGTGTACACTGTATTGTGGAAAATGTTATTAAAAACAGATGCAGCCTTGGATCAAACATTTCCCTGCTGTTTCTCCAGGCCACAGTTTGCAGTTGTACTTGTGAAAAGGGCTGAGGGGTGAGCAGCATAAAAATCCTTGCAGGAAAATTCTGCCAGTCACCTTCCAAATGAAATTCTCTGAAAGCCAAACAACAGGGTGACAGTGGCATATCTGGCCAATAAATCTCACCCAGTCTCAATGCAAAGCTTTATTTGTCTTACAAGACAGAAGTTTAGGTTAGTTCCCATTTGTCTCTTGCCTGCACTCGCTAGGAGAGGGCTGCCAGTCTCACTGGCTCTGGGAGATGGGGATGACTTGGGTACTTGAGTCACCTTGTTTGGGCCTCGAGATACCCTGTAGGTACTGCAGTAGCTTGTCCTTAGCATGTGGGGTTTGGAGTTTCAGTGCTCTCATCATATTTTTTAAACTTTTCTATATGCAGCCGTTAGTCACAAGTGGCAAGAAAGCTCAGCAACCAGGTAAATGTTCTCTTAAGTTGTCAGGTTATTGGTAGAACATAAAATCCAGTGATCTTTGCAACACAGCTGTTATAGGGTCTGCTTAAGGAAGACTTTTGTACACAAGTTAATTTCAGTGGAAGAAAGGTAGAAAGGTTTTCTGCCTTTTTTTTTGTTTTTTTTTTGGTCTGCAGCAAGACAAACCTGGCAATACCTGTTCATGTTTTAAGTTTGTTGAGACAGTTTTGTACTCTAAAAAAGCCCTGCAGTTTTACTTAATTAGAGAGGTTATTAAGCCTCTCTGCTGAGGTGATTCTGCTGCTCTACTCCACCATGGTGAGACCTCACCTGGAGTACTGTGTCCAACTCTGGGGTCACCAGCACAGGAAGCACACTGACCTGTTGGATTGAGATCAGGGAAGGCCACCAAGATCATTAGAGGGATGAAGCACAACTCCTATGAAGAAAGGCTGAGAGAACTGGCTTTTTTCAGCCTGGAAAAGAGAAGGCTTTATAGTGACTTAATTGAGGCCTTCCAGTACTCAAAGAGAGTGTATAAGAAAGATGGAGAGGGATTCTTTACAGGAGCATGTGGTGACAGGACAAAGGGGAAGGGTTCAAAGTGAAAGAGAATAAGTTTAGATATTAGGAAAAATTCTTTACTATGAGGTTGGTGACGCACTGGAACAAGTCGCCCTGGAGAAATTGTGGATGCCCCTCCCTGGAAGTGTTCAAGACTAGGCTGGATGGGCTTTTGAGCAGCTTGGTCTAGTGGAAGGAGTCCTTGCTTGTGGCAGGGGATTTGGAATGAGGTGATCTTGAATGTCCCTTCCAATCCAAATCATTCTATGATTCTGTTCTATGAAGTTGTTCCTATTTCATGCTTGCCCAATGATATCAGAACCAAGCCCAAAAATACTGAAGTATTTTTCACTCTTTCTTTACACATATGTGAACACATATAAAGGATGACAAAAATGGAGAGGAAGAAAAAGCTTTTTACTACAATAAAGAGTTAAGCTTCTGGAAATTAAAATGTCTTTAAGCAAATGTTATCATTTGTTTCCTTTCTCTATGTGGTGCCACTAAGTGGAATTCTTGGCTTCCAGATCACAGAGGGTCTGTTTAATTGGCAATAATGGGACTGAAGGAGTTAGCACGAGAACTTTGCCTCTAGCTCCTTTAAATGTTAAATTTTAATTAATGCATTAATTACTTTTTAAGCGGACAGAAGCTAGATGAGTTATCATCTCTGATATGGTTAACGTCGCTTGGTATTTTCACATTTATCACATTCAGGCTTACAGTAGCCTCTAGGATCTTCAAGTCCTAGCACCAGCCCTTTTTCAAGGGGCATGCGTGGGAGAAGATGGATTGGGAACAAAAGTGGGAAGTGGCAAGACTTCAAAGGAATCTGTGGAGCTGGGCCCTGGCCTAGCTCTGCACACAGAGAAGTGTTGTATCTTTCCCTCTGTGATGCCCTTCTGACTCCTGCTCCTCTTGAATTCTGGGCTTATGAATCAGTCATCTCTGTCACCAGTGCTGCCTTCCCTGAAGGATCAACTGCTAATGTGCCTTAAAGCACTATCAGCTGCAACCCAGACATCAGCAGGATCTACAGGGAATAGCAGGATCTCTTTGCCTATCTTTGTGCACATGGCATGTGTGTCCCCACCCACCACACACTAAAATCTGTCTAACAAAAGCCTGTTAGTTTTTCATGTTTGCAAACTCCCACTCATCTCAAACTGATGTGAGGTCTCTGCTTTCAGGTTCATTTTTCCCATTTTTCCAAATTCCATCCTTCACAGGCATGATGTGACCTTAAAGATGAGGGTTTTTTCCTACCTGGGGAACCTCATAATCGGCCTGAAGGTTTCCTGATGCTAATCCACTCAGCAGGACTATTTCATTTTCCTTTGGTGGCTGTACATTCATTGAACTGATGAGTTTGGGGAGGTTTGGTGAGACGCTGATCAGTTTCTGTAGTATGAAAGATAGATTTTGCTCTCAGGTACCAAAGTCTAAATTGAACGGTTATATTCATAGACATTAAAATGAAATACAACTTACAGGCATCCCTTTAGAAAGCTTACTTGAAAGCAATATTTCAAGTAGGTTGAGAATAGAACTGGCAGCATTAAAAGTGCACATTCTTTCTTTTGAGACACCAGACCAGACACTATAAACTTCTGCACAAGTGTCAAGCAGGACAATCTGCCATCCCTTATACTGTCATGTGCTAAATAGCTTGACTGGATTTGTGCATCTAAATGCTTTCTATTACTGTGAGTTCCTGAGAGACTGAAAACACTGTTATGGTCTGAAACAGAAAAGCTTTGCTAGGTATGGTAATGAGAACAGGGCAAATCTTCCTGGTTTCCTCCAGGAACATGAGTAGCAAGAACCCAAAGGAAAAGTTAGCTAGAAATTGCTGATTAATTAACACAATGCTAAATATGGAACAACAGAAATATTGAAGACACAGATGAAATACAACTCTCTTTGCTGTTCTATGAGATACCTTCATGACCTCTCATTTGTAACAACACAGTCACTTTCTACATGTTATGATTTGCTGGAGGTAAAAGCAGTAATAGTCACAGCATCAGAGCTGGCATGTAACATGAGAGATCTGTAGTGCCACACTGCTGGGAGTCAGTCCCCAGCCTTGCAGGGGACATCTCAGCCCCAGTGTGTGCAAAGGCCAGGACAGAAGGACAATGCCTGAGCGTGCAGTTCTCTGCCAAGGATCTCAATGTGCTTGCTCTGGGACACAGAACCAAGGCTGACCCCTTCGAGAGAGGGCAGAGTAAATACCACCTCCATTTCAGGCACTAACAGAGCCCATGTGTTAGTGCACAACACACGGCAAAGCCACCCAGGGAGTGCTGATCTCGGGCACCCAGCCATATGCTTTAGTTACTATCCAATGGTACTCCACTTTTCACTTTTTATCTTCAAAATATTAAGCTTGCAGTACTGCAATTTTTCCTTGGAGTGAATTAGACACAATAAAACTTTTTGGCTTGGAAAAGCTAGTAGACTGATCAGATGACACTAAGTATTTTTATTTGACGTAACTAAATTCAGTGCTTCAATTTAGTTTGATGTTTCACTGCAATACAAAAAAGTTCTCATCCTTTTCTTTTTTCAAATTATAAGCTTTCTGTTATCACACACATTTCCCATCCTATCTCTATTTTTCTACTGCCTAAATTGCCACATTTTATCAGATTTCTTGGGCAGGAAATGATGGCATTTCATATATTTTTTACTTCAGTTCTTTATCTTTTGTTCAGAATAATAAAAAGAAGAGTCTGAAAGCAGGATTATTTTACACCAAAACCCCTCACATTAACCCATTCCAAGGTTCAGTGGGTAATGCAAAATGCTAACAGTACCTATTAGTAAATAAAGTACCTGTTAGAAAATAGTTAAATATTTCATATGAACAACAGCTATGCTAACATTTTCAAAATTGTAAGAAATGCTTTCACCACACCAGTGTGTTGCCTAAAATTCCACTCCACTCAATGCTAATTCACACAAACTGTATATTATACACCAAACATGTGATGAGGGAGTCTCCTCTTGGAGAAGAACAAACAAACTCCTTTATTATTTTTATTTTTAAAAGCCCTTTTTTCCTACCCACAAAACGTGCAGTTAAACAGATAATAAATACCTTTTGTTTTATCTAGACCCCTCCCCAAGACCACATACTCATACACTCTGGAGTTTGACTTGGTAAGACTGCTGAGCTGAACAAGACCTAAATGAGTAAAAGATCTTCAAAGGCTTTCTGGCAGTAGGACAGAGAGACACCAGAAACTCTTTTGATGTAGTATTACGCCAAATTAAAAAAAAATAGGATGTATGACACATCCATGTTCACTTCTCTGATAAACTCAAGGCTGAGCAAGAAATCTACTCTTATAACTGCTGTGATTTCCCAGACTGCAACAATTCAGTATGTATTTCGGGGATAGGAGTAAGAAAAGTTTTATAACATAGTCCAGTGTTGAGATAATTTCACAATCCTCATGCATTGCTCTCTGTAAGAATTAAAAATCTAGAGCTGGCTTTGATTTGTTCATAGAATTTTAACCTGGGTTTGTACTGGACAGTTCTGGCATACCTGACCAGATCCACTGTGCATGTTTTTAAGACTTTCAACTTACCTGTTTCACTTGCTCATCACTGCAATCATCTCTGTTGGCATCTAAATTCACAAAACAAACCTGTAATGAGAGAGAAAGAAACGGTACCTTATGAAGTTGTACTAGAGTGGCAGCAACTCTTTTAAAGTCAGTATATGTTCCTTTTCTAGCCTTGTAGCTGAATATATGAAGCCTTTTCCTAGCACAGGTTGAAAGGTTAGCGAAGAGAACAGCAGAGTAGACATTAAAAGAGGAGGAAAAGAGAAATAAGAGTAAGAGTCATGACTCTGTCTGCTCTGACAATTAGCTTGTCTGATGAATGAGCTAATGTTGCCAATAAACTGTAATACGGAGGATATTAGAAAAGGTAGTGGAAATGTTAAAAATGCACTTGACTATATATCAGATAAATTCTTCATGTCTTTTTCAACGGCCTCCTCTTCTTTTCAGGAACTTGTGGCTAAATGTTTCATAAGTATATTGTGAGTTGTTTTTTCTGCACACCACAGCAATAACAGAGTATTCTTCCTAACTTTCCAGAATTTCTAAGCAGAAGTTTAAAACCTTATCAAAGTAATTTCCTTAGCCTTGATTCATAAGCCAGTAAGCAACCAGAAGTTTTCAGCAGTGCTAATCAGGTACTACCAATGGTGACAGAACTGCTTACTAAGTACATGATTCACCAAAAAGGACTATTTTTAATGACAAATTTTTCTACCCCTTCTTTGACCACTATGAATTTCAGTGACCATTTACTGGTAGTGAGATTGACTTAAACAGAAACTTCATATCTAAAGACCATTAAATGTTCTGAAGACTTTTTATTATATGCTCACTGGAGGCTATTTTCTAATAAGAAAATCCCTCTTCCAGCTGTATTTCTGAATTAGAAGCAGAGACTCCAAAGGTAGGCTGACTGTGAAGTTTCAAGAGTTTGGGGTTGTCTTAAGTTCATTTAAGCAAAAACCTAGCACAAATTCAGGGGTCAGCTAAAGCCAACACCTGGTTACAAATAAATTGCAGATCCAGAATTTAACTTAAAGCTGAGTGTTTCTTTTTTTGTTTCTTTCCCACCGAACAGTAAATGCTTCTTTCCCTAATTCTATGTTAATATCCCCTAGAAGATTATCCCTTTCACCAACATTCTTGTGTTAGGCATCTGAGCTCCTGTTGTGTGCCTGCTTTTACCCCAAGACAACCCTGATTTCAGTTTATATATGTACGTACCATATGTACAGATTATGACCATCTGCAATAACAGCCAGCACAGCAGATGGAAAGATCCAGCCAGTACTGCCATTGTAAACCAAAAAAAATCCCACCGAAAAAGAAAGCTTTTTGCCCTTTTAAATAGTTTAATGGCATCTTTGTATGAACTTACAAACATGTTTTCCAACCTTTTTACAATCTAGCAAAAATATTTCTATGCCTGATAATGACAACAATCAGAATATGCCACTGTCATCTGGTGAACTTTTAAGAAACAGTTATAAAAATGTCTAAGCTATGAAATAGTAAAAATACCCTCTAGCAACATAATGTGGTGGTTATGTAATGTCCTAAACATGTTGCAGTTTCATTATACAGACAAAAATTTTTCTTACTTTCCACAGGGTTTTGATGTGTAGGCATTTCACATATAGTTAGGAGTTATTAAAACCATTATAAAATGACACTCCTCACCCTCACATGGACTTGCCCCGTGCCCACAAGGGGTTATGAGTCTGCAGGTGAACAGAGGAGTGTTTGCTCAGGCAACCATGAATTTGGCAACCAGGGGAGTGGTGCTGGAAGGTATGTGGCCAGTTTTGAGTCCTCTCAAGCATGGTCACCTCCATGAGGGAAGGGCTGACACTGAGGAGCTTTGTTTTCAAGCTCCCATGCCAGAGTGGCAAGGTCTGGTTCTGTACTGGGGTTTGGGTGAAAGCTTTTCATAAAAAGCTGCACAGGAGCAGTTGTGTCTGCAGGGATGTGCCAGCCAAACACCTGATTCTCTGATAAACCTTGTTCTGGCCTTGTTACCCGCATGTTGGTGCAATGGTACGTGTCCTTGCTGGGCTATACACTGGCATTCCTACCAGTGACAGCAACCACCATCCTAAAGATGTGGCCTTTCTGAGCAGCCAAAACAATCATCCCTGGTTCATGTGGCATGGATAGCATATAACCCACTAATGCCTCAGCAGGAGAAATCTCAGTATAAGCAGGAATATGTAGTATTTAAAGTCAGATTCTCTTTCTTACCTTTATTTTTTTTAATTTATTTTCAGAACCCAGTGAATTTGTATTATAAAACCTACAGGAGTACTGAACCCAGTTTCCAAATACACTTACCAAATTCACATGGACGTTGATTTATTACACTGCCAATTCAGTCTTTTAGCATTTTGCTGTTCTGTGGATTTTGCAGTTTTAATTATAGGCAATTTTTAAACAAAAGTAGTTTTACAGTAGTGAAAGACAAAAACTCACTTTCTCTCTTTTGCTGTTTGGTTTGAGCAGGAGGCAGGAAGGACTTGGTCTGTGCTGTAACCATAAATTAACTCTCCAGTTCCCTCCTGGCATACTCTACACTACTGCTTCCTTCTAGGAAGTTCACTGTGAGGATATTTTTGTTGGAGAGACTTCACCACAGGTGCTCAAAGAGAAAATCATCTATCTGAAAAAATCTCTCACTATTCTCTGCTTACGTAATGCAAGATTTAAGCTCTTGCTGGCCTGCACTGCTTGATGAACTTCTAGTAATTATCAGAGACACTTCCATCAAAACAAGGTGAAACAACACTACAGAACAATTAGTAATCTTTAGGAGGGAAATATTGTATAGATTATGAAGAAAGAGCCAAGGTCAAGTCAGTATTTGTTAACCTCAATTTAAATCTCATTTTTTTTCTTTGTATCAGATGCAGTTTAGTTCAGCTGTAACCTAATCTCCTCATCATAGTATCTCTAAATGTTAGTCCTTTCCCATACACTTCTTTCACATCCTTGACTTCCCACAAACATCATTTTAGTTTCAAAGTGTGTCCACTTTTCACTCATACTGAGCTACTATCTGGAAGCCACACAGAAACTTCAAGATATTTCTTTTTTTTTCTGGCTTAGGAAGTATTTATTTTGGAGGGAGAAAACACCAAAATTTAAATGGTGTTACATAACACAAAAAGAAAAAAAAAACCACCACCCAAATTCTGGTTTTACATGGTGAGATGGTCACCCACAACTTCCCTGTTAAGATGCCAGTATTTACTTTTGGTTCAGCTTTCCAAGCATAGAAATCCCATTTGCTCAAGCTCTTGTGGTGACCACGTATCACTGCCCTCAAATCCAGTCTCAATACTGGCACAAAGCAGTATGTTACATGTCCACACACCCTTTAATACACATGAACAGCACAAATTGGGCTCTGACCCCCAGGTCTCCTCCTCAAATTTTCCAAGCATTTCTACTGGGACAGTACCAGGAAAGTTATCATCACTAACTTTCATCTTGAAGTCCAGGATCATATACAAAACAGAGAAACTTTGTTTTTCCTTTTTTTTTTCCTTTTCTTATTTTGCATGATAATTTCTGTGTCTGGAAAGAGGTGTATGGGTAAATTCTCTAGATCAATGATTTCAAGTCCTGAAATCTACTCTTCAGTTGGTGTAGGAACAATGCAGACACCTCACTTCTTAAAAGAACTATATATGAAGATTTTTTTTATTAAGCATTTAATGATATAATGTACTATACACACAATATATTTTACTTTTCTCACTTAGGAAGAGTAAAGTAATTTCTTTTTGATCTTCAGAGTACTGATACTGCCAAACAGGTGAATGACAAGCAAAGGCATATGATTGTCTATATTTTCCTTATTGCTTTCACTTCAGCTTAGATTAACCAAGGTTGTTATTACTGGCATTTTATTATTCCCTAGATAAAAGAGCACACTGATGGTAAGAAAGAAACACTGTCTCAGAGACATAATGCCAACAACAGTAATTTCATTAAAAAGTGTGTATTTTTCCAAAGTGTCTGCTCTAGGGTGAAGTCTGTTTCAGCTCTGTACTATTGCCCCTGGACAACAGATTGCCCAAGTCCTTTCTTCTGTTTGTTTTAGGAAGTGCTGATGCCTCTCTCTGTCATCTCCGTCGATGCCTGACAGCAGGGAAAGGCTTTTCCTTTGTACTAAAAAATATCTTACAGCTTTTGGTGAAATTAAAGCAAGCCTTAGCTTGTGGGGGTTTTATCAAACTACTATTTCTTTAGTTAAGAAGAAAATATGTTTGTTTTTCAGTCCTCTTCTGTGTCAAACTACTAACTCAGCAGAGCTGTCTGAAGGCTGGGCTCACTCTGCCCCAGCAGCTTTTGAGAACAGAAACAGCTTTGAGTTGCTCAATCCCTTTTCTCTTGTGAAGCCTGAGTTCCTCCAGCTTCTTCTTCGGGAAGAGGCTGAACTGAAAATCCACTTGTTCCTCCCTCTCACTGGGATAATATCTGTCCCTTGCACCCCAGTGACACAGGTACTCTGGGAAGTGAAGTGGGAGCCACAGCCCTGTGTTCTGTGCTGTGAAGGGCTATGGTCAAGACCTGCCTAAAGTGCTGCAGGAGGTGGGCTTTTTCCCCCCATAAAATCAAATACATCTACATTATATACACCACCCTCCCCCCAACGGTTCAATATCTATTTTAAAAGAAAGGAATTTAAACTGAGGAGACAACACTCAAAAATTAGAACTATATACAGATGGCTTGAGCAACCTTAATTTTACCTCACATGCCCACATTTATGCAATGTAGAAACAGTGAACAGGAAACCTGCAAAAAGAGGCAAAATTATGAAGAATCTGTGTATCTGCCATTTTCTAACATCTGAGCCCATGACTTTGTAACTCAAAGGATACTCCTGAAGGTGGTTTCTTCATTTCTAATCCATGAGGTGGTGGATTACAACCACACAATTAAAGACAGTATCAAAATGGTGGCAGGACTGCACCCAGATGCCACAAACCACTTCATCCTTGTCACTGCAGCACTGTACCCATCCAGCTCATCCCCAGCTTTGCTCCACTGTCACCAGCAGGTTCAGTTTGGTGCCATGTACAGGCTAAACTTCTGTGTATGTGTTTGGATATGCAGGGGAATTGTGTAGTGCTCTCCATGTTCTGTGCTGTCCTGGTTGGTATGTCAGGATGTAAATGTTGTCTGGAAACCGAGTTTCAGGGTCTTTATGTCCCAGGCATGTGCTGGTTTGCTTCTCCCATCCTCTCCACTCACATTCCCAGGTCAACTTAGACATGCCAGGTGCCAATTCAGACAGTCTAGGTTTGAGAGTTAAAAACTGGTTTGGGACTGAACTGTAATCTGCCAATAAAAATTATGTTTAATTGCCTACAAAGTATAAAAAGTAATTAGCTCCAGGAGAGATCTCAGGAGAAAGTAATTCTGATCAGGCAGTTCCTGGGTGTCAAGTTAAAACAGTTCCAGTGCCAAAGCTTCAGGACATGTGGGGGACACAACCATGTGACACAGGAAGGTGACGGAGCACTGAGCTCAGGATTGAAGGCAGTTTTATATCCAAAACCAGCTGAAGCACTGAAAGGAATGCAGTCCTCAACGGGCAGAGAACTGCAGTAGTGACTGTGGCTCCACAGCAGGAAAGGCAAGTTCGAACTGTGTTCCTCACACTTCAGGCTTTCCCTGATGAACTCAGTAGTTCCTTTGTTCCCTTTAAATGCTCCCAGCTGTTGCTGACCAGGTCAGTGGCAGGAGCAGGAAGGCAGCTGTGTCAGGGCAGCTTGCTGTGTCCCCCCTCTCCTGGCTTGGGTCATACAGGGATGAAAATCTCCCAGTATGACTTTTAAATTAACATGTATCTGCCCATGCTTTGTTTGCATCTTGCCTTGCTCCTTGTGCCCAGTGTGAGTAGCATCTTACATTAATGCAGTGATATTCTGATTACTTAGCATTATTCTTTGAATTAAGGCTTGGCATTTTACTTCTGTGTTGTTTCCCCTCCATATTTTGGGCAGGTGTTGTTTGTTCTCAGGGTGTGTATTGGTTTTTTGTACACTATTATTCTAAATACTTTTTCCTTTTTTTAAACTGGGACTGTGAAGACAGTGTTTGTGAAGAGGGTGATTGAATTTTATATCACCTGTGATTGCTGTGACAGTTATTTCAAGGACTTAGTGGAATCTCTGACCTCCATCATTCCTGCTCTTAGCAATAACTGTGATAGGATGGCAGTTTTGAAATTCTGAGCCTATTCTCATCCTAATTTGATCTCTGCAAAAGTAGAAAAACAATACAGTTGCTCTAAAGTTTTATTAGACCTAAGCCTGAGTGTCCTGGCTTTAGAAAGGTAGTTTAGATGCCCATAATTTCCCCACAGTGCAGTAAGAGAACAGAGCTGCTCCAAGGCATCGCTCACTGGAATGGGGACTATTTCACAGCTGTGCGACAGCTCCCTTAGGAGCTGAAGTCAGCAAAAGCCCAAGGAAAAACAGTTTTACTCCAAGTTTCTGAGCCAAAGCAAACTGTAACCCACAGGAAACATTAAAGGGGTGGCAACATGCCAGATTTTGTCCAGATATTTGCTGTGAGTTTTGTCTCTTTGACCAGAAACATTCACACAATATTTTTGATTTATATTAGGATGGCATAAAATGTCTCTTCCAGCAGATTCTAGCAATACAGCCAGTCTCTAGGACAAGACCATTTGTTTTGATGGTTAGCAAAATGCTGATCTGCAAAGCTCCCAACCAGAGCCTTGCATTTATTTTCACTTGACTTAGTTATGCTAATGTGATGGCTAAATAAAAACTCTTGACTTTTTGTAATATATAGATATATATGTGTGTGTATATCTATATATCTCCTGTCTGCAAGGAGCCTGAAGCATTGACCTCTTTGCTCTCTAAACTTTCAGTTTCTTAAATCTTGATTAGTAATCCAAATAGAGTTTCAAGTATCTTTTCTTTTTTTTTAAGATAAAAAATTAGCTGTGAAATGATGATTTCTAAATAAGTGTTCAAAAATGTCACATAAAGTTACCCATTAGCTAATAATTTTGGAGACCCTAGGAATTTTTTAGCATCTAGATTTGGTAGGACTTGTGTGAAAGGAGGCTGATTTCAAACTGATTTTGGAAGCCTGTGGCTTCGAGCACCATCACTAAATAAGTGACACTTGAGGCCAGTGTGGTTGCAATTCTCAGTATGATTTTTAAAATATAATTCTGATTCCTGGGCTGCAAAACTGCTACAGGTTTTCACTGTGACTCAGGCTTTAGGGAGCAGAAATCTCCCAGTGTTGCATCTTCAGAAATTTGGGATCCTGGGCAAATCCACTGCCTTTGATGGGAATCTTGTTATCAATGACTCTGTGACTGCCCCAATGAAGATGCACATGTTGAGTTTAAATCTTCCTTCACAGAAATTACTTTGCAACCATCAAGGCCAAAAGCAATATCCAGCTTAATATTTCTACCCTTTGCTTGTCTCTCATTATCATTACAAAGTTCATTTTTCCTCTGTCACCATTTTAATTTATGGACTGTCATCAAACGGAGTTTTTACTGCAGAATGAATAGAAACTATTACTGTTTGTGCAAGACTACAGAGTTAATGTACATTTCTGTAAAACCTTATTTGCCTGCATTAATCTTCTTAAATTACTTTTTTGATAGGCATTATTAAGCTTATTTATTTTCTTTCTTTCCATGCCCATTTAAATGTCAAGTAGAATCCCAGAGAACTAGATAATATAACTGTGACAGTTAACAAAGCTGAGAAATCTGATTTCAAGCCAGTCCAAATAAAACAATGATAGACATAAACCAATAAACCATAATTGATATCACCATTTAGCTTTTTCTAGTTAATCTTGACTTTTTCCATTTCCTGCATTTGAAGATGTTGGTATGGAACAATTACGGTTCCATCAGACCATTGCAGGAGATGATATTTTAAAGGAGGATTTGTTTCTAATCAGAATAATAATTGCAGGTTATTTGAAATCAGTTTGTGGGTTGCTCAGAAGCCGCTCCTGCACCTCACCCTTTTCCTGCATCCTTTAATCTCCTGCTCAGCAGGGCAGGCTCATGCCTTTTACCCAAATACCAGCACAGTCTGGAGCAATAGATCAGTGCCCAGGCTGCTCCAGAAGGACAAAGATAAAACTTTATAAAATAGTACTTTCAAATTTTAGACACTTCCAGGGAAAGGGTTTCATGTAAGCTGTTGAAATGTTCAATTGCCAAAATGCCATGAATTTTTAGTTGTTAACTACAGGCCACACTCACTAAACAACTGCACCAAAAACCATAAAATATTTAATGGTTTGGAAAAACAAGTTATTTAACAATGAAACCAAGGTGAAAGACTGACTCCATGCAGCCCCAAATTCCAATTGCCTTGGCAGTCTCTGCCCAGGCTAGTCTTAGTAAGCTAAGAAATGTAACTGCCTGTAGTCTGCAAAGCCAACCAGATGAATTCTTTAATCCTATAAGCAACTGAAGTGGGAAATTATCACGAAGTTTGATTTACAGAGAAGAGAACATTGATGGTGCATTACTAAATGAATGCTCAGATTTCTGGGACAGCTGAGTATTTGCTTAGTGGGGTTTTTTTAACACACCTAGATAGTTTCATTTGGTACAGCATTGCTCTGAACTAGTATAAAAATCAATTATTTTTCTCAAAGACATTTGTATGTCATGTAGAAGCAAAAAACAAGATTAAAGCGTTCTAAGTCCTTAAATCCATTCTGCTTATCCATGCACGTCAAACTGTTCTGTGGTGCTCTACAGGATTTTTCAGTACTTGAAAAAGATGAGGCAGTAAATGCTGCTAAGCCTAATTAAAAAAATGCAAATGATTCTGCTAAACAAAGATGTCAAGTGAAAATATTCCATAGTAGTGAGTATGAGAGAATGATGACTCAAGTTCCACCTGCTCCAGGTCACTGTGGTGTCTGCATGATCAGGTATTACCAAAGCGTAACTTGTATCTATCAGCTGGACAGAAGGAGTAAATTGTGAATTATACAACTAGATACAAGATGTTAGATCAGAAGCTGAAACAGCACTATCTGGAACAGTGACTTCGGGTTTTTTGGGAGTGGGAGGTTTTTGGTTTGGTTGTTTTGCTTTTTTAACTGAGCTAGTTTTTCTTCCTTGCCTCTACAACGTGCTCCCCCCTGTTCCTTTTTAAGTATGTCAGTGTGCATAATAGTTCAGATCAAGTATCACATTTTTGTACTGCTTTGCACACAGAGGGGCAGGTCTGCTGTGTCTCGCTGTCCCCTGGGCTTAGGTGGCTTTGTTCTGGATACAGTGGGGGAAGAAGGAATGGAGAGGTGACATTTTGCAGGGCAGTAGGAAAAACCAGCAGCTCCATGGCTGTCATACATCCTGAAGCCTCTCCTAATAATTCTCTACTCAAACCCTTGTGTTGTAAACATTTCAGGACTGGATCCGGTGCATCATAAACTATTGTCTCTAGATGAAAAACAGGCCCATTTTCTCCTCTGGTTAGTGACATCTTCCTGTAGTAAAAGCACATAATTCTGTAAGTTCTCTCTGCTTTTGAGAAAATGAGGTGAGAACTAAGGAAGGGAAGCAGGTCTGATGATGGGTTTTGACTGAGCTCAGCTGTACTATAAATATGCATCAATATAAGCATCAAGAATCTAACTTATCTAGATAATTTCCTCAACTTCTCCTTCTCCTCACCAGGCCCATCCTGGCCCCAGTGCTTCTTCTCGCTTCCTGGGTCATAAAATTAAATTTTAAAACCAAGACCAATGTGTTTTCTCCCCTTGAAAAGGAATGTTTCATTCTTTTCTTCACAGTATTTGCATTCAGCACACAAAAGATCCAGCTACAGCTAACCACTGGTACAAGCAACAGAAATTACAGCTTTGTAATGGACACAGTTTGGTGGCAGTTGTTACCTCCATGCACTTTACTGTCAATGTCTACAAGTCACCATGTAGAAATCTCTATATTAACTTAAATAAATCCACTTATTCTGTGATTGAACCACTTTGTTCTTCAGAGATTTTCTTTCCCCATTAAACAAATTCTTAGAACCAACTAGCTAGTGGTTTCCACTGCAATTCAGAAGATGATTAACCCTATTCTAAACATGGAGTTCACAACACATGGCAGAGCCTCTACATTCAGCAACTCGTAGTCTCTAAACAGTGCCTTAAATCTACTAATCTACACTAGTTCAGCTACACAAAAGCCAATGAAGATAAGAGATGGTAGGAAAATGATAACATGGAAGCACAAAACCAGAAATGGCAGTGCCAGATTGTCAGAGCTGTGGATTATCCCAGCACAGCAGTGACGCCCTCTGCTCTGTATGTCCCCTTTTAATGGCAGGCTTCAAATAAAAGGCTAATTGCCCAGCTACACCAGCTCAGTTGCTCACTGAGGGCTGGTGTGAGCAAGCCTTCACACCATGCTGTGGCTCACCAATCTCTCTTTTCATCATTTCTGACTAAAGTTCTATAATAAAGCTAACAACATATGGTTGCCAATGATGGCTTCAGTAATTTTAAACTGAACCTTTTGGGACTGACCTCTGTTTCTGCTGAAGGGGAGTTGTATTGCATTTGTCTGCTCATGCATGCTCTTCAAATGGCAGGGCAGCTCTGCCCCAGCTGTTAGACAGGTTATAAATAGGTAGAGTTCTGAAGCAGCAAGATTACTTGGAAAAGAAGAAATACCACAGGTTTTTCTGCTTATGAATTGGTCTGGAAAACAGCTGGTTTTCTAACTGGCCATGTGAGTGCTGGGATTAGGAAAGCCTGCTTACCTATGTTTTCACATCTTAAGGGTAACTTTTCAGCATGTTGAGGTATAAGCTCTGGTTGCTGCTTTCCCCTCAGTAGACTGTTTATGAAAGAGTAGCTCTGTCTGGTTTCTCTGTTTAGTAAGGAAGGTTTGAGTTCAAGCACTGCTGGTGCCCTTAAAATTTCCCAGTTTCATATATATTCATGAAACATGTAGGAACTCTATCTCTGGAACCTCTGGCCTATTATCAGATTAGACAGAGATCATCCAGCAAGGTCAAGAGTAACTACAGATTGTCGCATGGAGACCTTGACCACGTGTCTTGACTGGCAATGAAAATCTAATCTCTAGCACACAGAATGGGAGCTTCCTGCAGCATGTCAAGCACATCAGACACCAGGTCCTGCAAACTGCAGAAGAGTTGCAAGAACACTGGTGGGGCAGAAGCACCAGCTCTTCCTTCTTCCACTCTGAGCAATGGTGACATTACAGTCTGCTTTCTTATCAATGCTACCCACCCTCTGGCCTTCTTTGTTCTTCTCACCTGCCTCCCACAGACCACCAAGGCCTAAAATTTGGCTTGAAAAAAGCTGAAGCCCCGTGCTGAGCTTCCACTGGTGGAGTCTGTTGTTGTGGGAAATTCTTTAATGTGGCTCTGTCCAGACAGTGGACCCCTCGGACTTTCTATTTAAGCCTCTCAGAGCCACTGGGGGAGGCTCTGCTGCCAAATGTGTCCCTGAAAGGAGGGTCCCTGTAGGTCCATCTGCTTTTGCACGAATAGTGGGGTTACTTTGGTTTTGTCCTCTCTTTCTCTCTGCCTATTTTTAGAGGACTGCTTTGGGTTGGCATCTCTTAAAAAAAAAAAGTGTCTTCTTCAATGCCACCATTTGGGATCCCACAAATGTTTGAAAATGAAGGCATGAATCACCATGCCTGTCCCTGCAGAATGTGTTGTTCAGTAACATTAAACAGATTCTTCAAGTCAGTTAATTTGACATCTTAAATATATGCTCTCAAAACCCTAAATGCCACTGCATAATTAGAAAGAAAGCCTTAAATGAACTTTGAATTTCTTTTTTCTCCACTTCTCAATTTGTACTCCCCTCAACTTCAATTTTCTCTTTTCCTTGAGCCTGAAATTATTTCTGTTGGTAAACAGGCAACCAGAAACTCTAATTATGCATCTTTACTGAAGCTGTAATCCTAGGTATTCTCTTGATTCTTTTTAAAAAAATTAATCTAACTAATTTTAATCTGATTCAGCTAATTTGTCAAACTATTTTTATTCACACAAACCCACAGCTGATTAGGGACAATGTTTTGCCTAATTACATGTAGTTTTTTAGAGATTTAGGTCTTGTCCCAGTTGAGGTCTGATTTACTGAATTCCAGGATCCAGTGTGAAATAGTGAAAAACCAAAAGGGGGCAGGGTGCATGCTGTCTGGACAGCTGCAGTGGGTAGTTCAGTACAAAGGGCATCTGAACATACCTTTTGTCTGTGTAAGGTCCTGAGCTCTGGAGAAGAAAACACCTATGGCAAAACACTCAACTGCAGGTAGATGTTACTTACAGTGGAAGTTACGAGTTCATGCTAAGAGCACAAAGCTAAGCAGAAGAACTTTCAGCCCTGGTATGTTCTTGAAGTTCTCCCACTGTCATGGGACTTCCATGTTCATCTGTGTAACAAACAAGTGCTCATTTTGCTTACCAGGAGCTCTGCTGCCGCAGCAGCAGCCTCAGTTGGAACAGGCAATTAGATGAGTGCCTGGGGCAGACAGTTTCTGCACTCACTCAGGCCCACTCACAAATTCCTCAGCTATTTAAAGATATAACTGTGCAGTCACACACATGCTAATGAAGAGGAAACGAGGATTATCTGAACCAGGAGTGTGTGCACATGGCTTTCCTGTGCATAGTTTCATAATGCCTAATGTGTCATCTTCATTCAGCTTCCTTCTGGTTTTATGGTGTGCTGCTTTAAAAATGCCTTCATGCAGAGCTGTGAGGCTTGTGACACCTTCATTATAAAACATGGAAAGGAAAAGACACATTCCTATGGTTTCTGGGAGAGAAAGATCCCAACTGTTCACAAACTGCAAGCTGAAATTTGTGGGTTTCAGGAACTATTCTTTAGTGTTCTACCACCTTCCCTTTTGTTTTTGTTGTTTTTTTTTTTTTTTATCATTACTATTATTTTGCCTCCTGTTGCTCCAGCTTTGAGAAGTTTTGGGAAGCAGGTAGGACTTTGTTTCTTGCCTTGCTATTAGACTAGTGGGCTATCCAGGGACAGAAGAAAGTAATCAGGTAATCTCCCAGTGTTTCCCTTTCTGAGCACAGAGATAAATGTGCTAAAGAAGGACGGACATTTCCTTTTTGTGGAGATCCCCGAATTATAACAAATAAGGAAACTGAAAATTACCAGTTGTTGCTTTTCTGTTGCAGATATTTGGTTTTAGGTTACAATTTCCTTTCCCTCACTGACTAAATTTTGGTGACTTATTTTCGCTGCCATTGGCTCTCATCACTTCTTTCTGGAGTCATTTGAAGTTGTAACTAATGTGCACAGTGCAAATTTTTAGTAGACAGGGAATGGTGTAAGGGATGTAGCTCTCTCCTCCATGCACAGTAGAATTCAATCTTTTATATTTAAATGGTTAAAGAGGATCTTGAGCTGGAATATGTCTTATATGAGGTGTTTAAAATAGCCTGATAGTGACTCAGAATTAAAAAAAAAGCTTCTGGAAGACAGAGCTAATTATCCATTAGCATTTGGATGCAGTGCTTGTCTCGCATTAATTTCCACGCTTGCCAAAATGATTCTGGCAGAGGAACCAGCTGTGAAATGTAGAAATTAAAATATTAGTTTGGAAGTACTAGATATGCCCTGTGGCTGCTTGCAAAAGGATTTACATGAGTGGAAATATGAGGCAGGATTATTATACAGGTGGGAGAATTTCTGTACCCCTTTTCCTCCTTCTCCCCCTGCTTTGTATGCCAAGCATGATGGCATGTGCTATGAAGTATCCCTTGGGTCAGCTGGGGTCTGCTGTCCCAGCTGTGTCCCCTCTCAGCTTCCTGTGCACCCCCTGGGAACTCACTGGTGGGGCCACTACAAGAAGTGAAAAGGTTTTTATGATACAGGACTGCTCAGAAATAACAAAAGCACCCATGTAGTATCAACCCTTTGCTCAGAAAAAATCCAAAATACAGCCCCATACCTGCCACTGTGAAGAAAATAACCCCTAGCCCAGAACACAGTGATAAACCGAGGGTATGAAGCAACTCAGGCACATCTTCTGAACTATAATCTAAGTAACTCAAAAGGCTTCATGACAGGTATCCCTCAGCTATTCAGCTCACCAAAGTGAGATCAGGCTACTGGAAGCCATCAAAAAATCCATTCTTGTCAAAGTAGGACCAAGGCCACTGCACTGACAGTTTCTCTGACCAAAATTACAACAGGATGCAAGGCAGGTTGGGGAAACATCAGCTTGAAATCAAGTCCCAGCCTTCCTTCTGTTGTACAGTCCTTTGCATGATTAGAGAGTGACAATTTCTGACTGTAGCTGTGAGTGTACAAAGTCCTTTTCCTATTCCTGCCCTGTATTTTCATTGGGATGGCCATAAAACACATCACACTCCTTTCAGATTCTGTGTAAAAACTCTCCCACGAGCTGCACAACTGCTGTCTGAGATGAGCTTTCCAACTGCTGACCTTGCAGGCCCTAATGCAGTGTTTCCAAAAGCAGACAACTCAGTGTATCTTCTGAGAGTCACTCAGGTTCACCTAAATAAGGTCCTGATGTGGCTTTGCTGTGTCTTCCCAGCCCAGCCACAATTCTTTTTTAGGTACACCTGGTATGTTGTCAGAGGGATGTGTTATACTGCTTTCCCTCCAGCACTTTTAGCAGTAATCTGTCTGAAATTTAGTCCAAATTACTCTTCAGAAGGCGCTTATCTCAAATGACTTGGTGGATTTATGGGTCTTGGTATTTTAGAGACTATCCCTATTTTAATGGCTGGACTGCATTAATGAATCTTCCTGAGTTATCTCTTCATAATCCATTGCTTCAAAAGCAGCTGTGGATATTTTCTTCCCATTAAAGCTGATTCCTTTGCGTTTGATGTAATTAATTGCCACTTACGACTTAGAGAAAATATTTCAATAAATATTTATGCCACATGCACCATCTACTTTCTCCAAAGCCCTGTGTACTTAACATTTAACAAATTTTTATAAGCCTCAGGCTGCAATTCCTTTTAGAGGGAGCCTGTGGTTATAACAGCAGCAAGCAGTCACAGATGTCCACTCTGGAGGTAGCACAAGAATCCCATTTCTTGATAAAGCAGGGCATGGAGGCACTGAATATGCCAGAGTGAAATGCTGAAGAGGATACAGCTGCAATGCCAGGCTTGATCCTCCCACTGTTTATTTATAGCTTTAAGGCTAAGCATCCACTTCTTTTAAACACAGATAGAAAACCACTGCAGTGTGAGACTATCGCGGAGGGACAGGAAAACAGACGGCAGATCTAGACAGAAGATTAAAGAGTGTCCAAGTCTGAAGTGACAGGAAAGAGAAGAAAATCTATTGTTAGTCTTTGCCACTCTGAAATTCATGAGGTAGCTTTTGGCTGCTGTATGGTATACATGTGTGGTACTGAAAATGTGGAACTACAACCCTTTAAGGGCACATTTAAATTCTGTCTTAACGTTAGCTCGTGTATGAAGCCGTATTTTTCAGAGCCAAGTACATACAAGAGCAAAAAGTGAAACATATTTTACAGATGATACAAGTGATGCTTTCAGTGGTCTTTAAAACCAGAGCTCAGTCTGCATGCACTGGGCTCCAGAAGGCAGAGAGCAACTGGGAAAGAGGAAGGTTTCTTGTTTCTCTTTGCAAGTGAGAAAGGGGCTCTCTGGGAGGTACAAATCCTTACATGAACACCCACGTGTGCCTGAGAAAGGACTCCAACTGGTGCCACGATTTAGCCTGCAGCTCTTGATTCCTGCACCTTGTCAGGATGTAATTAAGGTATCGTCAAGCTGAATAGGAAGATGAGACTTAAACCTAAAAATATCTCTAGTAATTATGGTTTAGATCTGGAAAGCAATGGATGGATTTTGATTTCTGAAAGAGACAATCTTGTTCCTGAAGATGGTTGAGTAATTATTATGGAGTCAAAGGTAAAATAAACCCTTGTAATTCCCTGTCCTTATGACATGGTGCTGAGGGTGCGTGCGTGTAATCTCATGAGGGAGGGGAAAATGTCTTACTATGTAGGTCTGTCAGTTCTATGCAGAAAAATAGGGCTTTGCTATGTTTACTAGGAAATGTAAAACTTCATTCAAGCACAATAAAACAAAGCAAATGTTTCAGCTATGCATGGTCATTATTATGGAACATACGCGTGGTTTTGTTTTAAAAAAAAGCCAACAAAGATCTTCTCCTTTGGGATTAAAGACTGCACTTTCACACTTGGCTGTATGAAGAGCCTTGTTGACTACTGCCAATCCTGGGAAGAAACATTCTTTCTGAATTCCTGCAAGACTAGATCTTCATCCTTCAGTGAGGGCATGCTCTCATTCTTTGGAAGCTCTGGAGAACATACTGGATATAGGGGCCCTGACTAAGGGGTACACAATGTTCTGGTGCTTAGACATCAACACTCTGATCTATTGTCTGCACTATTAGCAAGTTATTTGGAAGTTATTCTACTATCAAAGACTCATGTAAAATATGAATCTGTATATTAGCACCTAAATATCTAAAGATATGAAGTGTCAAATCTTTAAAAAGACTTGGATGAAGAAATGAATGAAAACCACTCGTAATCTACTTTAATTCAAGTGAAAGCTGCTCTCCTTTTTTTCCTAAAAATACACCTTGCCAAGGATTTTTCCTCTCTGCATATGTTATCATTCAGTTTGAATTAATTTGTGGGAGCTGTTTCCTGGATGTTTTTGTTCCATCCCTTGAGTGAGCACTGGCATCTATCTGACAATATGGTGAAATGATTCAAGTAAGAACTGGCCAGAAAAACTAATTTCTTAATTTCATATTTACTTTTCTCTCTGAACTGACTTAATGCAGAGTTGTACAAATGCCAGGGCAGTAAAGAGATGAGGTAGGGGCTGGAGGAGGAGGTGAGATCCTGGAAGCCCTGGTTTGACCAGATCAAATTAGTGCATAATGGCATCCTTAACCTCCTCCTGAACCTGTTTAGAAGCCTGATGGCTAAATTGCAATGAATGTGACAATATTTAAGGACCAGCTTAGTACAGCAAAGCCAGGCAGCAGCAAGGTAAGCAGCCAGTTCTGAAAATCCAGCTGCTATGATGGCAAAATGACTTTATTCACTATCTCGGTAAACACAGAGATCATAGACAACGTGATCCATAATCACATCCTGCTTGCTTTGTGAACTATTGGTTTTATTTCTCACCAAGGCAACAGTCTTGCCACCTCACTCATGTAAGCATTGCTTCCCTTCCTTGGGCAGCTAGAGCCTGACTCCTGGACAGGGTATGTTCTCCTGCACTCAGATATCCAGTTTACAACCCTAAACTGCTATTCTTCCTCCTCCTCTGCTGTGGATGCATCCAGGTTTTTCTGTGTGGCATAAGCCCACTCAGTGGCTGTTACTGCCTCCACTGTCCCCACTTCCCTAGTCATGCTGTCCTCCACTCTCCTTTGTGCTACCACAAAACTCATCAGATCACTTCGAGAAAAAGTGCCAATGGCCCGAGGTTGCAGGAAAGCAGCCACAATTACATGAGAGGGTGTTTTACCATGACAAAGTTTGACTGAAGTTTGGGCTGTTGTCCTTTTCCTTTCCCTCTGCTCTGGCCACGTGTTCCTGCTGCTCCCCTGGGCTGGATCTGACCAACATATGTATGTCTATGCATACACCCTCGTGATCTGCCCTTGTGTGTGGAGCATTCTGGTGTGAGCATCTATGTACTTACAGAGTAGGACCAAATGGAAAAGTTGCTGGTGCTCTTATTATACTAAAGTAAGAAACAAGCATTAGTTTTTATTCCTTTGATTTACGTGAAGGGTAGGTATTTTGTCTGCCTTATTTATTGCTGCCGTTTCACAGTGTAAAGTTTGTGTTTGTGCTTCTCCACGATACTTGATAAGAAGTTTGCAGCATTTCTGCCAGTCTGGAAATCCACTGCCCCTCACACCAAGGCACACTGCTCGGGAAGGAAGGGTTTGCTCTCCTAGATCAGTGGCTCTCAAGTGCAATTCCTCATTAGGCTGTAGGCAGTGGGAAGGCCTGTCCCCAGCTTGTCCCCAGCTGGGACAAGATGATCATGCAAAGAGTAATGGAGCATGACGTTGTATTTTGTGGGGAGGTCACTGGAGTCCGTGTCTATTTTGAGAGAAAATGTTTGGGGTTTTTTAATGCAAATAGAATTTCTGACGACTTTTCTATCTTTTGCTGATCTGGAGCATGAAAGTCCAGAGAATTTCTGGAAAATTCACTGCTATAATTTAAGTGTCTGGAGGCAAATGAATGCCATATGTATTTCAGGACTATACCATCGTCTTTTCGTTTTGTTTTGTATCCTACTTCTTTTCTAAATAACTGTTTTCATTAAGAATTCCTAAAAGACAATTAAGATACATCTTTAGCAGTGTGGCAATACCCCCATAATCATGGTGATGCTTGGTGCAATGGCATTGTGAAGAAAAATGTTAAATCTAAGGAACTGCTAAGATAAAGTCATAAATGACATTTCTATGTGCAAGACTAAGGGTTTGCACTTTAGGAAAGTCCAATGCTAGAATAAACTACAAATCACTTGTCCAGAAACCTTCCTTGATTTCGTACTAATATAAGCCAACCACTAATATTCAGAACTGGTAATTAAATAATCTAGATCTTTGAAGGGAAAGTAGGGACAAAGTATCTACCAGTTTTTTCTATTCAAATAAGGCCTGTTTAAGCAGGAAACATTTGTTGTAGGATCAGAGAAAGATAGCTGGCAATAGTGGAGTAAACAAAGGTATACATATTTTATGTGAAACTACATTTATTTTATGAGGTCTCTCTATGGGCTAATGTTACATTACAGATATTTTAATTACATTTATAAATCACTATGTGGAGCTTAAGAGTGATTGTCTCACATCCACGTCTTTTATTCTATTAGGTGGATTTTGATTAAGTTCTCATTCAGTAGAAACATACAAAACAAGACTTTCATAATTATACTACTTTTAAAATTTATACTACTTAATTACATTATCATGAAACTATGTATTCTAATCTACAGTGGCAAACTGCTGCTAAACAGGACCATTAATTGAAGTAAGTTTAATGAAATGTTTAGCAATTAGTCAAATAACCTCTGAAGAGGAAAAGCCCGTTTCTGGTATAAGTGTAGAAGAAAAGGTTCTTTGAGGTAATTTAACCTTTTTGAGCAGACAGCATGGCAAAATCAGACAGGGTCACCTAAAATAAGGAGGGTAGCAATGCCCTAGTCTTTCTAGATAGTATATAATACAGCCCTTTTATAACAAGCTATCTTTTCTTGAGAGCTCTACCATATCAGAGATAGATAGAATTTCCTCTAACATTCTATGAAAAATTAAGAATAAAGTCAAAGCTCAACAGGTCAAAAAGCAAGTCATAATTAATTTTTATATTATTTGGAATAATTGTTTCCTCTGAGAAATAAGCTTTTTATTCAGGATATTAAATACTAAATAGTAGAATTAAGTGACCGTAGTCAGTATGTTTTGCACTAAAAGCAACCCCTTCCTCTGTCAAACAAGGATCCCACCATCTGCTTGATGAACCTGTTCTGGTCAAGAATGAATTCAGGATACTGTTCAAGTGACAGCATTTCAGCTGCAGTTGAACAATTGTACTTCCCAAAGCTTGTGACCCTTTTGCTTAGGAGAACAATGTAGAATGGTCAAAGAAGAGGAACCCACAGTGTCCCTAGTTCTAGGAGTCTGGGAAATCATTGCCACTAACCCCTGTTCCTTAATATCCCCTTCCTTGTTTCATGGAGCATCATCCCACACAGACACAGGGGTTTGTTTAGTTGCTCACCTCATGCCTTGAATGCTTGCTGGCTGAGCACCCTGTGATTCTGTCGTGTATTTTGCTCACTCTGCCATGTGGAAGCCAACAGTCCAGGGCTCAGTATGGCATGAACTGAGCCCCACAACCTCTGACTGTATTCCTCCCTTTCACCTGCTGCAATGGCAGTGGTGTGTCACTCCCGCTGCTCTCCAGCAGCTGCATCACCCCCAGGCAGGACACACAGCCTCCAGCCACCGTCACCACGGGATGGAGATTCAGTTTCTTGGCAGCAGGTGTCTGGGTTCATCAGCTAGAGCTGAAATGTCCCTGTCCTTCAGCGAATCCCAGCAGACTCCAGGAGAGCCCTCAGCAGATCTTTGTGTGCAGCACAAGCAGTGCTGGAAACCTTTTACCTGGGATAAGGCTGATCTTTTCTAACACCCTTTGCTCACTGGGACCAGGGAGTAGAATTCAAATAAGATTGTGAGTAAGGGTCTGCTCCTTGAGTTTTTCATCAAGTAAAAAACTATTAAAAATGTGACAATATATTTCCATCCAGTTTCCTGTAGATACTCTGTAAAGCAACATAACTCCTATTTCTTCATGAATATCATTAACCAAAGCTGTTTGTAATTGCATTAAAACCCACAATAATGAGATTTAAATTTAATTTCAAATATAAAATAGTTCTGTGTGAGTTATTTAGTAGCTACTCCTCATCTAATACGGAAAGAGTTTTCTCTTTAATAGTGTCTCTATGCCTTCAGGAACATTGAGCAGCCTTTTAAACATCTGCTTTTTCAAACTTCCACTTAACAAGTTATGGTTTGGAATAATTTTCTCTTCGGCTTATTCTTCTCTCTTGTCAGTTGCAGATTATGAACATAAAAAAATTCAAAGGGCCACTAAGTCTGAAAGCCAAATGTGGGGAAATCTCTATAGTAATCTTTATTAGTGTGCTCTGTAGAGAAATCTGCATGTATTTTTAGTTTGTATGTTTGCTTTTAAAAGAAAGCTGGAAATTATAGAGGTTTTTTAATTTAACACGTACTGTTGTCAGCCCCACCCTACCCAAATAACTCGCAATGGACTTTTCTCCAGAGGAGATGACAGTGGTACTTACTGAGGCACAGTTGCTTTCCGACTTGTCTTCTAGAAAGCCAATTTGGCATGGTGTCCTCTGATTCTGCAGCCAGTAGTCTGTTGATTCTAGCAGACTGTTGCTGCAGAGAATCTGTTAAAATAGTTAAAATAATTAAAAATGTTACTCAGTCCTACTGCGCTTTGGGGGCCAGAACTCTACTGTTGTAACTCAAAGGAAGTTTTGCTTACAAAATTTGGGAGGGGCAAGATGGACCCCTGTTTGGTCTGGACTCATCCTTAAACCAAATTATTTACATAGCCCCTGAAGTATTAGCCTATTTTCTTTCAGAACTGACAGTTCTTGGAGATACTTGAAGGAGATGTGTAAACCCAGTATGTTTATTGGAAAATATTGCTATGAGTTTTGTTGTGTGCTACAGTGATAAACACAAAAGTTGGGAAAACTAATTATTTAATTATATTATAGTGCAAAAACTTGTAGCCTTTCTGAAGGACTGTATCTCTCTCCACAACAGATCACTGTTTATTCTGCCAGCAGACTCATTTCTGGGACTGCCAAGGCTCCGAACTTTCTTCTTACACACGTTTTTCAGCTCTCTAAGAAGCTAAAGTACTTTAAGACCTTCTGTAATGAGTCCTGAGCTCAGTCAGTACCCTGAGAACAAAACTTTGTGTTTAATCTCTGTGTTGATTCAGTCCTACAGACTGTGCCACAAGCTTTGCTCAAACAAAAACAAAATGGGGCTACAGATATCTGTAGACTATAAAGAGGCAATGCCAGTTTTGCAAATCTGAAATTTAGATTGAACTGAATTCTTTACTTTCTGCCTCTGTACCAATATTATTCCATGACAAAGCAGGACCATTAGTATTTTCAAAACAGCTAGGGAACAGCAAGAAAATAGCTGCAACATTGATGCTGCTACTTACAGAATATTTTATATGGCTTATCATCTTCCCCAGGCAGCAACTATAGAAGTTAAGGCAGCAAGTTAAGATGTTTTATTTGTACTTCTTGCAATGTTGTATTAGATGGAAACAGACTGTACTCTAGTTTTTAGACTTCTATTTTAATAATGATATTTTAAAATACAAATCTGTTGCAATACCTGGGGAAAAAAATAATCTCTCTGCAGTCCTCTACCTTAGTGCATGTTTTGCATTGACACACATTTGCCCTACTTCAAGAATACTCAATCTGTAAGCCTAGACATCTCCTTAGGAAGAAAAGTGAGAACAACTTGTGAGGCCTTCTCTTTTCTCAGGGAAGATGAATGCCTGTGGGCAGCTCATCTGGTCAGCTGACACAATTTTCTATTAATCAGGGGTAATCCAGAGGTAAGCTTGTTAGCACCCACACACTAACACCCACTCTAATTTTCTTTCTGATAGAAAGCCAGTTACATAGCTAACGCTTCACTCCCTGTATTATTCTATATTGATTTCTGAATTAAAGTCAGTAGAGGATGGATGAGGAGTTAATGGGGCCCACCACAGTTCCCGAGTCTGGCCTGCCTCAGTGCCCTTCTTTGGTGCCTCCCCAGAGACTTTGCACCTTCGTGGTGGTTGTTTCTCAGTACTACCCCAGCCCTGCTATGGGATTTCTTCTAGAGAGCTTCTGAATACAAATTTAGGGTTCACAAAATACTCAGAGAAAGTATTTTCGGAGAAAGCCCAAAGACTGTTCAGAGAACACAAAAGGCTCATGTGCTTCATGTGAACACCAGCTCTGTTTGGGGGCTGCTGCCTAATCTTGTATACCAGTCCAATGACTCTGCACTTGATACATTTTTTAACCTCCTGTCTCACTGCAAAAAGATTCCTGCCATCATAACTAACTCTGAGACTAGATGGGGAAAACAATGTACTTCATATCCCAAAGAAACAAGTTCCTCTTAGTGTAATAATCTGTTCATTTGTTTGTGTGTTTGTTTTTTCTTTTCTCTTTTTTTTTTTTTTTACAGAAATCCTTTAAAATGTGGAAATATTGAAGCATTATGAACTGGTTGGTAAAATCTAGAATTAAGTAATTTTTTTTTCTGTTTTCCAAAAATTACCATCCTCTGAGGCTTTTATGAAGGCAGATAGAATCGAACATATGCAGATTCTCACACACACATATCTACATCTACATATATAGATATGATTTCAGATTTAATTGGAGTCTAGATATTCTCAACTTCAAGGGCTGAAGTTCTACCTCTTAAGACATAATTTTGCATACATAGGAAACAGTTCTCTTTAGCTCAAATAGCTTTTGCTGGAACAAGCAATCTTGTTTCATTTCCTTAAAAATCACAGTGAATTTGTCTTCAGCCTTAATCACTTTAGATGTTTCTTTCCCAAAAGTCAGACAGTTTCTGAGAAACTGTGATAGGCAGAAATTTATCACGCAGAAACAAGCTGCAGAAATCCTTGGTACTGTTCTTTTCCTCTTAAGGACTTGGTGTGCATTTCAGAACAGCTCTATCATAGCAGGAGTATATTGCAGATGATAAATCCATGAAATGAGCTGGGCAGTTCACACTTCACCTGCTTCGTCTCCTGTGGGATGTTAAATGGCCCTTCGTAGTTCTATCTTTCTTTCAGAGGATGTTTTTATCAGGAAGCAAATACTGGTAAGGCAGCAGCAGAAGAAATAACTCTGATGAACAAATGTTTCAGTTAGGTCAGGTCATAGTTGCCAAGTTTGGGTCACTCTAGAATGGTTTATAAGTTGCAAAGCTTTATATTGCATTTATTTTTTTGTATGCAGCTTTTCATAATAGACTTTGTGAAGTCAAGGGTAGAAGTTATTACATGGAAGTTTTGGACAGCAGGTGATTTTAAAGTAACCACAAACAGATGAACAACACTAGTATGACTGTGTTTTCCCTGGGCCAGATTCTGCTTTCCTGTGCATAAGCAGTTCTGCACACACACTTGAGAATGCACCCAGAAATGTTAAGAAGGGTGAAATAGGCGTAGCATCTTTAATACTGAAGGTTGGGGAAAATAATTTGTTGCAATTTGGATTTGAAAAAGAGAGATGAGAACACCCAAACCAGATATACTCACTACCATGCAGCAGAGGTTGGCAGAGGGAAACAACCTGAGGAACACAGGTTGGCCCAAGTCATCTGGAAAGCCTTCAGAAATTATTCAGAAAAGACAGCACAGTGGGACTGGGAGGCGTGGAGGAACATGAACCAGAGGCTTCCTTGCACATGGTTTGATTTTACACATATCTGAATAGTGGAGATGGAAGGTGACATTTGAGTAAGTAGATGCAGGAATGAAGGGTAAAATTGCGTTGAGTTTAAACTCCTATCTATGAGATGCAAGTTCCTACATTAGGACCATTATAGACATATTATTGCTGAGAGTCTTCCCATTAGTACTTCTGTGGAGGAAGGATAATTTGGTGGCCCCTGCAGTGCTGATCACAGTCTGGGTCACACAAACCTGCTGTGCAAAAATGCATCTATAGAAGCCATGTGAACTTTTGGGCATGTTTCTTTGGTAACAGATAGCACATTATCATGGTGAGAGACAAACATACAGTAAGAGTGAAGATTATATTTCTTACAGTCCCTCACTTTTGCAAGACAATTCTCCTTGTTAAATAGGTTCATGTGCTTATGTAAAATGTGAGTTTGCATATGCATTACAGCTTGCTGGGATATTCATGCTTTTTAAGGAACATACTGAAGTCCTGATAGTAAAATAATGTATGACTGCAATGATCAAAAGCATATTATCTTGAAAGAGTTGATCTAAATTAACAGAGCTAAATAATTAATCACAAGCAATGTGAGAACTCAGACCTATATCTCTACCAGCACATTCCCATTGCCATTTTTGCATTTAAACTTCTTTTCAAAATATACTGAAGTGGTCTGCATCAAATGGTAAGAAACAAGCCTGTACTACTGCAGCTGTCAGTCTGCATGTCTGCACTTCTAAAGCAAAAGTATCACTTGCCAAAATTTCCTCCTTGTCTTGTACTTCTCTTCACTCTTACCTAATTAAGACAAGGATAGGGCCAATCCCACTGACATTTTGTTTGCATTTTTGCTGAATTCAGCAAGGTTGTTTCTGATTTGCAATGGCACAACTGAAAGCAGAACTTGATTCACTGACCATACCCGTGTGACAGCTGCACACACTGTATATCTGGTTCGGAGCAGGATCATCACACACAGAAAAATAATTCAGGATGAATTTGCATCATGCACTAATGTGAAATCAGCAGTAATTCATGGTTCTAAAAAAAAGGGTTTCCACTCTCATTTAGAGACTCAGCCGTCAGCATTACTCAGTGTGTTGTGAATCAGTGAACTAAATCTGCCTCTAGCAGTGTGGATTAGAAAAGTCACTCTTTCCCAGAGGAAAATACTGCATATGAGTTTAGTGTAACAGCTTCCTGCTCCCTGATTTAGATCATGAGACACTAAAATACAGTAAATATCTACAACCGAGACAGCATTACAAAAGCTCTGCTCCACAAATGAAACATCTGCGTCTCCATGACTGATCATTTTAATTGCTTTGGTTAATTACTACTCATCAGAAAAGATAGGAAAGTGGGACACAGAGAATGAGATGTCAAAGGGCACATCTTCTGCGTTCATTCAGGTTGGTCTGTGTAGTAACAGGCTACATGTCATATGGTTCCTGACAGGAGCCATTCATGCCAAATACAATTACTCAAATCTGCAAGTCAACTGTTTAAACTGTTCCCTTGCAGCAGGAACCCAGAATGTTTCACTCCACCACCAATTACACATGTAACTTAAAAATCACTGCACCTAACAGAGGCTAAAAGCGAATTCTCTATCTTTTTCCACACAAAAAATAGAACAGCAACACTTTCTGTGACAACCTCAAAATATCCTGCTGTTTGTCAGAAGTGTTCACTTATTTTAGTGTGCCAACAATCATAAAATTGCCTCGTATCACAATGAACAGTACAAATGTATGGGATCTGACAGGTCAAGCAACTCTCAATCATGTGGTAAAGTTCATCCTTTAAAAGAGAGTGATGTTTCTGAAGGTGACCAAATAGAAGTATTTGTAAAGACAGTGATGGCACTTCTCAGTGCTCTGTCATTGTCCTTCATTCTTACATAAAGCAGACAACTCGGAGGTTAAATGAAAATTTAAGTTGTCCCACACAGTAGATTTTCTGTCTATGTGAAGATTCCCATTACAGTCAGCAGCATTTTTAAAAATCGTGTGTTATTTTGCAAATGAACCCTTTGATCCAATGAAGTATTGGCACTTTATCTTTTAGCTATGTTGAGGTGAGATGGAGAAGCCCAGTCCCAGCACACATATCCATTTTACTGAATTCTTTTTTATAACAATGATATATCTAACAAAATGTCTGTGTATGGTTTAGAGGAAGGAAAATAAATCTTTGGCATCTACAGTGTTTTATCCTCTTTGCTTACATATATAAATATATATTGTTGTTATTTTGAAAACGAACAAACAAGGAACTCCAAACCCCAAAGAAAAACATAATTCTTACTAGTTATAGAAGGAGAAAAAAAAAGTAAGAATGACAGAAAAACTGAGTGAACTGTAAAGGTTTATAACAAATGTTGTCTTTTCAGCTCTAGAATTATGCCTGTGGGAGACAGTAGAGCTCTGAGGGTTATTGCAAAGTGAGAGGTGAAAGATAGATTGTCCTCCTCAATAGTCTTTGGTAGGGCCACCATCGCTCTGCCATAATATGGTTCCAGGGAGGAGGAATAAAAGGAAGGGTCCACAGTCCCCACCTTTGTATTCTCAGTTGTACAGAAATTAGCTACATGAATAAAACAACATCTGAGCCCTCCTCACAACACACATACACACACAGGTGCCACTGTTTTCCTCCACATGCACTAAATTCAGTAAGGAATACAAACCTGCTTTTAGGAAAAAATAACAGCAGTTTATATCCCCTCCTGTTGTAGAAACCCTTCCAGTCAGACACTAGAGAGGACAGAAAACCTGTTTCATGAAGGTCCCTCTATTGCACTGACCTAAGCAAAGCTCTGTTTGGGTCCCAGAAATTTGCCATCTGTTGAAGAGCAGTCCTGAAAGTATTCATGCCATGCACTGGTTTTAATTTATATTGGCAGATAAACTCTCATTGAACATTTCTAATTTTCTTTATTATCTCCCTTATATGTATAACATATTTTGGGACCAGACAAGTACAGACCAGGCAGACAAAAAATACAAGATACCATAACAGCATCAGTAATTTATTTTTGTGTATCAAGACCTTATCTTTTGCAAGTATCACTTAAATTTTGTATTCCTCCCTAAAGACAAAAGCTAAAGAGCAAAACTATGTATATATTTGACTTTGAATATATCATAAACTTAGAAATTACCTTCTTACATGCTGTGACAGAGCTTCCCAAACTGCTTGCAGAACTGTCTGTGCTGCTGCCTTGGCGCTCTGGGACTTCATGCATCAGTGGAGATTCAAAGTTGCTGAAGAACAAAAAAGAAACAAGCCCCCAAAAACCTTTCCAGTGACTCAGCTACATAAACAACTCCAACAATACTAAAACACAGTTCAGTAAAGAGATATACCCTTAGAATACAAAAAGCTGTCTATGGTCTCCTTGCTGATGTTACTGTTCTCCTTATGGCTAATTTTCCCTTTTTGGAAGATTCTTCTGAGCTACACATTTTGGATATAAAATAGCAAACTGATGTCTTTTGAAGACTAGAAGATAGCATAGATTGCCTATAATAATATCTGTCTTGAAAGACACTGTAAAAAGTGATGCTAGCTTGTTTTCATAAGCAGGGAGCTTGGAGCAAAAAATGAAATACTTGCTGCATTAATTCCGCTTGGTAAACAACACAGATATTTGTTGCATTTTTACCTGCCAGGATAGAAGTAAAGGGGAAGGGATTAAAAAGTAGAAAACACAACAGGAGAGCTAGGATTCTGTAATCCAGATGGAATAGCTAGATACCTTGTGAGTTTAGAGCAAAGATAAGTCGTGCTCATACTCTCTTTTGTGAGTCATTTATACACAGCAAATATATTTACTTTGGGAGTGTGCAGATGTGAAGTATGAACCCACATAAACAAGGTACGCCAGCCAAGTTATTTGCACACACAGTAGAACACCCCTCATACTTTTCTTTTGGAATAGTCCAGGTCAGTCCTACAAGATCTTCCTTCTTATAATAATCATATTGTTTCAAAACTAGTGAAGCTTCTCCCTCTGGACAAACCACACAGTGCTAAAGGGCTATTACTCCAGAAAGGTACTAGGGAAAGAGTACCCTACATGATCAAGTTTTGTTTCCCAAATTGGGTCTCCAGAGTGTTTTTAATGATTGCAAGTCACCTGTGAGAATATGTGGAGCATGCTGTGATAGACCATAACGAGTGACCACGTTACTATGGCTTCAGTAACAATCTTCCATCAGCTCCCATGTGCAATTTCCTGGTATGCTCAATTAAGACCTAAAATGCATTTTATAAGTCACCAATACTGGAGTTTAAATATGTTAAGAGGAGGCTGCTTTCCTCTTTTTTTCTCCCAAATCCACAGCCAAGCATCAGTCAGGACACCTTTTCCCCAAAGATCCATGGGGATACATTTCACTGGATACTATTTAGGACTAGATATGAATATATGCATTCCCACTGATAAGTAACTTTGTCAAAAGGAAATTTGCTGATGTGTGTGGTGATATTCTATATATATTTAAGAAAAGTATCTAGATGTGCTGGAATTACAAAGAGTGAATGAAAAATATAAAACTAAGTTAGTGCTTATTAATTGCTAGCTGGGGGGAAACTTCATGAATGGCATGTGAGGATTGAATACAGACGCACAAGGGAGACCAGAGGGTTACCTAACTTCATTTGAAAAGTGTGATGCAAATTAATAAGCTGGAAGATACCAGCATCCTTTGTATCTAGAAAAAGGGCTTTTGCCTGTTTACAAGATTCTGTTTCATTGCTCAGTTGATATAGACAACCAGTAATATTTCTGGGCAGTGATTTCTCTGGCATTTGACAAGTAAAACAGCATTTTATCAGTCTTATACTGAGTTCTTTAACAGAAAGAAGGATGTTAAACATATGAAGTAAATTCTGGTTTTATATCCTCATTAAAAATAAGCACCTCATACTCAGAGGGTCAAGTATTATGTAAGCTAAGTATCCTTCTTGAGAAGTGCACATTTAGAGGCAGTCCCTGTACTAGGCAAAACTCCCTACTCCCAGCAGAAGCTGTGCACTGCCTCTTTCTGTAACATGGATCGCTTCTGCAATCTAACAGAAAATTGCAGATCAAGTCCGACCCGTAGGTTGAAGTACAAGGCCCGTTGTTTTCTCCTGCTCTTCCCTGAGAGGCAGACTGAGTGGCTTTGCCCCTGCTTCGCCCCGCAGGGAGCTGATGCTGATAACGACTCCTTGTTCTCAGTTACACTGAGCGCAGGGAACTGAACCTACAGTGCCTGAAGTGCTGCCCAGTCTAAAAGCATAGAAAGGACAGTTTGACCACCAACTGAATGCCTTTTTTGGAACTTAATTAAATAGTACAAGCAGAATAGTACATTAAAGCATGGCTGGAAAATATAGTTGAGGATCTGTGCTGTCTCTGGATGATACTCCAGTAATGGGGAGCACATGACATGTCCCATAGAGAAGTAAAGCTCTCCTAGTCATGTGGAAAGTGAAATGATCTGTAAAATCTTCTTAATCCTTTTAAATCTGTGTTCTTCTCAAAATAAGCTCACTTTTAATTTGTAAATATAGAAAATCTTGTTAAAAGTATGTCATGAGTGAAATAAATGTAGACTGCCAATAAATGTTTTGAGAGAGACAAGACTCCATCTCAGACAGGAAACACAACTGCCTTTGGTGTTCCTGAAATCTGGTAGACCTAAACTCTCTTGTCAGCTATCCCAGTCCTCAGAGCCATAGTTCATGTCCAGCTGATTCCTTGGAACACAGGAAAAATCAGCAGCTGTGTTTCACCGGGCACAAGGGGCAATGCATTTATAAGTATCTGTAGCACTTTCAGAGCTTCTTTTTGTGTTAGGGTCATGTTTCCTGTGCTGGAACTGTGGAGCAGAAACCCTATTCTCATGCTGCAGTGCAGTTCAACTCTAGCAATTTTGCCACTGATATGAATTCCAGGCTCCAACTGTTTGCAAACAGGTTTGAGCAGTCAGGGTTCACAGTCACTGAAAAGCAGAACAATTTGAACAAAGACGTGTTAAAATAGGAGAGCTACATTCAGAGACAGTTTTAGACTCCAAAGCCCTTTTCTCAGATAGTTTATGGGTATGCAATTTCTAACAGAAGTACGAAGAAACACACCTGCCACAGCTTGGCCACTATAGATGGTCAGTCAGCTACATGAGCACTTCCAGGCATGAGACAAAGCAGAGACGTAGCAGTGCATGCTAACCAACAGAAAAATGAGCACCTAGCTGTGCTTTTTCAGGCTGGGCATCCAATGTCACAAATCACTCTTCCATAACTCAGGGAGGTGCAGTGTACGAGGTCCTGTCTAGATATCTTCAGATTCATGCGTCTTTCTTCCAACATGGAACACGGGTTTGGCTTTTCAACATCTCTTTTTCAATTATCTCAGCTCTCAGTAAGGGCAAAGTTTCCTCTTTTCATTCTTTGTCCCACGGGTACCCTTTCTAAGCTTTCATTTTTAACACACATGTGATTTCTCAAGAGACCCTCCTCAGGCCATAGAGCTCTGCCACCTTTGCTCTGTAGCAAAGTCAGTGAGATAAACTTGCTTTTCATTAACTTCCCACAGAAAAACTAGTCTGTCTTTGAGAAGCTGCCTGCCCTCATTAGTTCCCCAACAGCAGGAGCTGAAGAAACTCTAGCAGAGATGTACTCAGCCCATCATCAAACAGTAGCTCTGCATTCACGTACTCTGCTCTTTACTTCACATTAAGAGTTTACACAAAGCACTGGTCTTTCTGGCACAGATTGGAGCCTTTTCTCTGTAAGATAAAGAAAGCTGTTGAAGTTTTCAGGTCCCAGTTTTCAAGTTTGCTTGGCTCCCTTGTTTAGTATGTGATGGAGAACATTCATCGGATTTGGAGCTACCATGAAAAGCCAAGGTGATAACAAGGAATCTCTGTTAAGGGATGGCTCATTTGCGGAATTTTCTTTTGGTGAAAGACCCTAATCCATAATTCACCTTTTGAAACTGAAGCTGGGAATCTGGACCTATGACTCAGTGTGAAGAAGTGCACCATTTTCACTTCAGTATTTCTATTAACAGAAGAGTTTCCACAGTCACTTATTTGTCCCCAGGTGCTGTCTTATTGATTCATGAATTATGACTGATAAATTTTTTCCTACAAAGCTAAATGCACTCGCAGAAAATCCAAACAAATTTCTTGGACACTAGAGGACTGTAGTAATTACCTACAAGGTTTATGTCACTAACTGTAATAACAATACATCCTTTATTACTGACCAAAATGCAAACCAACTGCTTCTTTCCTGTGTTGAATAATTCAAAAACACTGACCTCGATGACTCAAGACTTAATCAGAAAACCCACAGCTGCTCCTAAAAATAATTATCTTCTTTGCAGATGTGGCAGATGGTGCTACATCAACTAAGATGAGGTAATTTGAAGAATTCCCCAGGTTATCACTAAAGAAAATTAATCTCAGGAAACAATATCAGAAACTTCAATTTGCTACCATCTTGAACAAGCACAACCAGCTTCCAAAACTTGCTTTTCAATAACCATTCCTATGAAGTAATTCGAATAAATATTACGTGACCACTATACATATTTTTTTCATCAATTATATCACAGCCTTCTGCTTTTCATCTTTACATTAGTATTCCTAATCTTGGTATTTTGAACATACAAAACATACTGATCCATAAAAAAGATGATCTTGAAGGAAGTGAACTAAATGAATACAGTGAGGTTTCTCAATGCAATTAACTTCAAGCTATAGTGAGATATATTTCTAATGTTTTGCTAATATTTCTACTGAACACCATGAACAATAAAAAAGGAATGAATTTCACTTTTAAACAGAAGTGAAGAAATCTAATTTTGAAACAGAAGTGAAAGCACAGCAAAATACTTCACATATTCTTGCCTTAACCCTCACAAATAAACCCCAAAGCTACTCAAACTGAGGAAGGCAGCAGCCTAATCCAGACCCTAAGCAAGAAGCTGTTCTGAAAGGCATGCAGTGTTCAAACAGCATCTCTTAACTTCAAAGACTTTTTGAAGTGGACGAACTAGTCATATTCTTTCCACAGGCTACCTTTCAGATTTTACAGTTTTAAAAGTTACCTTTACATGTAAACAGGTCAGCAAAGTCACTAGGAGCAGAATCTTTAGATGTAACAGTGTCAAAGTTACTATTCTAATCCATATAAATGGTTTTTATTCAGTCTGGACCATGTGTGTACTTCAATCAGAGCACAGATGGTTAGTCAAACAGATGCTCTATAAATACCTCAAACAAATGTCTTTCTGATTTTGTTATGGATTTGGAACCCATGTGCAGCATATAATCACTGGCAATATCAGGATCTCATCTTGTAAGGTATTCGTAGACTTGTTTCAGTCTCCCATGGCTGCTATTGACTCCACTTGGAACTGAAAATACTGAATAGTTCTCTTCATTGTCTATGTAGTCTAAACACGTACAGGACCAGGTTTTACAGATCAGTGCGTTAAAAAGACTAAAAGTTTAAGGGCTTTATATTCAGATTGCTTATTTCACAGTGTCTGTTGGGTACTCTTGATTTACATTTCATTTTTATCAGTGACACAGCTGCAAAAAGGCCAGGTCTTTAGCTACACACTGATGAAAAACTGGAGCAGAGAAAAGCTGACCCATGCTAAGGTACACTTTACAATGCTCAAAGAGCCCTAAATGACCTTTCTTCTGCTTCAAATTAAAAAACTAAACAAATCTAGAAGCCTCTAAGCAGTGGCAATCACCAGCCTTCTTTCAAGTCATGTTTTTAAAATGTTAGAGAAGTTTTACTGAAGAATAAATGTAAACAAAACTAAGTGAATTTTAGATGATCTACTTAGAAATATTCCTTCCTTCCTATGTTTACTGATTGAATTACTAAAGGAAAAATAACAAGGCATTATGTACAAGTCTGACAAATTCCTCCACATTCAGTAGTTATGGCAGAATATATTCCGCTGAGAGAGCTGCCAATCAAACCAAAGAGCTGGCACTCAGAAGCTGAATGACAGATGATGGGGTTAGTGATTGTTGATGGTTAACCCAATGGAAACTGGCTTTGCACACAGCTGATAGGCGTCCTGCCTTTCCTCCACCTATCCGGGGATTTGATGTGGCTTTAGGACAGTTCCTGATGGACCTTTGTTATGCTGGTAGAATGGCTACTTGCTAAGGAAATCTTAGAGAAAGAATAGCCTTGGGCCTTGGTCAGAAGGACTCCAGACAAAGCACATGAGAGACTGTGAGGTCTCTTCCTGGTGGGGTGTGTAAGGCAATGACAGAAAATGCCTGGAACGAGGTAACAACTTCTGCAGAGTTCCTGACTTGCAGGATTCTGTAGAAGGTATGAAAAGACACCTTGGATCAACAACTAGGGACTAGGCAAGGTCAGATGAAAAGAATGACTGAACCTGGGAAAGATTAAGGAACAGATCCTTAAATTCAGGCGGGGCTGAAGGACTGCACCTATGGAGATGGACTGAAAGACAACCAAGACTGCTTTTCTGCCTGCAAAGCAAGGAGTTTACACTCAGGTCTGGAGTGCCAGCCAGGTGGGAAACAAAGGCACTGTTGAGGGTTCAGCTGAAGGAAAGATATGAAATCTTGTTAAAGGAAGGATTCTTCAAATCAGTCTGTATATATAACTTCAGTGAGCAGTGCTGATTAGGAAGATGATTTTAGAGAGATGCTGAATCAAGGCCAGACTGGCTCAGGTATTACAGAAATATCAGAATAAGGCAGTTTTGTTTCCATTACAGCAAACCACTACGCTTACTATTATTTAAGCCTACTAAGTCAGCAAGAAACAATATAAAATCCAAAATATTTTTAGAAAGAGGACCCACAAAATTTCATTATTCACTCAGCACGGGTAGGTGTATTGTACAGTAGTACTTTTCCTTGTTGTATAGAAAGGAGGCAAAGGAGGAAATGCTTGTTTTTCCTCGCTAGCAAGAATGTTCATGACTGTGTATTTATTAAGCAACTTATTACTGTACTTTCAATGGCAATGCCTATTCTTAATATAGATTGTGTTGTTAGTGCAGCACAATATAACAGTCCAAGTGTGTGATGTTATCTATCTTCTTCCTTTAAAAATAATGGAAAAAAACATTCTGACACAGCTGGAAACTGGTGAAATTTTGGTCCAAGTTAAATACATAACAAATGTGCAAGCAGCTCCTGCAGATTAGAACTAGAAATGGAAATTCTCAGCATTTTTCAAGATGAAATCAAACATGTTGCAAATTAGACTTTCATGCTATAAACCACTGGGTAATTTTTCAAAGTCTGTTTTATATGTTTTTTGTATTTAACAAACAACTTGTGTTCACTGATTGCTCCTCTCCTCCTTTGGCTATGCACAAACTGTCACTGAGCATTTCAGGAAAACCAGTGCAATGTGACATAGGAAGACACCAGTGTTTTTATGTGGAGGATGTGAATCTTGGCTTAACTGTTTTGTTAAGTACTTTTTGGCATCTTATTTGTATTATATATCCAAACTTCACAGTCAAGCTTATTGACCAGCTTTTGTCACCAACCCAGACAGTGTGAGTGTCATTTGGAGCATCAGAGCAACAACAGTCAAACACTGACAAAAGAGGCCTCAAAGCACAGCACATGCAAGCAGGTATTTCACTATCTGACAACCTTTTTTAAAGGTTTACCTTTGAAACATCTCAAATGTACTTTATAAAAGCTTTTCACTAATTACATTCAAGACAGATACTGAGTATTTCTGAAAGGAAGTGTGACAAAGATGTGCGTAGCTTAAAAGTAAATGCGTATGTCATGATTTTATTTGAATAGAAAATGCATGTGGCTAATCAAAACTTGCTTAGCTGTTCCTGTGTTTTCCCTTTTAGATTGATTACAAATCAAATAGACTGTACAAGTGTAATTGAAATGTGGTTATGTCGTCAGGATTATGTGCGTGATCAGAACGTGAACGCTGTTTTCATCTTTTGAATGTTTTTGGTGTTTGGCAGAGTCTGAAATTCCTGGCAGAAATTCCTTCTCAGAAATAATAAATCTGGCTTTGGAATCATGAGAATAAGAAAGGGCTGGCTTGTCCACAGACATTTAAGGGAGAAGCTTGATAATCTTCCACTGTCGCAGCATCACTTTCAGCTACTTTAAAAGAGGTTAAGGGAAAGCTGTTAGTGAAAAGGGACTGCTGATACTAGAAAACCAAATTTTTCAGTGCAGAATCTGAATTATGGAACAGCTTGAGGTCCTGGAGAAAGCAAAGCATGTGTATGACAAGCCAAGTGGCCATAATATCATGCTGTACAGTGCAATTACAAATCCTGCAAACTGACTTCAGCACAGTGTAGCTGAAGATGCATCTCTTCTTATGACAAGTTAATGATTCCAAATACTACAGGAAATGATAACAAAATATTTATTCTGAATGCCTGAAGACTCCTCAGACAGCCACCAGTAAGCCACAGAATCAGTCAAGGGGGTGTTGAGGGTCCATTTCTGCCAATACCCAAAGATTTGGTTGTTATTCTTCCAAAGAGAGTCTACTCTTCTCCCCCTGCTCTCAGAAATAACATCTCCCAATTATAAAAAACATTTCTACAGCCGTAAAAATCAAGGCAATTCATAGTCCATTGTCATTGATTTCTTTGGTCAGGCAGCTTCACCAACATATCTATGTATTGAAAAAAATAATTGATCCAAATGACACTATCTAGTTGTGATGTTGGTCCCTACCAAAATCAATTTGATTATGGTAAATATTTCACCTTATCCAGAGCACTTTCAAAAGTACCTATCTAGTAAATGTATTATTTCTTCAACTTTGTTCAGTTTTCCAACCCTTTTTATTTGAAAGGAAGTCAAGTTGCTTTAGATCCTGCTAAGTCTTTCAAAACATTGTTTAGCACTATAATAGAGTTCAGAAAGCAATATGTTTTTACCTTTACTAATGATACCAGAAAAGGAAAACAATAGTCTAAAAATAAGTGTTTTCATCTGAAATATTCAGAGAAATTTCCTATTCTCTTTAATCCAGTATTGTTTCTACGACCACCTGCAGTTACATTCATAAACTATCTAGTTAAAATGTCAGAGTACATTCTGGTTATTTTAATGCCAAAGAATACATTCTGTCATTGCTTATTCACAACAAATCTCATTTTAACATATTTTACATGCCTGAAATATTCCTGAACAATTCTGATTTGCTACTAATATCCCAAAGGAACACAAATCTTATCAATTTTGATGCTTGTTAATATGTCAATGAATACAATCTGTGATAACATAGAAAACAAGGTCTCAAAACCCTCTCGCTTAAAGTATGGATTTAAAAAAAAAAAAACAACAAACCCATGACAGCGTTGTCAGAGATGTGAATGAAATGAACCTGCTTCTAATTAACTTGGCCTCTAATATGATAAAACATCCTCTTGTATAATTCTGTCATGATACTGCAAACACTGTCCTTGGTTTATCTCACTTCAATTTGTGAAACTTTTTTTTCATGGACTGTAATTAACAGGATTGAGCAGTAGGTATAAAGGCAACATTCTCAATTTTTTCCTCACTTACACCAGCACAAGGGAAGCATGAGATTTCAGTCCAAGAAATTATGATTGAGCTTTTTTGGCAAGATAAATCCTTCTTCTTTCTACCCCTAAAATCTACCACCTTTCTAGCTCTATATAAGGAATGTAGGAGATTATCTCTGAGAGTCTAACAGGGAATCAGGTCAGTGAGTTATTAATTAAATTAATCTGATTTTTTTCCTGGGTGGCATGATGTTGGTAAACTGTCACTGCTTTGCAATGAACTTCAGATTAACTATGAAACTGTTGTGGTCCCTGAGCTTGAAATGGTTACCTTGTTCTCCCTGGGATGCACAGTGTCCAACAGGAGTGTCCAACAGGAGTGTCCAACAGGACTCTCTGCACCACCAGCTGAGCTCAGGCTAAGCTCTCACACAACCTTCCCGATACCTGCAGTGTGATTCCATGAGTACTTGCTGAATGAGCATTTACACCTAATGCAAAAATACCAGACTATGTGTAGACTTGAATTTTTAGCTATCCTCTCAGCAAGAGGAGATTTAGTTGGAGAGAACCTGAAAGAGATTAAATTTCTCCTTGATGCCATTTGATCTTTTTCCTTGGTCCTTGCAGATAGAAGTGTTTTATCAGATTTTAGCTCAGATACAGACACATTCACTTGCACCACAGTCTGGGAAAGCTCCTACAGTAACTTCAGTGAACCAGGAGATTGTCTCCTACTGGATCAACAAAAAAAGGGTGTCTAAATGGAACAGATATATCACAAATATTAGCTTATCCAGACTTCTATTTAAAAATAAAATCACTATGGCAGCATGGATTTTTTGTGCTTTTTAATGCATCCAAAAGTGCCAAAAAAAGTCCAAAGGAAGCTGAAGGTGCTCACTGACTCCAGGGCAGGGATGTCAGCCTGCTCCAGCAGCAGCCAAGCTCTTTCCATTAACTTCATTAAGAGCAGAGGTTGCTTCTTGCTCCAAGTCTTTGGGTGTTTAAGTTTTACTCTGAGCAGCACTGCAAAGTCTAAGTTCTTTCAATTCAGATGAACCAAAAAAGAGGTATGCATTTAAATCCAGGGTTTGCATAATTATAATTGTTTCATTAGCGGGGGATCTCTCTGTAAACCTGGCCCTATGGCCTCTTTGTTCTAATTATTTGATTTGGATTAGTATTTGTATTTATATTATTTGCTTATGGTCTGTTACTATTTTTTCAGTAGTTACTCAATTATTTTTCTAATACATGATACCTTAAAAGTCTCACCTTTAAAAGTCTTGCCTTCTGAATCAGAAAATCGCCTGTTGCACTCAGCAAATACAAGCTTACCTGGGAATTAATTTTATTTGTAGTATCAAAAGACATCTCTTTTTTATAGTCAGATGAGCTGTTCCATAATGTACAGTATTGACTTCCACAGTCTTAGAAGTATGGCTATACTTGTAAAAGTACCAAAACTTTGTGTTTGGTAACTATACTAACATTTAAATTACATCATGTAAACACTGATACAGTTCACATATGCTGCTTTTAAGAATTTAGATAATGTGTCCATGAGATTTCACTGAATTTGTGGCATAGCATTGAATTTATTGGCATATACAATGTGATCATTTAACTAAGCTTCTTAATAGCCATGCTATTACTTCTGTATTTTTACATTATTATTTAATTCATTACATTATTTTTTAATTCCAGTTGAGGGTAGGGTCTTATTCCAGAATTTATGTAAGGATAATGGGTTTCCATTTAACATCACAGCATACAAATCTTTTTCTTTTAAAAATAAATGACCTGTTCATTTTTATTAGATGTCTACAGTGGTAAAACACATTTCTCACTGAGAAGGAAGACATCACCCTGACAACATAGAGGAGGAACAATCTATAAGCATGTTGTTGAACCATTACCCTGCTGATTTGATCTCTTCCCTTTTCAAATTGAAATAGCACAGTTATAAATTAATCTTGGGGGAAAAGGATTTGGACCTAATTTAAACACAGTTCTGAAAACTAAGAGACACCATTTCTTTCTCCCTTTAATACTCTGAAGAGCCACTGCATGTAATGAACAGCTCCACTGCTGATGGAGTGCCTGAAGATGAAATTCTGATAACGAGGCAATCTCACAGGGAGTACAGGAGGAACACAGAAGTTTTTCATTGCTGAAAGAAAATATATGTCCTATGGAAGTCTGTGCATCTTCCTGGGTAAAAGGTTTTAGCTATATCACAACAATGTCTTAGTTCAATGAATTCCAGTTTTTCAGCAATTCATATCATAGATTAAAACTTTTCCAGAGAACAAAAAGCTCCCCTAACACTTGGAAGCTGGTTACTGCAAGTGCATGGAGCCAGCTTAGGATGGAGTGTGGAGGGCAGGTCCCAGTGTTAAAAGTGACTACTTAGTGCTCTCCAGGACTTGTTGACCAGTTCTGAATTTCACTGTCTGGGAAATGTGCACTGCAGCGTCAGGTTCTAGATTAGAAATTTTAGAAAAATACTTTCTCTTTCAGCTGTAAGTTAAATTTAATCAAGACTTAGAAAGGAAACTTTCATAGCACTCAAGAACAACTAGATATGTAATAAGTTATGATGTCACAGCCGAGAGGAAACAGCTTTGATAAAAACACTCACTACCTATTATGTGTCATGAGCATTGGCAGTAGCCAGATATCTACCAATAATCAGGCAAGTCTGTAAGTGAAGAAAATTAGTGAGAGAAACTAAAGAGATTAATTAAAACAATCCAAAGGTTGACTAAAAAAAAAATAAAATTTATGCTGGGCACCAGATAAATCCCAGCAATTGTAGTATTAATCTACACATGCTAAATTTGTAGTTCTCATTAAAAGAAACCCAGAAATATGCAGTATAGCTTCTTCTCTTTTCAGTGAAGCAGGAGGAAGGGAAGGTGTACATGCAGTTTGAAGCATTTGAAACCACTGATAAGCAAAGAGGTTGTTAAAAAATTAGGAAACAACCCCCTGAAGTTTCTGACACTGAGCTCCAGATAGATGTAAAGTATTTCAAAGTGCATTATCGCCACAGGTGACAGGCAGGCTTTCCCTTCCTGCTTCTCCCCAGAGAGCACAACCAGGAGCCTGCACAACACACTAGGAGAGGGGGAGCTGCTGCTGCATTTTATTCAGGGAGTTGGTAATTAAACCTATTGTTTTGATGTAGAAGTAAGTTTAATTAATTTTTTTTCTTCTTCTGAGAAAAAGCTAAACTGCCTGTTCCACTTCTGAGTGACTGCTCAAAACTACATGGCTATTAGGGCTTGTGCTTCTAGCCCTTCATGTTGAAGTTGTTACTCCACTGTTAAATACGTAAATATTGTCTCTTAGAGGAAGCTGCAGCATTCCAGTTGAGCTTGAGCAAATGTAATAGAGCAGTGTAGCTGGAGGGACCACTGTTGGGATGCCTGTTATCCCAGGCTGGCATCACCGCAGTGAGCACTCTCAGCCTCTTCTCCTCCTCAGCACCTCCAGCACACGACACTGTGCTGTCTGAATACGGGATTTCTGGCTGTTCAGGTGCCAATCATGACTTGAAATACTGTTCTTTAGAGGGTGTTCTTAGACCCAAGTTTAGGGAATGAGAGCTGCCTGAGAAGGAACCTGAAGCAGATTTAGTGCTAGGGTTCATTACCCACAGTGCAGATAAAGGCTCTCCCCATCTCTGCCTCCCTCCCTCCTTCTCAGGGAGCAGCCAAAGAAACAAGGTGTAACAAGGAGTAAAGTGATTAATATAGGGCTGAGGAAGGAGATGGCAAAACCTTGATCACCTAATGAGTGTGTCTACAACTAATGGAAAGAGGTCATAGCTGAAGGCATATATAAAATGAACAGCATAGCAACAAATTGTGGATGTTTCAAGCTGTCACCTATAGTTGTTGGTGTTTATCAAGAGGAAGGATGTTTGAAGAAGGAGAGGATTGAACTAAGAAGGAGAAGAGTTGATACATACTGGCAGACTGAACAGAGTGACTGACACTATTAGAAGCATTGCAATTGGAAAGGGGAGAAGTGATGCATGGAACTGAAAGAGATTAGTGGATGTTTTCAGGAAAAGAAGTGTAAAGTTCATGTGAGAGGCTAGGGTAGGGTGGATTAAAGAATTCAAAGCAAATGAGGTTGGTAAAATAAAGGCAGAAGTGGAGATGCAAGTCTGGAAATAAGCAGTAGGATTTTGTCACTCTAGTAGCATACTGGACTGGGTTAGTGAAATAAAGTGGAAATTACATAGCTAATTTCTTTACAACTTCTGCAAGTCTCCCTCCTGTTAACCCACAGTCCCACTCCTCAAGGGATAAGAATCCTCATCCACCTTTGCTAATTTCTTTCTGGTTTTAGCTGATTTTTTTCTCCCATGACCTCACTGAAGGAAAGCACCTCCGAGAACTGTTGCCTATGTTTAACAACACAGGTTAGCCTGGTTAATGAACTCTTTAAAGTAACTGCCCATGAAAACAGGGCACAGCATGTCATTTCAAGAATTCCCACCGACAATCAAACTGACATTGTAAGAAGTTAGTGAATATCAAAAACTGTCAGAGAGCATTAGATAAATTTTCTGGCCACTCCACTCATAACATCTGGAAAATTCATCTGCTAATTTGCAAATGAAAAGCATACCAGCAAGTATTATACCGATTCCTCTGGCTGGGCTGCAGTATTGGTTCCGCATGAGCACAGAAAAACAAATTTCATCCTCATATGTGACACCAGCTGCTGTTCTAAGGCATGTAGTTGTCTTGATAATGAGAGTTCTGACATTACACCCTTGTTCAGGAGATTTCTTTATTTGCCCTCTTTTATTTAAGTAAGATTTGTAATACACTTGGTTCTCTTTTACTCACAGTTGTGGAAAAATCTGGAGAACAGACTTGCAAGCTCTGTGGCCTTTGTGCTCAATCTCACCAAATACCACCCATCATCCCCTGAATAGGTGTCTTTGCTTATTTCATTGCACCCATCACTGACAGTTTCATAAAATATTTTTTTAGTATTGATTCTTGTTTATGTCCTGCTGTTCTGTTTGTTTGTTTCATTTTATTTTTGTTGGCGTTCTATTTTCTTTAACAATTTATTAAAATGAATTGTTATCCGTAGCTTAGTTCTATGGCTGTTGTGGAGTCTTTGTCTGCAATCTTGTCTCCCTAAAGGATCAAAGTTTTATTTGATTCATTCCTAAAAGCATCTTAGTACAAAGCCAGCAAATCTGATTTCTGTTATACAAGATCTGGGCTGCTGTCAGCTGTGCCTGTGACACAGTGTTGCAGTGTAAGTGCCCGATGGCACTGGGTGTGTGCCACTTGCCTGCTGCCTGGAAGGAAGTGCTGATACACCCATGGCTTTTGGATCTCTTCTCAGCTCTGAATATCCAAACTTACCTCTTCACATCTGTGGTCACCACTAGCATATTCATCAAATACAAACAATGCTTTGTTTCCAACAGAATCCTGTGAAACTATCAAGGCTTTTCTTAGCCATTCTTTGTGCGCTATGTGCCACACACCAGGTATTTCTGAGACATAGCAAAGATCATTTCGTGTTGATGATACAGTATTTGTTGTAGTACATAAAGAGCAAGTTTCTCAAAAACAGCCAGACTTTCTTTGGGCTTGTCTTTTTCACTTTTTAGAATAGAAAAACTGCTTCTTCTCATCTCTGTTGAGTGGATATGGATTTTAATTCTTCTGAATTATTAATTCTTCAGTTTAATGCTGCTTCTAGGCCCTAGTGCTGCTTCCAATTTTGAACAGAAGAACACTTTTAATACCTGTTTCTTTCTAGTATTCACACAAAAGGTGTGTTGAAAGCAGGTGCCAGTCCAAAGGACGTCTGAAGACTTTTATTTGTCAGCTAAGATTACTCTCACATGTACAGTCCTGGCCAAAAATTGTCTGTGTGTATAGGTTTAGTTTCATAAGCTTGAGCAGAGAAACTGCAGTTTTACCAAAAGGGGTGGTTGTAAGTCCTTAGGCAGCTGTGCACAGATAATCACTGAGCAACAAAGAGGACAGGAACACAGAAGTTCCTGCCACACAGGTAAAAAGCACTAGCATTTTTATTCCTGTCTCTCACCTGAAAAGGTAAAGTGCAGGCTGATATACTTAAAGTCTTAATGGAGGAGTTTCTTTCCTCCACCATAAAAATTCCCAAACCGAATCAAAACCATCCACCACAACAAACAAAAAGCCTAAAACAATCAATGGTTACAGATCACAGTTCCAGCTTCCCGACTGCAACATGCACCAAAAATGTCTTTTAGATACTTGAAATAAAACTGACAGCCACCAGTTCTGTACAGTTCTCTGCAGCTGCTTATCTGACCCACAGGCTGAGTGTCCACTGCAAGAAGCTACTGCTAGAAAGGCTAAATTATCAGTGGTTGCCCAAAGGCCACTATCTTCCTCTGTTGTGCCTGCAGTGACTGATGGCATCCTGAGCCAGGGCTCATTTTTGCCTTCAGATATGGAAACCAAAAAGGAAGGTACTGAGTGGGAATTAATGTGCACGCTGAGTTTGTGCTGAACTCAGGGAGTGATCATAGCGTGACAGGCAAGTCAGCAAATGGGCAGAACTGTGGCCTTGGTTTAGGAAGATGTGAGTAGGTGGGTAAGATCAGGCATGAAGAGCCACAGAAACAGGTCAATGCCTGAAATGATTCTGTAGGGAAGATGCAAAATACATTTGATTTGTAAGAGTTTGACAGTGAAAATTTTCTTTTCTAAGGTCTGTAAAGCTAACATTCACAGTCTGTATTTCTCAACAGCTGCTGTAGCTAAATTTCAATTAAAAGTTGCCTAAACTATGGTGGGGATAATGATCTGATGGCAAGTTATCTGTCCCATGGCTTCCCAGGTGTGCTTTTTTCACATGATCTCCAAGTGAAGACAGGAAGGACCTGAATAATCTACTCGCTGTTCTGGTCACCTTCTTTCCCCAGAGCCCTTTGATCCTTATTCACAGACAGAAAGTATGAAGCTTACAGTTGTTCAGCAAAGAAAGGGTTACCTTGATTAACAAACAACAAAGAGCTGTCAACCTACAAGCTTCAGGATTTAAAAGAGAGGAAAGAGAGAACTGTGGTTCTTGGTGGAGGGAAGTCTGACTTGCATAAGCTATGGGAAAAGAATCGCTCTTCAGGATGAAGAAAGAGGTATATTGCTCACATGAGCAAGATTAGCCTTGGCCTTGCTACAGAAATAGGCATTATTATTATCTGGGTAACAGGCCTATAGCTGGGGTGAAGAGATGACCAGATGGCAGAGTTCTGCAAGGGAGTAGGACTGGTTTCCTCAGTTCCTTTATGCAGTGATGAAAAGCCTAGCAACGAAAGTGTGGAGTTGGAAGATGATTGTATGCCTATGAGAGGTAAAATTGTAACAGTGAGAACAAGACCACAAGCAAGGAAAGCAGAAGCTTGCCTAATTCATAGTATCTTTAAGACTGTTTGTTTGGAGTATCTGTTTATCCTGGAGTCAACACTGCATTCTACCCATTTTTTCTTGTGGAGTGTGAACTATGGGATGCCATATCAGTCTCTCTGGCCTTAAACTGTGTCCCTATCTCTTTATCACTTCCTATAAAAACTGAAGTACAATCTTTGTTATTCAGTGGGGGGAAAATTGCATATAAAATTGCTAGCCATAATTAACAACAATAATAAAAAAAACTAAATCCGTTCATTTCACCCTGAAATGCCAGGGGAGAAATCAGAAAGGGCTATTTCTAGATGAAGCAATTTAGATCAAAGTGGAAAAACATTATTAAGCTTTGGTCAGTAAACGTTTATTGATATGAAACACCATTTAATCCACTCTCTAAAGCTTTTGATTTCCTTCAAGTAAATAAAAGCAATTTCTACTGCAAGTAATTATCACCCACTAAGGTGTTCTCGTCCCTCCCTCCACCCACCCCAGCAGTTCTTGCATGTTCAGGTAGTCATACATCATTTCACTGTCTTGCTTTTATGGCTGTGCTTTCTCCAAACTTTACTTCTATTGGGTTGTTACTGCTTGTTAAGATAATGCATTGAAAGCAACTAAACCAAACCCGATTATAATAATTTACAAAATTTGCTTTTTATCTCTGATAAGTCTGTATCATCCTTAAACGGTACAATTTCTGTAATACTCCTGTTTGCCTGCTACCATCAAAATGCAATTTACTTGTGATTGTCAAAAATTATGCTTAACCTCATCTTGCATCTCCGGCAGGCTACTGCTATCTGTGCATCCATTTCCGCCCCGAAGGAAGTTTTGCTCTAATCGGTTGTTCGTAACCACCATAAATACACGTTTGCTGGAGCCAGAACGACAAAATTACAATGATTTTTAGATTTTTTTTTCATCGTGAAAGAATCTGATTTAGTAGGCTGCAGACACGCGTCGCTGTGATTTAAGCACGATATCCTAAAGGTATTACTAAGCACTAATTAACTTACCGACTCTCTTAAGACGCTACGGTATGTGAACCAGCTGTTTAGAGCAAATTTAGATGGCAATGTCTATTTTTCCATTCTCTTGTAAGAAAAGCCCTCTAATTCCTGCGGGTGAGCACCTCCGGGCAGGTGCAGCGCGTCCCCCGCCCCTCCGCAACCGAACGCGAATTCCCGTCGCCGTTCCGCTCCCGGCAGCGGCTCCGCTCGGCCGCCCCTTGCCCGCTCCCCTGCGGCTCCTCCGTGACCCTCCGCCCGGGGGGCACCCCTGCCCGCAGCGGAGATCCTCGGCACCGGGACGGCGGCGGCTCCTCTCCGGGAGGGACCCGCGGGCGCCCAGCACCGACACTCACCGGGCAGCGGCGGGGACCCGCGGGCGCCCAGCGCCGGCAGTGCCCGGGCACGGACGGGCGGCCCCGCAGCCGCCGCTCANCTGCGGCGGGTTCGGGCACAGAGGTAGCTCGGGCGAGCGGCGGCCACCCAGGGCAGCGCCGTCCCCGGACTGTGCGCACCTGCGAGCCGCTGCCCGGCAGCGGGTGCCCGGCCGGGACATGCGGGAGGGAGGCGGCCCGTCGGGGTCTGTTTCGCTGGAGCGATGTATCGGCGGCACCGGGTTCAGGACGGCCGCAGGAGCTGATGGCGTTGTGCTCTGTCTGCGGGGTGGGGACAAGGACGTGACCAGCGAGGTGCTGGGTGACTTCAGGAAGGAACGGGCGACCGTGGCTGAGTCCTCGTTACGAATGTCATGATGTGCTTGGAGCTCCAGCCCAGTAAACCATGTGATTTAAAGGACGGGGTTTTCTTTCTCTCTACATGTGAGATGCAAGCATTTAGAAAAGGACCCTACTGAGTTAAATCCAATTTATATCTTGTTTTAAGCAACTTCAGACTTTTTATTTGGTTACTTTCAGCAAAGTTCCCTCCATTCCCCTTTTTGGTTTTTTTTTTCTTTTCAAGGAAATACCGATTGTCCTGTAGCTTGGCTCTGTCGCGTTTGCATAACTATGACAGAGAATCTGTGCAGTACAAATGATTAGAATTGGCCTCTAGTCACGGCAAAGTGAGATTAAAAGCATCTGAATCACAGGTGATGCACGGTGCAAACGTGTAGTTTTGAACCCAGAGCATACACAGAGCCTCCCGGGTTCTGCAGGAGTCCTTTGGTTCAGGTGTGAGATTTGTAGGGCTGGAGACAGCTGCCATCACCTTGTAGTCGCAAGAGTCTCCTTTTGCTGAGATTTGGTTTTAGTAGGTTTAGTATCTATGTCAAAGACCAAGATCTGCTCTGTCCAGTTAGGTGATGAGTGTTACGCTTCTCTTAGTTATGTAGCAAACACTGTGCTCAATAGAGGATTCAGTAGTAAAACCATTGCAAGAAGTTACACGTATCTACAAATACTGCTGAAAGTTTGACTCCTCTGTAGTGAGCCCTGTTCTTTGGTCACTACTTTGTTTAAAGATTTGGTAGGTAATGAAGAAGGGCAGGTGTCAAGGGCAATAAATTCATGCTTAGACAACCATCTTTTTTTTTTCTGCAGTAAAGATCAGTGTCTCTCTCCTTTAATTATATATTCCTATGTCTTTTCTACACTTTGCTATTCCCTTTAGTTGGCACATTATGAAATTGTGAAGTTTAGTGAATTTTGGAAGGGCCTGAGGCATGGGGAGAGAATTATTTTATATATAAAGTCAGGTTTTGTTCTCTGTTCCAATTTAAAGCGCAGAAATTTCTTAAATCAACTTTGCAGCCAGAGGCATGGTAACATTTAACTGCTGAACCAACATTTTTCGTTCGTAAGAAAGGCTACCTGAAGGGTTTGTTCTTAGTGACTTTGCATAACAAAGATGAGGAAGTTTTGCCTTAATTGTCAAGTCCCTCTGAAGACTTTGTGCTAAGGATATGGATTACCCCTTCTATCAACTTGTGAAGTGACAAATGAGATGGCAAGGCTAATAGCTACATCATGGTGGTTAAAGATAAATGGGAATCAAAGCAAAGGGAAGTATGGAGTTGTAAGTGTAAAGCTGAGGAGACTAAGGGACGTAACTCTGAGAGGAGTGCTTGAAACGTTCTGGCCTTCTATGCCAGCCCACCCAACTGCATAGAGAATTGAAGAATCTTTACAGATGCTGAGTGAGTGAAAAGTCCTGAACTCCCAGGTTAGCACTGGAACTGGTTGTCTGCATGAAACATCTGCTTAGAACTTAAATGTCAGCCACCTTGGCGTGGCTTCCTCATCACTGTGCCATACTTTTCTTGTGCCCTTCCAATGCTCTTACATCCTTTTATTCCTGAAAACAGGAATGAAATAGAAATGTTCCTCTTCCTTAGTTCTCCCCATGCACATTTTGTGTTTTGGGGTCACTCAGACTTCCAAGTCTGTTATGTCCCTTTTCCCTGCTGACAGTTTCTCATTAGCTCTTCTCTAAGGGACACCACTGCCCTACACTAGTAGTGCTTAGTATTTTCTGTCATCTTCCACTTGATCAGTTACTTTATTGTCATTTATCTTTAAGTTGCTTTTACATGATTTTGCATCAGATTTCCAGTTTTGTATTTGAAGTGTTCTCTTTCCCTCATCATGCATTTTCTTTCAGATTTATTCAATCCTGTTGCCATTGAATTTCTGATCTTTCACATGTTCTTCCTCATTCAGTAGCTTGTCTGCTCCTCCTTTGCTGTCATTATTTGATCCTTTTTCTGTCACTGTGAGTGTTCTTTTGCCCCAGAGATTTCCTCATCCCAGACTGAGTCCACATATGACATCACTGGACAGGGTCCAGTGGAGGGCTGTGGAGATAGTTAGGGAACTGGGACATCTCTTGTGAGGAAAGGCTGAAAGTTCTGCACCTGTTTATCCTGGAGAAGGGACAGCTGAGAGGGGACCTTATCAATGCATACAAATATCTTCAGAGCAGGTGTTAAGATAATGGGGTCAGTCTCTTTTCAGTGATGCCCAGGAACAAGACAAGGGGCAGCACAGAAAACCTGAACGCAGGAAGTTCCATCTGAATATGAGGGAAAACTGCTTTACTGTGAGAATGATAGAGCACTAGAACTGGCTGCCCAGAGGGACTGAGTAGTCTCCTTCTGTGGAGATATTAAAACCCCACCTGGACAGGACCCTGTGCAGGCTGCTCTAGGTGAACCTGCTTTAGCAGGGCAGTTGGACTGGATGATCTCCAGAGCTCCATTCCAGCCCCAACCTTTCTGCGATTTTACCTTTTTGTCTCCAAAGCTGGATTTAGGCTACTAATTAAAGCTGATTGAGGCTTATCCCCTGGCACCATGGACACAGGGTAGGGCATGGCTCATGTCTAAATTCCCTTAGTTTTTAAAACATTGTGACCTAGTCCAGACTCTTATTTTGTTTTCGTGGTTTGGTTTGGTTTTGGGTTTTTTGTTTATTAGTTTTTTGTTTGTGTATTTTTCCCCCCTGAGAAGAAAACATTAGCATTTAAAGAGTACAACTAGTCATGGGGCTGTGCCTGACTATTGACATATATAGCCCACACAGACACTGCCAGTCACATAACATGGCTCTCTATTTCAGTCATAAATATGCTCCAGTATATTACCTAACCTCTCTGATCCCTTGTTTAGTTTCATGGTCTTATGTACTGTAGTTACTGAAACCTTATAAAGGCTAAGGAACTTAATGCTAATGTCTTCCTGGGATATTATATTTTACTTATCTTCACAGATTTTGGAGACGAGTCTAAGATATAACTTGCAGCATGTGAGTCTTTAATCTCTGCATACTTTACATTTTCTTCCTTCTTTTGTTTTCTTAATTTTTTTTTTAAATTTTCCTTCTCATTTTACCCTCTCAACTCTTGTGCTCTAAGTCTCTTAACTTTGTAGATATGGTTTCCACATTCCTGTTTCTGGGTTTTGGAACAACCAATATTGTTGAGATGCTTTGCTTCTGTTGTGAAGGAAAAGGACAGTGAGACCTTCAGTTAGGGACTGAGAAAGGAAACAATCATTTTCTGTCAGTAATGCTGGCACTTCAAAAGTTCATGACAGGTTTTCTACTCTCTAATTTCAGATTCTCTTCTCTTGTGAGTTGTCAAAGGGAAGAGCTCTGTGACAAAAAAAGGAGAGGTTTTTCCCTCATTAGAGGTGAGGATATTTGTAGCTCGGTTTCACCTTTACATTTGGTTTTTGTTCCCTGATGTGATATGACTCATGTGAAGTCCTCTGATGCTCACTGTGTAATTTGATTTCTTCCCTTTTTTCTTTCTTTTTTTCTTTTTCTTTTTTTTTTTTGCATTAGTAACTTTATTTTCTGTTTCCATCACCCTGCAAAGCACCACAAACCTGTCTTCGACACACGTGTCCTCTTCTGTTGCTGCTTCTCACTATTTCAGAGTCTTTTGAGCCAGCCATTATGACTTGACTTCCCAATCTACCAGAAATGTTCTTTTCTCAGGTGGACAGCTCTGCTCTTCCCTGAAAGCCTGTAGTCTGCATTTCTATGGGATATATGCAAGTACTACTTTGTGCCTTTGTTCTTATTCCTTGACAATGTTGGCACATAGCCTGAAATAACTATTCTTTTTCCTGGAATCCAACTTGACAGAAGAGAACTGATTACTGTCACACACTGACTTGTTTCAAAGCTGTCACCAGGAGTGTATTTTTCCCTCAGCTCTTAGATATGAATTGGCAACAGGAAGAGAATACTGTGGCATTTTAGTTAGCTGTCTGTCTTTTATGTGTCAGCCTAGGACACTGTTCCCTACTGGATAACAGAAAGTTATGGTCAGAGAATACAATATCCTTATATTTTAAGGATACAGACTATTCCAGTTGTCAACATTTTGCGTAACATTTTGGTGGGTTTGACTTTTATGAAAACCCAAAGGAGTACTTAAAAATAATTAGTCAGCCCTTCTGTTGGGAAGATAAACAGAATAAACTGCTGCAGAGTTGTTAGTTTGAACTGACAGAAACTGAAACAATAGCAGCAAAAAGAGCTGTCTCCTAAGAAAATATGTCAATCATTCCTCAGAATCAGAGGGAGCCAAACTTACACTAAGATTTGACTGGGCTCCAGCCGTTCTTGGAGGTATTCAAAACCCCAGCTGGACATGGTCCTGCACCACCGGCTCTAGCTGACACTGCTGAGCAGTGAGGTTGGACTAAGTGCTCTCAAGAGGTCCCTTTCAGCTCAAGGGATTCTGTGTTTTGGTCATTTGCAGTAAAAAGCTATCCTTAAAAACTGTGCTTATGCATGACTTGGTTTGTCTTGAGAAATCTACAAATATATCTGGATTCCGTAATGGAATGGTATTTTCAGGAATAGATCAATGTGGTAGGAAATAGGGCTTTTCACTTCCCCTTGCTTTTCCTTTGAGCTGCTTTTTACAAAACTCTCCTAATTAGAAATGCAGAGGTGAAAAGCTTAGCATATAGTGCATGTTTGCAAGCACAGGATCAAAAACCTCTCAACACTTTGGCATTTTATGGACATATTCGTAATACTTGCAGAATAAATGTGATACTGTCAAATCCCCCATACATGGACCATTTCTCTTACATAATACAAAACTTCATCCATTTAGGACAGCTAGGTCCTAATCCTAATAGGGGCTTTTGGACACTAGTGTTAATCCCACAGTACTTTTTGATGAACCTCTATTTATCCTCCTTGTCCCTATTTGCTGTGCAGTTGGTGTGTGCACACAGACTATTGTTTTGGTGGATATGTAGTTACTCCCTTACAACTAAACTGTATCCCTTCTTCATGGTTGTTATGTAGCTATTTTGAAAAGTTTTAAAAACATAAGTCATCTAACATGGTTTATATCTGTCTACTAGATATTGGTTTACTGAAATGAACATTACAGTTGGCTGTATTACTGTGTGGTTGATTATCATACAGAATTAGTGAGCTCATGTACTATCAGGTTATTGATGAGGTTGCATAATTCTCTTTGTACTGTTAATCAATTGGCTCAGTTCTGACACTGTGGATGGACACACATCTTTTACCCTAAATATCAGGTGTATTATGTGTGTAGATTTGCATTGGTTAAACTCTTTGTGTTGAAGATTAGGTTGTCAGCTTTAATATGTTGATATGTTGTAGACAAATACCTTTTTTTCTCTTTGGGTGGATTTTTTTGTTTGTGGGGTTTGTTTTCTTTTGGGTTTTTGTTGTTTGTTTGTTTGTGGGTTGCTTTCAGTTACAAAATCTTGTTCTGTCAATTAAAGTCATTTTCCTTTTGAACTGGGTACTTGGGCTGTGACTAAACCCCCCTCAGTTAACAAACCAGTGTTGAAGAGATGACATATTGTGTTGCAACAATTAAGCAGCATGACCTATTTAATTTATACTGGAACAGATCTGCTCACAAGATTCTTACTGGCAATGGGCAGGAGCTTGAGAGAAAGATAGTTGCTTACTGTAGTCAGAAGAGAATGCACAGTGTATTTTGTGCTTAGCTCCAGACTGCATGACATGGCTCCCCATTCAATAACTGCAGATCATTGCCACAGAGCATGGGTGCTAGATGTACTTATTTTTTATCTATATACATATCTGGAACTACAAAGAGAATTTTTTCTAACATAACTTCAATTTTTTTTCTTTTTGAGTTAACATGCAAATTTAATTATTAAACCTACTCAGTCTGTCTGGCTGTCTCTCCCTAACTCCCAGACTACACTCTATTTTCAGCCTACCTGCATTCCAAGGTAGTGATGAGGAAAGAGAAGGGGCTTGGAGATTCCATTGAAATTCTGAAAAAGAAATCAAGAATATAAAGTTCATCTCAGATTTTTGAAATTCTGATTCGTTAGTTATCACTCATTGCAGTAAACTAGAGAGCTCCTATAATTGAGTGTTCCAGCTGATCTGAACTGTATTGTTCCATGGAGAAGGAAGCTGGTGTTTGCAATAAGCTCAAACTGAGCCATTTAGTTCCTCTTAGGTCAAAACTAATGCACTCATTTTATTCAGAACTGGGCTGGAAGCTGATAATAATAACCAGCTGGTAGGCAATGAGGCATCATCTGTAGCATTAACTGAAATCTTTTAGGCATCTAAAGGTGATGAAGCATGTCGAGTAGACAGAAGGTGACACATTCACAAACACACTCTTTGAGTTCATCCGTGCTGTCCTGGGCTTTTGGATAAAGATGAAAAATGCTTTTGGCTTCCTCCTGTTCTCTGAGCATCCAAACCTAATGTCACATGGGAATTTATTGTATAACTGCTACGTGTTCACTCCTGCCCCTTCCTGCAACTCCAGAGGTCTTTTCAGAGTGCTGGTACATAAAAGGCTATGATTATAAGGGTCAGCTCTGCTTTGAGAAAACATACAGAATTTTTAAATTCTTCTGAATAATTAATGAAAATGGGATCTGGAATTCCGAGTCTTCCCAAAAATCACTGTATTTTTTCATTACTAAATTATTTTTGGAAGTTTTATTCTAATAAAACTGCCATACTTCAATGTGGTGTTTCCCCCAGGCTTCATAACTTTGGCTGTTCTCCTGGGTGAAATTTTCAAGTGCTAGGAGCAGTTAGTTTTTATATAGGTAATGTATTTTGTATGTCTCTAGAAAAGAGGTCAAGTCAAAGGACATACTAAACAGGTCTCATAACAGCTGTCAATAGGAACTATCCATTTTTCCTTCATGTCAGTAGGCAGGCAGAAAACAAGAAAAATTGGAAGAGGTCTGAAAAAGAGGCTGAAAATTAAAAGACCAATGCAACACATAATGCAAAACATCTAATTTGATAGGGTTCTCTGCAGCTGCAGTGTTGTGTGCTTTGCAAGGTTGCTATTGAGGCATTAAAATTGCATAGGTGTATGAAAATACAATTAAAATTTGAAGGAAAATGGTTTGCTTTTTTGGTAGATTTTTCATGTAAGAGTATACAACTTGTGTGTTAATTTTCTGGGTGGATTTTATATTCATGAGATGCAAGGTGAGAAGTTGCTCATGCAATATATTTGAATAAATGACAGGATATACTGACATTGAAATGCAGCTGTATGAGAGGAGCAGGACAATTATTACCAGGGAAAAAAAATCTTCTGCGCTTCAATTTAATTTTGGACATCTCTGGCTGGACTCTCAAGAGAATAACAAAAAAGCTAGCAACCTTTGTGCAAGCCAGAAGGACTTAAATAAATGTGAAAACCCTGACCTTTCTTGTTTTTCGTACTTTGCACTGCTAAATTACCATGTACAGTTGTTTAAATAACTGTGGGAGGAGAGATTGTAAGCAGATGCCTACAGTGACGGAGAAAATCCTATGGAGTTAAAAGTTTCAAAATGACTATGAAATCAATTGGCATCAGCATGGTAGCTAATAGTTTTTCCAGAATCATAAACACCAGTTGTTAAACTGAAATGTGTTTCCCGCTTTGACAGGTACAGTTGATCTGCAGGTGTGAAAGCCCCTTTGCCCAGCCCTTTGAATGTGGTTCAACCTACTCTCTTTTCTGAGGGAATTTAAATAACACCATCTCTGCACCCCTAATCCTCTGTATTTTCTCAGCAAGCTTGTAAAGCTGCCAGTTACAGAATAACTTTTCGAGATATCCATTAGAACCAGGATTACATCAGAACTGAAATCTGCAAGAGCTTAAACACCTTTGAATGAAATGTTACTTGTAGAGTAACCTAGGGATGAAACAGATATATAACAGAGGCACACTTTGGGAAGGTTTCAAGTAGGCAAAGGCAATTTCATACTTCTGAACAGAAAGAGCTTATCTAAATTTGGGGTGTATGGAGGAGTGTTTAGAGCTTGATGAGGTCCTGAAATAATTTTCTGGTTTAGGAGAAAAATTCAAAATTAAGATCTCATAACTGCATGTGAAGTCAGGCATTTAATTCCACGGATCTCTGCATTTAAGTATATGCTTTTTGATTTCTGTCAGTGAATTTGTACTTCAGTGTTTAAGTTATTTACATTTTGATATAAGAAACAGTAATAAAAAATGAAGCAAGGCACATGTAATTCTACTATGTGTCTGACTTCTAATTCCTAAAAGCACAATTAGCTGGAGTCAGAGAGATGCTTCATTTAAAAAGGTAATTGAAGATTCATCTAGGGAATGGTGTATTTGAGGAATAAGCGAGTGTTTCATGTCGATGTTCAGTGCAACTCCACTTGAACTGGAAGAACTGCTTACCACTGCAAGAGGCATGGGTAAAATAAAAACATTTTTCTTTTAATTAGAAATTTTGAAATGCCTGATTTCCCCCTACCCCCTCAATCTCCCAGCTTTTTGAAGTGCTTTTGGAATGCTGGTTGTAACTGTTTGACAGGAGTTTTGATCGTGTTATATGCTGTGAATTAGTGGAGGACCAGTTTCAGAAGGTTTCTGGCATGATTAAGCAATCCCAGAGAGAGCAAATATTCAGTAAATACTTTGAGTTTTAGTTTGCTGATGGTTTGGGAGTTTCATTTTCTTTTTGTTGTCCCCTGATTTTTTTTTTTTAATTTGTTGCATTTAAAGCATTAAGAAGGTCTACTGTCCTGGCAGATCACATTACTTAAGGACTCTTAAAGTCTTAAGAAATTTGGTTTAGGTGAACATCTGAAAATCTAAGGGCAGTCAATCACTGGAAATTACTGTGGGATTACAGGATGCTCCTGGGAGTGGCTGGGAAACAATCAATGAGAAATGTAATGTGGTATTACACTGATAATACAATATGGACTGGCTGACTTTAGAGTTTTTTCCAGTATCATTTTCTGTATGAAACATAAAAAAACCTTGACATTAATTTTGTTTGTTTGAAGAAAAACACAAAAAAACTAACCCAAACCAAACAAAGCTCAATTATATTAGCAGAATAAGAAAAGGAGTCACACTTCAATGACCCATTCCATGAGGTTTATCCTCTCATGCTGCCATAAATGATGAGTGTGGCTCTGAAATTGAGTTAATGTAGAGTAAACTAACATGAAGGAAGGATCAGGCCCTTTGTGTGTAAGTGTGTTACACAGAGATTAGCTCAGTTGGTCAGAGGATGATGCTCATAGCACCAAGGTTGTGGCTTTGATTCCTGTATGGACCAATCACTTAAGAGTTGGACTTGATCCTTGTGGGCTCCTTCCGACTCAGAATAGTCTGTGACACTGTATATATTATGTTAAAAATTGGTCCAGATAAATAATGCCATTAGATTGCCATTCTGGCAAAAGGATCTCTGCTACTAAACTATTAAATTATACAAATGTGATTCTGAGACTATTTTAAAATGTAATGTTATGATATTCTGATGTGAAACTCAGGATGTGGTAGTAAATGTAGCATTTTCTCCTTTAAGCTATAGTTCACCTTGTTGTGGTGTAGTAAAATTTCATGTGCAAGTTATATGATTTCATACAGAAAACTGCTCTAAACATTTACAAGTTGTTTTGCCTTTGGGGTGTGTTTGTGTGTGTATTTTTTGTAGTACTCAATTTAAATCTTGATAAATGAAATGAAATTTAATTGAAAATTCATTACTTGGCCTCATAAGCTCCTGATTGTAGGCTCAAAGATACAACACATAAATAGAAACATGCTTTGAATAAAATGCATAATTAGCTGGCTAGTATGGAATGGAGTGAAAGTTGTACTTCACCAGGTGAGTTTTGTCTCTTTTCTGGCATTTTTGTACATCCTTGATTCTCAAAATCTTTCATACAATGGCATAGCTTTGGCATTGGAAGGTGGGTTTTGCCATCTCGGGCTATCTGGGCTGCCAAGAGCTTCACCTGACGAATTGCTTTCGTGGTTCTGAACCTTCCAAAGGATGTTAGACGCAGGTCTTTCATTTTCTGCATTACAGTTCTAATTAGCAGGCTATAATATCTTCAGAGATCACACTCTTTGATGAGTTTTATCCACTAGGTGTGTAGCTGAGTTCACAGGTACATGTTCACTTGAGGAAGCTGTGAACAGCTCTGAGTCCTTTCTCAGAGAAGTGTGAAAAGTGCCTAAATAGACCAGGTGAATGTAAAACCAGCCTAATGGGGGGCTGGTTCCCCTGGAGCTCTGGCAGGCCTTTTGAGCTCCCTTCTAGATGGATGTGCACTGATTTTGCCTTGGAGTCTGCCCAGGCTGGTAATTTTGTCTGTGTGGATTCAGCATTTGTCTAATATTTCTGTATGTTGGACTTGGCAGTCCAACAAGAGCTGCTGTCCTGAGCTTCCCTGTGGCTCCTGCCTGCTGGAATTCCCTGGTTCTCCTCTAGTGGACATGCTGAGTGTGTGGAGACACTCGGGTAGTTGAAAATGTACCACACAGTTGATCACTACATACAGTGTGTGCTCAGTGCATGGCACTGTTAGAGGGACAGAGTGTGCCCAGAGTCTGTGCATGGCACATGGAGGCTGGGGCTGGGTCTCAGTGCAAGGTTTGCATTTCCCCTGCCTGCATCATGGAATTTCAGCTGAAAACATCACAAGCCTTACCCAGCCCTCAATTCACTCAGGTTAGTGAGGCAGAACTCTTTAATGCAGGCCCTCTTATTTCAGGGATGGCAATTCCAAGAGTTACAGCCAATATTTAGCCTTACTTTTGTTTTCGAAGTGAAGTGATAATGTTAAAAATAGCAGAAATTATCCTTTGGCTTAGAGGTAAATATAATTTCTAATTGCTGAAGATGACGTTACGAGTTTTCTCACTGACTCATTATAGCTGGTTGTTGGTTGTCCATGCAAATGAATTATTGCACCTTGGAAGTTTCTCTATAAGTGTTTTAGTACATTGGATTAGATTCTGCTCACACTTGCACATTTCTAGAGTGCTATGACCATATAATAGCTTCTTCAGTCCTGACCATGAAGAAACTATTACAGAATTGATGAAATGACTGTTGCTTAGAAATAAGAAAATATGTATGAAACTTTTTTTTTTGCAAGAACTAATGCTTTTTTTGGTTGTTGTCCAGAATGAATTTTTATCCTTATTATAGAATTAGTCACTATTGGAAAATTAATATTATGTTTAAAATCAAAGACCTCCAATAGAAAATTCATTTCTGAGACTTAACTCATATTTATAAATTATTAATTTAGATTAATAATTCCTATGTATAGTCAAGAATCCAGTTTCTTTTTGAGTGTTTTAAGAATACAGTAATGTTAATACCATTGTTTCCCTCTCTGATGCAAATGTTAAAACTTGGTGAGTCTGCACTGGCAGATCCTGGTTAATGTTTTCTGTTGCTGTAGAAAGGGATCTGTCATGGTTTTGGAGAGAGTAGTTGGTTGTAGTGTGAGCAGAAAGGATAAGACAACTGGAGAAAACAGCTGTAAATGCTGTGGTGTTTTATTGCACTTTGGAGAGTTCTGTAGTACAATTGAAATGGCTTAGGTAAGAAAGGTATTCAAATTGAAGAGTCAGAACTCTGAAAGACAAAACTCCTAAAAGGAAATTCTGGATAATGAAGATCATTGTCATTTTTTAATTAATTGGTTTGTTTGGGCTTTTATTTTAAACTCTCTGGGGCCAGCACCTGCTGAGCAGTGTCTGAATAACATCCCAGGCCCAGGCTGTGCTTGCTGCACTGAGTGTCTTTAGAGAAGGCAGTATGTCTGATTTGCCACTGCACAGCTCCTGCTTTTATATACTTTTAGCACTTCTGCTGTCGTTGAAGCAAATGGATCTGCCAGTGTGTGGTACTTTCTAGAAACTCATCAGCAGAGTAGCCTTGTCGTTAAACTTTAATCAGTAATTCAGGGACAATGGAGATGTGTGTGTTTAGGTAAGAATAGCCTTTTGATCTGAACAAATGAAGACCAACTCTGTTTTAGGAGCTACAGGTAATGTGAAAATTATTATAAAGAAATTTATTATTGAGTGTTGATGTTCTCTTTGTGGAAGTACATACCAATATGGCAAAGGGTCTGACAAAAATGGAAAGATTTTACTATAGGGATAGAGATATCTTATAAGGTTTAGATTTCATGGTGTTTGTCACTAACCTCTGTTTTCCAAAGCTGAGCCACATTTACTTATGAGTAGATAAGTAATGGTTAGTTGTTTATTTTATTTTGGAACAGAAAGGATTAGAGTTTAAAACCCCTCCAGAACATTAACTGTTAGGTATTTGATTTTGAAATGAAATTATTATACCTAGAGGAAAATATTTTGCAGAATTAACAGATCTGAGGACCAAAAATTATAGTAGAATGAATTTGTAAAAGGATCTGTCATAGACATCTCATTTTAAGCATCTTAAAATAAGGCAGACGTTTTGGTATCCTTCCTTTAGTTTGAATTTCAAATGTTGCAGTGTTGCTACTTGCTGGAGTTCGTAACAAATTACTGCATAATTAATTTGAAAATTATAACTTAAAATTTAAAAGCCAGTGCAAAAGTCCAGATTATTCCAGTTTTCATGTCTCAGAAGAGTTGTGTGAAGATCCTATACAAATCCCTATGATTCTACCACACTCCCATTTTGCACTGAGCATTTATCATGTCTACCTTTGGCTTTTACTGACATGCCTAAGGATTTCTCCTACGTGTCCTGTATTACATTTTCAACAGGCAAGATTTTTCAAAAGCAATCAGTGCTATCCACACTCTCCATAGTGACTGTCATACTCCACTAGTGGGATTTTCAGGAGTTCAGCTGTCAGTCAGTAATTGATAATTCACTGAATTTAAAAACTGTTTCATCTTTCTTCATAGATTTTTCTTTGCCATTCTGTCATATTTCCTCTCCTGATCATCTAAAAGCATGAAAAATACTGTGCCAGCTCCACTACATTTTGCAGAGTGAAGCTGGTCTGTAATTATAACCTTCGGAATTGGAATTGCCAAGTAGCTTGGAATCTGGAAAATGTTATATCCTGTGCAAGCAATTTCTTAGGTACAGCAGACTAATTTTGGTCCTCTGCATTAACATTTTTCTTCTTCATAAATTCAACCTCTTCTCTATTCTGACTGAATCTCCTGTATCTGTACAAGAGCACAGTGCATACATGTGAAATGTAATTTTTTCCGAAGTTTGAATTTGTTCCTTATGTGTTCTGCTACACCCGTGCCAGCAAATCCTTTTGCACTTTGCATTTGCCATAGGAAAGAAGTGTTTGGTATGGATTTGGTGGTTTTGTTCGGTGGTTTGGGTTTTTTGTTTTGTTTTTGTTTTTTTTTTTTAATTTATTTTGGAGACAGCTATTACCAATGTAATTAATGCAGTCTACATCTTTCTTCCCAAGTGTTCTTGAGATGTTCTCAGGAAAGAGAGCAAATAAAAAACAGACTCCTTTTGCATGGAATTCTCTCTATGCTTCAAACCCATCCATGTAGCAGCCATGGGCTGGGTGCCTGTATATAGATGTGCTAACACTGATTTTGTGCTTTCTGTGCTTAGTGACCATACCATTTGATGGTGATATTTTGGCCAAAGTCAAAATTCCTTGTATAGCTCCTGACATTAATTATCATGTATGACTTTTGAGATTTAAGTTTGTGATGGTGGTGTCTGAAAATTTTGCACTAACACTTCAACTTCCAGCTCTGAGGCACCTGTACATTCATTCCAGGTGCATCCATGGCTGGGAGTGGCTGAGCAGGGACAGTGCACTGATACAGTGCCTGTTCCTTTCTTCTAATCTTTAGTGCCATTCACAGCTCCTGAAGAGAGCTGGCAGAGACAGTAGGACCGACCTATTTGACTTTTGTACCTTTTAGCTTACCAAAATGTTTGTACTTCACAAATGAGTGGACTATGTCACTGTGCCTTTACAGGGACCCAAATTTCAATTCAGTATTGATTACTGGTTAGAGAGGGAAGTGCAAGAAGCCTGGACAGGACTGCAATAAATGCAGCATGTCTGTGGTCTCAGTGCAGGCTGGGCAGCTATACTGATCCCAGAGCTCTGTGACTGTATATCCTCTCCTTCTCTTACTGAAGTCAATGGCAGTCTCTTCTGTTTCTGTTCGAGTTGCAGTGTACCACCTGCTTTCAGATTCCTAAAAGTCACAGCCAATTTTAAGCTTTAAATTTCCTGCCAAACACACCAGAGATTCCAGTCATGCAACTCTTGACATCTGCCGTGTCAACAGCTCAGCATATTTCTGGATGCAAATCAGAGAACCTGAATACCCATTAAGCACCTCAAACCTCTAGGGCAGCAGCAGTGGAGCCCACGTGGGAGGAGGTTCAGATTGGTAGCTGGGCTTCAAGTGTCTGATTTAGGGGTCTTTTGTTTCCCTTTTAATTTTTTTTCTTTTAGGCATCTATTCAATCAGCCTTCAGCAAGATATTATAAAGCATGTACAGACCTCATGAAGGCCAGCCCATTCTAACAACTGAGATATGTTTAAATCATTTCCTGAATGCAAGCCCTGCATTTTTCTTTTTTTTTTTATTAGAAGTTAAAATGAAATAAGAGTAGATCCATACAAAACCTGCTTTGTCAAACTGAGTTAGCAGTTCAGTAACTTAATTAAAGCCTGATAAAATTAGACCTTCTTTGATGGGTTTTTCCCATGACTCTCAATTACTGGTTCTTCAACCTTAGGGGAAGGCAAAGCTGCTGGTAATTGTATCACATCTTGCTTCTCTGAATGATTTACTTTCTTATTTTATGCCATCCTGAATTGACATCTTTTTGGTTGACCTTTATATGTGGATACTATAAAATATTGGAGCAGACCTCAGGAATATGCATTTGCTCACTGCTCCATGGGACATGCTCAGATTTCTTCATTGTCAGTCTTCCAAGCTAAAATTCCTGCAGCCATTCCCCTACTCTTTATGTAAAGCTGAACACTGCAGAATGTTATCAGCCCCTGCACTTATTAGGGTTATTCTTCTGTTGTTGAATCCACTTTATCATCCAGCCTTGCTCTCTCCAGCACCGATGGCAGAATTCTCTTGAATTCCCTAAGCTCAATTTAAGTAAATACTCCCTACTTGGATATATGAGACTGCTTTACGATTTTTTGGGACAGCTATACTATTCATATTTCATAGACTGAATTTAAACACGTGGATGGGGAAGGGTGGATGAGTAGGGCCATGGCTGTCATTCCACTTCCTTCAAACCCCATTAAAATTGCACATTATTACATGGTACTTAAACTGAAGGTCACACATTCGTATGTGTGTAAGTTTCTGGATAAAACATAAATATTTGGATGAATACTTACATATATACTGCCTCATATCTTATATAGTTCTCTTCAGCATTTCTGCAATGACTTTATCATCCTTTTTGGAGCCAATATTTTTAGTTTAGTTGCAGTTTGTTGATCTTTTTCTCAGTGAAATATCAAAATATCTTGTGTGTTGCCCAAAGTTTTCTGTGTGGAAACCCTTGTGATGAAGGGCTCTCACCAAATATTTATAGACAAAGGTTTGATCTTCACCTTTGATATGATGTTAAAGGGTGAGAGAATGATCAAGGAATGTTTATTTGGTTTTTTTTTTTTCATCTAAAGGACAATGAGGTGGGGGAGAGAAGTCTTCCTTATATTCTGGGTGCAAGTTGATGGCTTTAATCAGTGTTTCACTGGGAATGGTCTGATATGTATAGGTTTAAAATCGTCTTATTTAGGAAAGAAAGGGATTTTCTTTTTTATTTTTTTTAATGTATTTTGATTTGGTTTGTTTATTTTTTTATTTAAGAAATGAAAAGGCAAGTTCATTCATTCTTTATTTCTGGTTGATTACAAGAAAACATCAGGAAATAAACGTAAGATTGAACCAAATTTTATACTGTATGGACTTGGTTGATTTGCTGTGGGAACACGAAGGCCACAGAGGCCATAGGATTTAGAGGGTACTGCTCTCCTCCTTGGCTTGTACGCACAAAGACAGCTATGTAGGCTTTAAGTTTTAAGAGGAAAAAAATAGACTTGCTTTACAGTTTGAATGTTGTTTTGGGCTAATTTTTATCTGCAACCAGAATCTCCAAATATTCTCATTCTTATGGAGCCAAGGAGCTGTTTTTCTTGTCAGAAAACACTTGCTAAGAAGCAAATTTTAGAGAAAGAAATAAAATTACGGTGTGGGTTTATAACATGCTATAAATACATGTAAATTGCACCATGTATCAAAAGCTCATTTATACCAGTTGGATAATGAAGCTGATTATACTGAAGATTGAACTCAAGAATGTTGATTTTTTTTTTTTCCTAAGTTGGTAATATCTTGGGCCTTTTTTCTTTATTTCTATGTTGAGATCTTAGAGCTAACTCAATGTATTAATACTCTTAATCCATTATATAGAGAGAAAAGTGTTCAGTGCTTCACAAAGTTAGTTACAGGAAAGTTTCCTGCTGTAGCAACTAAGATGTTGCTTTTGCCGTAAATTAAGATTTGAACTTTTTTTTTTCATTATTCTGAAGATTCCTCTCTAAATACTGTTCAGTTAGATGTGAAGATCTTTCAGAATGGTGAAACACTTTGGACAAATTCTGAACACATGGAAGTATCCACTAAAATTCTCTGTGCTTTTCATGGGAAAAGAGAACAGCTGAGAGAATTAGAAGGGGAGTATAAACAGAGCACAATAGAGAGAGAAACATATGGGGGATGTGTACACACACTAAGGGTAAGGAATGTGCAGAAGAGGAACCATGTGTATTTGTAGGCCTGTGTGTTATCAGCCCCCTCTAGAGTGCTCTGGCCTCTAAAACCCCAGTGGTGGAGAGAGGGGAACGGCTGACACATATCAGTCTGTACAGTTCCACATATCAAACTATAGAGCTATACAAAGAATCAGGAGGTAAGTCAGGCTGGAAGGAACTTCAAAAGGCCATACAGTCATGCCTAATCCCAAGATATGGGAACTGCTGCTGTTTTATAAATTTGTACTGAGGTTTAAATGCTGCTATGCCATGAAATTCTACAAAATAGTTCTGGGAAAACCCATGAAAGATAATCTCCTTTTCTAAAAGTAATGTCTGCTATACTTAAGTGACTGTCAGAAGTGGTTAGTCCAACATGCTGTTAAAATTCTCTCTGCTAGACATTTCCATAAGCACTGCAGGTAGTCTATTCCTGTACTCTGGAGCACTGGGTAGGATGTGTTTCAGCATTATCTCAGCTCCAGACACCCGTGTATCACAATTCAGAAGCACAGAGTACTCGCTGAATTAAAGGAGCAGGAGACAAGCAGGCATAACTTCATTTATCTAACTATCAAGATACTATCTTACTTTTGTGTTCCCAAACAGATAATTTCTGCTACATTTATGCTGTGCTTTGAACTCTCAGTTGTCATAGTAGTTACAGGATTATTTACCTTGGGATGTTTCAGCTGGAAACACTTAAACAGAGCCTAATTGAGAGAGACTGAAAGGAAATCATAATAAAAGAGCTGACTGAAAACAATTAAGGGAATACTTGTATAATTATGAACCTACATTAATTCAAGGACTTTTAGAAGAGGAATTGAGTGGAATTGTGTGAAGTATTTGCCTGGATTGTGCTACAAGTGCTGTTATGCCTGTGAAAGTTAGGTAACCATTAGTTGAAGTAGTTTGTACAGCTGTAGAAGAAAACCTATAGCCATGCAATTTCTATTTGATCTGAAGAATGGAAGGCAAAGGTGCTTAATGATGGTAAAACTGGGAGAATGTCTGCATGGAGGCTTAGATTTTGGGAACAGAAGTGCAGAATCCAGTCCATTAACCCCTGTGTAAATGAGCCCCTCCAGGCTTTCAGAGCTGCAGAGCAGCTCAGCGAACACCAGCATTTTGCTGAAGGAAGGTTGCCCAATTATGCTGAAGAATGCTCACTGATTTCTACAGAGCAGCAGTGTAATGATGTCAGTAATGCTGCAAAAGCCTCTGTGTGAAAGCTTCATCTTTAGTCCTTGTTGCTGCTGAGGGTTATCACGACTTGCTACTTTCATGATGTTGCAGGAAAAAATATGCACTACTAGATTATCTGTTATCACTGTCACAGCCCAACCCTCTCTGCTGCTAACATAAGATGGAATTATAACCATCAAAGGGAAATGAAAAATCAAATCAAATTGCCTGCTGAGTGACTCAATTGCATTTTCTGTTTATTAGATGTGATGACAAGATAAAATGCCATCATTCCTGGGCAGTTCAAAAGCAATCTCTGGCAATTTATTTGATAGTTATCTCTTTAGGCTCTGTCTTTATTTCCAATCTGCACAAGAAGAGGTATTTATCTGCCTAAATTTAGCCATTTTCCTTGGATGTCTGTGTTTGCCAGCTTGTCTTCTAGTCTGCCTAGGAGAGATAGAAACACCTTCAGAGGATTTTTGAGTAGGTGTTGAACTCTGAATCACTGTCTGGGAGAGCCCACTGAAGCCTCCTTTTCCTTGTTTTGTTGGGCAAGTTGCCTCCTTTATATAACTGTTGAAAGTTAGACAGTGGCTTTCCCTCTTGATATAATGTGACCCCTCTAGATGTAAACTGATAAACTCCATGCTGTGCTTTCCCTTCTCCCTTATTGTTCTTGGGACTAGGGTAGGAATGCAAAGAGCAAAGTCAGTCCAGACCAGCCCTTGAGAAGAAAAAATACATATATAATGGTACAAACAAGGACCCTACTAGATATCCTCTAGGACCTACCTACTTTTTGCCTTTTTAAAATCTCTAGGACTTCAAAAATAGACATATTGCATGTTCTTTATGGCTTACAATCACTTGAAAGATAACAGTGCAGAAATGGCTGTATAAGAGTGGTTTTTAAAGTTTAAATTTTTTCCTAATTAAAAATCTATGTCCCAAGGCCCTGCCTCCAAAAAAATTCAACAGCAAATATCTAGGATTGAGAATGAGAACAGGACAAACATATAAATCTGGCATCCTCTAGTCCCTTCCCCCATTCCAAGTATTTTTAATACGGAAACCTCCTGAGGTAATATTATGTGGAGAGTAAATGCTGATGGATAGCTCTCCCACAGATTTTGTCTGGCTTCTCTTTGATACACATAAACATACAAACTTTTGCTATTATATGGCAAGGAGATCCAGCTCTACTAACCCTTTATGAAAAACAACTCTTTGTGTTTGTTTTGGGCTTGGTTTTTGCCTCCATTTGAGGCTATTTGCTTCATGCAATGAAAGAAATGGTCAATGGGCATCTTACCTTTACTATCTCTATGAAATTCACAATTTTGAAGATCTTTTTCGTTGGTTTGTTGTTTGCTTTTTCAGTTTTCAAAGCCTTGGATATTTATGATAGGTATTTTTCCATCTTTTAAACAACCTTGTTTCTTCTCTGTGAATTTTTTCTAGCCCTCCTTTTTGAGAGGAGACCAGAATTTTCCACAATATTTCCCACTCTCCCCTTGCCCTTTTACTTTTCCACACGTTTCAGGGTTCATTGACAGGACATTTTTCGAAGGTGGAGTATTTGTGCAAATTTGGAACAACATAGAGCATATGCACAAACCTGCTGGCTTCCAAATTTAAGGTTCCTATTCTAAAGCCTAAAAGGACTGAAGACTGAAAAGGTCACTGGGATTGCCTTGTGGGGTTGTGTGAACTCCTTTTTGTTGTTGTTTGGGGTTTGTTTTAATAGCTATTAGACATGTTTCATTTTAGGAAAAACCTTGAGAATGGTTGAAACATAAAATGGAAAATTTCAGCCATGTGCAGAGTCTAACAAATGTCTGTGTGGCTGAATATAAGTTGGGGATTGAAATGTCCTACCAGAGGCCCTTTGCTCACTGCTCTGAAATGGAGCTGCCTGTACAGATGAGTTGCCAAATGCAGGTCTCCTGCTTACTTTGTCTGACTTCTTGGCTGCTGTATTTTTTGTTCAGTGGGTGAGGAATCTGGTGAGTTCCCATGCTCTTTCTCTTCCATCATGTTCCTGCAAGGCAGTTTGAATTTGCTACAACACATGTGCTTTTTACAGGAACGATAATCGCGTTCGTATGACCTCATGGAAATCAACACTGAACCTGGATAGTCTTTGTGCTTTTACACAGGTATATGAATTGTACTGCAGTGAAATGATATAGCAGCTTATTTTCCCAGAGCAAAAGCCCTCTAGACTGAATTTACAGGGCTCCTGTGCAAGCTGCTGCAGAAGAGTAAATCCTATTATGGGATTTCTGAAGGCAGACCTAAGAACTGACAAAAAGATGGGTCAGTTCAACTAATCAGCTTTGTAAATGTATTAACATTTCATTCAGGAGAGCTGACCTAGAAATGGTCAGCTGCCTACAGTGTCCATAGGACTGAAAGGAGCAAGGCTGCAGAGACTGTCTGTGCAGGAGGGTTGTGTTGCTCTGTGCAGCCAAGCTGCCTCTCACATGTCTGGGTGATGGGCATGAGAGATGAGCACAGTGAGCTCTCTGTTCAGCTGCACTCACATATCTCACTTTATCCTGTGATTAGATTGAACAGGCCTCTCCCAAAGGATTTTACCCAGTGATCATCCTGCAGAGGGTCTATGTGAAAAATACCGAATACTTGACTGATGTGTAGCTACTGTCCTAATTGTAGCACAACTGTGGCACAAAGCAGGCAGCAGCTTTTGTGTTCACATGACTCACTTCAGCATAAGATGGCTACAGGCATTTTAATTGCTCTGTCGATCAGATCCTCACTGGTGAGGTAGCTGAGGCTCTGATTGGGCATGTTTTGATGCTAATTAGCTGTGTCAAAGCCAACTTCATCAAAGTCAGAACAACCACTGTTTGCAATGCATGTGTTTGTGCAGAGGTGGGACACCAGTGATTAAATAACTACAGGTTTTCTCCTAATTTTACTTCACTGGCTTTCCAGGCTACTGTCTATGAATGTGAACAGTCATTTATTAGGTCATTGTGCCTACACAAACTGCAGAAATGGAAGTATAAACTTGTAAAAGAGCCCTGACCTTGTGATTTAGAAAAGGGGGGAGCCAAGGGTTAATGAAAAAGGATTGCTTCCTAGAAGCAGTAAGTTGTATGCAACAGTACCAGGCAAGTCCTGAGCAGCAGTTCCCAGGTTTGTAAAGATGGCCTGGTGCCTGCAGTGATGATGTGGCTCAGAGAAAGCAGCAGCTACTGCTGCTAGTGTAAATAGAGAGGTCAGTAAGACAATTTGAGTCTACAGAGGACTTGTTGGATTATTATCTGTGTAACAGCAAGAAGGTACTGAATTTCCATAGCCAGGGTCATTATACTTTCATTTAGACCAAAGTCAAAGAGGAGGATAAATGATGTGAAATATAGCTAATCCTGCTCAAGAAAAAGTATGTGTGTGTTTGCGCTTTTTGGTTTCTCCTTTTTTGGGGGGCAGAGGGGATGGGATGAAGTGTCAAGTGTTACATATAGTGCTTATGGGCATTTATAGAACTGCATTGACTCACTGGTTTTGATGCACTGAGTTTTCCTTCCAAATGCATGATGATGGAGAGGATCAAAGTATAGTATGTGGCACCCCAATAGAAGTTACAGTGCCTTAGGTGTAGTGAAGAGTGGCTCTGCAGAGTTCTTGGGAGAAACAAGGGGCTGTGCCAAGACAAAGACAGCTTTAGAGCTAGTCCTGTGAGCAGAGGGAAAAATGGTTTTATATTGTAGGATGATTCTAGTTATAGCTCATGTTAAAAATCTGCTGTTTCAACATCAGAAATGTAAGTCATGTTAGTCAGGTATCTGGGGTGCATGTGCATCTCCAATGGGTTGTTGATGCCAAGGTTTAAAAGGGATGTCAGTGCAGAAGTAGAGTTTCATTCTTCATTCCTCATATGCCCGTGTGTTATCCCAGATAATACGAAGCCATTTAACATCTGCTACCATCACAGCTATCCCATAAAAGATGTTTACAGCTAAAAAGGAGTCTTATTAGGGATACCTAGTTCTTCTCTTGAACTAGCATTGCTTATATGTTGTGACTTTATATCAAAAAATTGTATTGAGCATGGACACATACAATATTTTTTACTGAGAATGCTGCAGATTCCTGCATGTGTGGAGTTTTGTGCACTTTCACAGTGGCAGACGAAGACATGATAATGTAATTAAGTCAAACAATGCACAGGTAAATATAGACCAAGAGAAAAAAATAATCTAGTAAAACATTTAACTTCATATAACAAAAGCTATGTAGAAGGGCAGTAGGGTTAGCAGTCAAAGACAATAGAAACAGAAAAATGAAAGTTATTTTGTGCTTTTGGTCTTCCACCTGCAGCTTCCTTGTTTCTGTCTGTGCTTCCTCTCACCCTCTCACAGTGGCTCTTGTCCCAGCTGCCAGTCTGCTTTCCTTGCCATATTGCCTGGGTGAGAGGAGCAGGAACCGTGAAACCTGGGAGTGTTTCTGATGGCATTTCTCTGCCTATTGCCTCAACAGCCTCAGCTCTCCTGTTGCTGCCGGGAGACTGAGCATGGGAACACCTAAGGAGTATTTTCCATAGAAGTGGTGAAAAATACATTCCAAGTGACAAGGAACACTCATAAATAGCAAGCTGCTTGAAAGAAATGGTTGTGTAGTGGATATTGTTAATAGGGGCAAAGGAGAATTTTCTACTAATGCTATTTCTTGCAAATGACTGAAAATACTTCTGATCCATCATCCACAAAAAAAAAAAAACAAACCAAAAAACACAGTAAAAATTGCCAGAAGGGAACAGATAATGTGGGAAATCTTCATTTACATTTCTTGGAATATGAAAATGTTCTAAAATTGTCTGATACTTTGTAACAGTTATACGTGGTAATGGTAGACATTGTAATAATGATACCTGTAGGCAGCATTGCTTGCTCTGATTACTTTCAATTACATCCCTCTGTTGTGATTTAGCTCATGCGCTTTTCCAAAGTTTTTCAACTGCATGAATAGCCCCTGCTGCACGTATTCCCAGGCTCTTGTGTTTTTTCCTGTGGAATGGTCTTCATAAATGGGAATCTCTATGACTTTGCAGTTTGTGGCATAGGTCTGATCATTGCTTAAGAGCATCATGTGGTGCAGCATTACAAATAAGACCTTAGTATAAATGAAATAGTTTCTTATTAGGAATTAATTTTTTTACTGCTGTTTACTGATTTGTTTGTAATCAACAATTTTGGCATTAGAAAATGAATATAGTTATGTTCTACCTCTTTTAGGGTGTATAAGGACATAGACTTCTCTGTACGTGTGACAATCAAACTATTCGTTGAAAGCTTTGTTTGCTCATATTCTCATGACCAACAAGACAAAAATAACCAATATGTTACCAGTGTAGGGTCTTGTTTTGTTTGGGTTTAGTGGCAAGCTGTTGTTTTTGGTGAGTTAAACTACTCTGTGAACCTTCCCTTTGGTATCTAATGGAGTGTGCTGTGTTTGTAACAGAAGTGGCAGTGCAAAATAACAAACCTCTTAAAGCTGAAGGGATCTCCAATTTTTGAGATATGGTCATCCACACTAACAAGTGGATTGAACTGTATTCATACTAGTTCTGTTGGAAAGGATCTGCAATAAAATTTCCAAGTGCGAATTTCAGTATTAGTTACTCCAAGGATTAAAAAACATAAGTAAATAATGTGTAAACAATAGCAGGTTGAGGGAGGAAAAGTTTCTTCTTGTTATATTCATCTCTAGATTTTCTTTGTCTTTGAAATTTACCTTTCCCCTCAGTCATGAACATTACAATGTTTTTTGTTTTTAATGGAAACTAAGCTTCTCATTGCCTCATGTCAGAAGTTTTAGAAACAAATTAAATAGCACAGTACTTGAAGCAGATTAAAGAATAAGCAATGCTGTCCTGACATTGCACAGACATGTTTATTAACCAAGTTCATCAATACCATACTTCCAGCCTGGCTCTACACTCCTGGGTTACTGGTAGTGTTCAAGACCTGAAGTTTTTAGCAGTTCAGCTGTGTATGTGTTTATCTTTTACAGAAACAAAACAATATTGTTTATAGTAAATGACGGAAGTATGAACTGAGAATCGCAACAATGGAGGTGAAGGAAACAAAGATATTTTAGCCAAGGTCCCTGTTTCTTGTGTTGCCTCCAACTGAGGCTTGTCTCTATAAGTGCAGAATTCTATTCTGGCAAATGACAATTCAAATTCAAAGCTTTAAATTCACATAACTGGCCTCCTCCTTAGAATACCCTAATACGCAGGATTTAGTTTGCTATTTAGGTTGGTTTTACAGGCATCCAAATCCTGTCAGGCTGAGCTCCAGTCTCCTCCAGCTTTATGGAGCATTTCCAGAGGAAATGTTGAAATGGATAGATTTCATGTCTCAGTTGCTTCCACCATTACCTGATCTTAGTGCTTGGTCATAAATTAACTTGGCACTTTCAGATATTCAGATATTTCTTCTGTGACCCTATTTTGAATTCATAATCTGACTGAAGTTTTCATAGTCTTTTAAAGTATGTCAACCTACAGAATCAGAAGCAATATCTGTTATAGTCAAGAGTAAGTTCCTTATAAACAGCCTGAAAACAGCTGCATATTTCTCCAAAACAAAATAGTACAGTGAGTAACACCCAATCAGTGGTAGATCTGATTTGTGCTATGATAAATATGTTATGAAATTGATGAATTTAAGGTACAGTGTGCTTACTAACTGGAAAAATCTAACAGATCTATTTAGAAGTTCTGAAGATGTATATGTCACTTTTTTCCCAGCACTTTCTAATAGGAATAACTATTAAAACGTATCTGATCTAATTTTCCTTTAAGGTTTGGTGTTTGGTTTTGTTGTTTTGTTTGTGATTGGGTTTTTCCCCCCTTTTTAATAATTTATTTTCACATGATCTGGGCCATAAAACAAGACTTAGTTCCTTACATGTCTTTTCCTTCCACGCCCAACATCCTCCTCCCAAAGGTTCTGCTCTCATTAGTAAAGACTCCTGGCACATACAGCATGTGTCTGATACATGAGAGTGGCAAGTTAACTTGCACAGCCTTCAGTTACATTCCCAGAGGTGAGGCTGTAAAGGGCACATTCCCTGCTTTGTTCCCTGGGTTTACTTCAGGGGACTGAGAGCAGGATCCAATATTCCCAATTCCCTGGAACAGACTTCAGATGAAGTTGAATAAAGGGAAGTGCTGGATTCTGCACCTGGAATGGAGCAACCCCAGATGTACAGACAGACGGGGGAATGAGGTGCTGGAAAACAGTGCCAGGAAAGGGACCTGGGGGGTCCTGGTCAATAACAAGTTGCATATGAGTCAGCAGTGCCCTGGCAGCCAGGGAGGCCAACTGTGTCATGGGGGCATCAGGCACAGCATTGCCAGACAGGCAAGGGAGGGGATTGTCCTGCTCTGCTCTGCTCTGCTCTGGGACAGCCTCACCTGCAATATTGTGGCAGTCTTGGGCACTGCAATACAAGAAAGATATTAAGCCATTAGAGAGTGTCCAAAGGAGGGCCTTGAGGGGAAGCTGTAGGAGGAGTGGGTGAAGTCACTTGGTCTGTTCAGCCTGGAGAAGACAAGACTGAGGGATCACCTCATCACAGTCTACAACTTCCTCGTGAAGGGAGGAAGGAGGGGCCCACACTGATCTCTTCCCTATGGTGACCAGTGACAGGACCCGAGGGAATGGCCCAAGGGAAGTTGTGTCGGGGAGGTTTAGATTGGGTATGAGAAAAAGGTTCTTCACCCAGAGGCTGGTTGGGTACTGAACAGGCTCCCCAGGACAGTGGTCACAGCACCAAATCTGACAGAGTTCAAGAAGCATTTGGATGATGCTCTCTGGCACAGGGTGTGACTTGGAAACTGTCCTGTGCAGAGCTAAGGATTGAACTCGATGATCCTTGTAGGTCCCTTCTAACTCTGCATATTCTGTGATCTCCCAGCAGCTTCTCCATTACTTTGGGGCCGTGTCTCCCCAGGTGAACAGAAAGAAGCCCGTGGGATCCCTTTGGGTGTGTGCAGTATGTGAACATAAAGGGCTGTGCTCTTCTTTGAGGGAGAAGAAATAACTATGGCTATCCATGGGGGAAAGGGCATCGTCATCAGTAAACAGCATAGTTATCACAGAGGTTTGTAGGTTTGTAATCAAAACTGATCTACTAAACTGGGACCCCAGCCCTCAGTTCTTTGCAAGGGCCACCAGTACCTGAGGTGTGAGGATGCCCCTTGCTGGGATTACCTGAGATTGTGTCTCAAAAATTCTAATTCATGAAGTTATTTCTAGAATATCAGTCTTTCTCTTCCCTAAAAGCAAGCCCCTGCTTGCTTTCTTCAAAACAAAATGATACTTTTAAAAATCCAGCCTAGAGTTTCCTACCCAGTTTCATGGAAACCTGTGAGCAGCCTGCTTTCCCTGAGACACAAACAAGTTTGGTGTGTGGGTGAAAGGCATTATTTTGATCCTTTTGTAGAACACCAGGAGAAAAAATGTGTAACATAACATTATCAGAAAAGGCTTAAAATCTGTGGGATTTTGTTGCAACTGAAGGAACCATAGATGAACATGACAGAAAGGGCATTAAATGCCTTTCATTAAGGAAACATTTATTCTTTGCTTTTCTCCTTTGTTGCATAAAACTTGCAAATAGCAGGCAGTTTTTTTCCTGGCAAGTAAGCAGCTGTGAGGAGCCTCTGGGCAGTGGATATGGCCAAGAAACAGGATAGCATCATGGCACACAGCTAAAGGACTTGGAGCAATAAACTATAGCCCAGAGTTAAGAACACCTGCCAAGGACTGCAGCTTGTGTAAAACTTCACTCAGGTAATTTCAAGGGCTGGGAAGGCAGGCTACCAATATTGCTAAGAGGTAAAATTCTGCTTTTCCACTTCAGAAGGCCCCAGAGATCCACAGGTATTGCCTGGCAGGTGTCAGTAGGAAGCTGATGCCTTGAACCTAACTGAAAAGTCTGACCACAATCCCAAAATGGTGTGGACTTCTTTTTCTTAAAGCTGAAGGGAGATTTTTATCTTTTACGTTGATCCCCTCATCAGTAAAGGTATTTACTGGAAGTCTTAAATTTAGAAACAGAAGTTACCTGGTACAGGTAATACATTAAAACATCCCTCAGGCCCAGCAGTCATCAGCCCTGGAGCTTGTGCCAAGTGTTACTGCAGAACATTGATTTTTATTATTATTTTTTTATTTTTTAAGATCTATAAAATATTGTTTTCCCTAGGTTATTGTTTGTAAATGTGTTAGAGTTTTATCAGAGGAAATAATCTTAAAGACAAAGTTCTTGGGGTTTTGTTTGTTTTCTTAATGGGAGGTTTTGGCACAAAGTTACACAATTTTACAGCCTTAGAAGAGCTCAGTAGGCAGCCTTTAATTTTTTTTTAATGCAGTTTTGCTGCTGTTGCTGCAGTAGTTGAATCTGTTGTGTTCCACACAGAGAGCAACTCTACACCTATCCAAAGCATGGTCTCAAGCTAGCATCTGCATCAATGTCAGTTTGGAATTTCAAACGTGACTTCTTGTTCAGTGGCTGGAACTGTTTTATTAGAAAATAGCTTACCTAATCCTTCTGCATTCACCTGTGAGACCCCTCAGTCCCTTATTCCTCATTAAGCAGAAAACAGCTCTTTATTAGAGACATTTATGACTTTTCATTACTGTAAATGATAGACCTGTCTCTATGCTCAGAGTACAACTCAGCTGAAATGTTCCCAGTCAGCTGCTCTAAGAATACTTACCCTTTAAACTCTGTCTAGATAAAACCACAATTTCTTTATTTGATGCAGCCCACACTTTTCATGAAACAAGCTAATTATATTCCATAATTACCTAAATGTTTTCCTTCCCGTCTGTTGCTTATTTTGGGGCAGCATCTCAGAGAGTGTTTGTCTCACTTGTATATTCAGTTCTGATCACTCACTTACTGGGTATGCAGGATGATCTTCAACAAGCAAGTGAAGTGGAGGTCAGGCACACTGAGAATTACTCGTGCTCTTTAGCAAGAAACTGCTTTAGCAGAACACCTAGTGATGGATCAAAATGTGGGAATGTCACTAATATAGGGTTTGTCCAGCAAACCCCAACATTTTTCTTCAGAGATCCACAGCTAGGAATTAAGGAAATAGAGACAGTGATAGGGATGTGATTTCTAACACAGTGGAAGGAAGAGCTTCAGGGTAAAGCTCTCTAGCTGTATGCAACGCATGATGGTATGATTAAGAGACCTTGCTTTATCACAGGAGTATTGGATTTTGGCATGAACTATAGAATGGGATTAGCTGCATCAAAAAGAAACTTTATTGGTCTAAAAAGGTTTTTATATATTCAAGGGGAAGTACGATTAGAAGAGCAGAAAAAGAGGTCTGGGAAAAAAATCTCTGCCCAACAGGCTGAAACCATGGTCCTGGGCCATCCTGTCGAGATGGGAAGGAATATGGGTGTAGAATTCTTCCTGGCAGTCAGGTATCACGTATTTCTGCTTCTCTGATTAGATCTGATCAACTTGGTCCTTTGTCAGAAAGGCTCTGAGTGCATTAAGAGCACTCTGACACTAAATGGGGGAAGTGCTTTAAGGGATGTGACAAGCAGGATTGGAGAGTTTAATTGAAACATATATCTCTCCTCTTTGGAGTGATGGGTGGTGAGACTAAGAGAGTATGTTTGGTGCCTCTTCTGCAGGAGCAGGTGTCAGTTCTCATGTGGAAGGTGGCTTGTGGGACTTGAGGAGGGGGAGGTCCTGTGTTTCACAATGCTTCTCTCAGTTTTCTGTTCCAGTCTTTCATTCTAAGAAGGCAGTGCAGAGGAAGGTGACCTGTTAAGCACCTCCCAGCTTCCTGTGTATTCTGTTAGGGGTTTTTTAAGAACTGCATCACAAAGGAAGTGATATGTTTAGCCCACAGCTGCTCGAGTCATCATTAAGGATCACTTGCTCCTCCATACTGAAAGTTCTACTTTCCCCCTCAATTTAGTTAATTTAAACTGTCTACTGGTTTAATTGCATTTACAGGTGCATCTTAATATCTCTCTGTGCCTAATGACTTCAGGAGAATTTATATAGTTCTTATTACAACTTTAAAGAAACAAGATGCTACAAGTTGATTTAAATGAAAACATTAATTCACTAGAGAGTTATCTGTGCAGAATTTGCTGTGACTTATGTAATCCATGTATTTATTTTTTCATACAGAGTATTTCACCTACTCCACACTTCATTTATCAGCATGTTCAATATAATCCTCAAAGGCTATAGTACTTGGAATTTTGGTTTTGACCATAACTCGTGTTTCTGCTATTACTTGGAAACCAGTCTGTACATAATTTCTTTAAATTTACTTCTGTCAGAATCGGATGTATAATTTTAAAGGAACAAGCCCACAGGGCTTCCACATTTTGTCAATGTGCAACAAGTAATTTCATGAGAAATGTTTTTAATATCAAATCTCTGCTCTGGTATTTTAATATTCTCAAATTTCACTGTATGACACAATAACATTTATGACAAGAGTGATTACATATTTGGTGTTAGGACAGGTTATATTTTTTGTTATTGCCAGCTCAAGAAGGGTTTTAACATGCTCTGTAAGACCACCATGGAACTTGTTCATTAACTTTATCTTTTCAGTTCATAAGAATGTTAAAAATGCACACCTATTCCATAAAGGCATCTAAATTTTTCTGGGAATTTCTGCAGCAGAGCGATACTCCTTATGAATCTTTTTCTGCAGTGCAGAAAGAGAGAATCCTAAGGGATCCCATCCATCATAGCTTGCATGACAAAGATTTGAGCTTTTTTTATTTTGATTAGTCCAAAAAAAATCTAATACTAATTCTAGATAAGCATCTGGTTGGCAAAATATGCTTCAATCCATGCATAAAACTAGTTGTAGAGCCAGCTGGAAACTTAGGGCTTTTCTCTGTCTTGTCTTACCACCACTGAGACAGAGACTGCTGCTCTGATCTACTTGCAAAATGTTGTTCTGAAGACTAATACCTTATTTGAACAGAGAAGGGTAGAACAGTAGCAGGAAACATAAGCATGCAGGAATCTAAGCCAAGCTGTGGGAGAGACTTGTAAGCAAAAGGCTATTTTGATTTAGTCTGTATCACAGGAACTTGGGTAGAAAAGTTGCACAAGACCATGGTTCTCTGAACACTTTAATGCTTCATACTCTCCTACAATGATCTTGTACATACAAGATAAACCTTATTAATGCGTTTAATAATTCTAAGGTCAAATTTACCATTTGGCACTTGTAAGTTAGTGGAGGAGACTGTCTTTTATATCTTGACAATGTCAATGTTATAGTAGATTCCTCCCGTTCTTCCCTTTTTCCACAATATTTTAGGAACTCAATGCAGGGCAGTTGGTATGGAGGAAGGTGGAGTGTTATTCTTCCACAAAAAAGGTGGAAATGTGTTCAGTCATATGTAGCATAACAGGTTGTTTCCTTACTAGATCATGTGCATCCAGCCACATGAGCCAGGTGTTTTCTACACTGATATTCCATCAAATGCCCATTCTAAGCCCTTAAAAACAAAGCAGGTCGTGTATAATTGGAGTGCTTCCCTGAACTGAAAAGCATTGAGCATTTATGTCAGTCTGTTGCTGCCTCAGGTGTTTTGTTGGCATTTTGTTTCTCTTCCATGTTGCAGGTAGGATTGTTATAAAAGTTGCACAAAAATGGATGCCCTGACTGTTAACTTTATCATGGATGGCTCTGTCACACTCATCTTTTCTTCTCAACAAAAGGAAAGCAATTGCCTTGAGTAATGCATGAAAATTGGCAGGAGTTACAGATGGCACTGTCAAATAGCAAAAGGAAAAATAATGTCCCATCTACTGTGATTTGTCTGGCAGAATTCAGGATGCTTCTGTCATTTCCCTGACACTATGCTATACTTATCCATGGCACATGGACAAGACTTGTCGTTTAGATAAGAGCCAAAGTGAACAGAGAAAGCAGAGCTGTGGTAGATTTATTAGTTTGGACTGAATTCAGAAGAAATATTGCAGTTGAGAGTTTTGATACCCACTTTATGTGATTCTGCACTTGCTGTAAACTATAGCAGCTGAACCAATAAAGATGTTTTGGTTTTTTAAACATACCTTTCTCTGAAGTTAAAGTGTAGTATCTTTCTGCATACCTTGTAAATGGCTCACCTATGCTGGTGATAAAGCTTATGTATAACTGTGGTATCAACCTTGTGTAACTCTTGTTTTTAAAAGCCACCCAAATAAATAGAGCAATCCTAGCAATCTGTATTGTTAGACACACAGTCAGTTCCCCAGCTTCCAGCCTTTTAATGTTCTACACTGTGTTCTCTACAGCAGCCATATGTCATTTGAAACAGTGTGTTGCCTTTTCAGGTGTAATTGGGTTTACAACATGTTTATTCTCAGCAGGCTTTTCTCTGGTCTATGCGTGACTCTGAAATCACTTCAGGATGACTTGCACAGCACCATAAACTTCAATTATAATAAAAAACCTAAACAAAAACCCCAACCAACCACCCCCTCCAAAACCCCCAAATCAAACAAACAAACAGAAAGAACAAACGCAAAAAACACCTACCAAACTGAGAATACAGAAAAAGATCTACTTATCTACACTGAAATATATCTAGAATATGTTGGTGGAGAGAACTATTGAAAGTACTCATGAAGAGGTAGGTTTAGTTTTAGTGAAGGAAACAGAAATAGGAAAGTACAGGAGAGGGTTGTTAGCACAGGTCTGAGGATCCATCACTTGTTACTTGGATCCTGAGCAGTCCAAGCAACCTTAGGACAACTCACTTGTTCTCTGTGCCTTTTTCTGTACTCTCTGTGTATCAAGAGTGGTTGGTCAGATGCCACCACAGTCAGAGGTCTGTGTGTCATTGCTCCTGCTCCACTCAAAGCGGTGTGAGGAGGAGCTCTGTGTGTCCTGCACAGCTCTGCCACTGCAGAGCTCCCTCTCAATCCGTGTCTGACAGGAGGAGAAAGGATATGGTGGTGCCTCAGAAAACTGGTTGGTTTGGTGTAAACCCTGGAAGCATGTCTTTGATGTGCAGGGTTTGGTTACGTGTTTGTGACCTTAGCAAGGTCTGTTACAAAGTACCTCCATGATCTGGATGCAGGACACTGACAGGTGTTTCAGATGCTTCAGTTTAGAGGGTAAGTTCATGAGGGCTGTCTGTATCTTCACAGGCATACTTCAGAAAATTAAACAGGTCACAAGTGCTTCTCTGAGTATGGATTACTGAGAAAAAAATTATGGTTTAATCAGCAGTGGAATATGCTGAATTATCTCATTGCATGTTGTTTCTGCCTTTCCTGCTTTAAATGGGTTCTTGGTATTGACCCAATGATTGCTGCTCTCCTAAGAGATATTACTCATACATAATAACCTTGGTTGCTTATCTTGTAAGATCTGTATATTTACAAGGAATAAATCACTTTGAAAGAGCTACTGAAGGTGCTCTGGGGTGCCTGTTTATGCTGCCCTGGTGTTGTGGTGGTGGTGAGTGGGCATGAGAGGGCCCTGGGATAGAGGGTGCAGAGTCAGTGTGGCTGGTTGGTGCATCTCTTCCATGTCTGTACCACCCAAAGAGGAGACAGTCACTGATGGCTTACAGCAATTTCTTAGGATCTTTACAATGTATGTTAGAGGCCTTTACAGTGCTTGAGGGGTAAGAAAGGGACTGGTGTTCTTCACTTTTCTAAAGAAGCAGTTGGAAGCTTCTGTGCTTCCCCATTCTGGAGTGTGAATGCAGGAGTAACTGGTATTTGTCTTTTCTCCAAAGTACTTGCATAATGTCTTAATATCTTCCTTACTCTATAATTTGTTCTTGAGTTTGTAAAATACTAGCTGGTATTTTTGGCCATAAACAAGATGGGACCTTGGGGAGGTTGTGTAGTGGGGCTGGAATTATGTCACTATAGTTCAATATTGAAAACAATAAAGGAAGTAAATATATAACAGGAAATAGCTTGAGAGCAAACCATTAGTAGGAAGAAATGTAAAATGAAGAGGATGTAAATCCAAAAACTGAGAAAATAGAAAGGAGGAATACATCAAGCAACTCAGTTTCTAGACATGACATTACTGGTTTTTAGTACTGCACTCTAAAGGACAATGAATGTAGTAAGACCCTGATAAGGGAACTATATCTTTCTTTAGAGTGCTCTCACTGGAGTCAGTGAGAGGTGGTACATATATTAAAGGAAGCATTTGAGCTGGAATTCTCAAACATTTACTTAAATTGATTAAAACATATCACTGCAACTAGAGTAAATGACTCAAATCAATGATCAGACTTCTGGAATAACATCTGGTTTTTTGCATTTCTCCCACATAAAATCCAGTATATCCATATGAAAATTAGAATCCTTATTAAACCTGATGGCGGGGGAAGACACATACACCACCAAATGGAAGTTTATTGTTACTCTGCAGGGCAACTGTCACTTTGGATCTTGGAAGAGGAGAGATACAGAGGAGATTCTGCTGAAACTTAAGGACATTACACGAGAAAAAAACAAAATGCAAATTGTTCCTTTTGCTTCTAGTTCCCTGTGCAGACTTGAAGAGCCCATATGGAGCAGAGGTGTCTGGGAAAGTGGAGGCTGCCTGGATACCTATCATGCCTGCTGCTGCTCTGCGACATGTGGGGACAAAATGAAGGAGTCCTTTGGAGCTGGGGTTTTCTAGCGTGTTCTTCTAGAAATGTTTTGCACTAGCTTTTGTGATCTGAAAAGGGAAGCTATATGAAAATTGGTGTGCATTCAGGTAGAGAGGAAATGCTGATCAGGAATTAACATTGGTTTTCTGTGTGATAGAGCCAATGGACTTTCTTCTTTTTGTAGGAAGGAGTTATTTTATTTACCAGAATGTCTTAGTACTTCAAGAAATTTAAAGAAAAATACAGGAACAAAATTACTGTGTCAGGCCAAAAGTCTGTTCAGCCATCTTTTGTCTTCAGCTATATATGTAGTGAATAGATGTAAAAGCAGGATAAGTTAGTGATCCATTCCATAGCCTATGTAGATCTGCAGTCAAATCACTACTAAAGTTGAAGATGGCATGAACTGTGTTATTGCCTGCCAATGGACTTATTGTCCATAAATTGTTTAATTCCTTTTTGAACTTGCTTGTTTTCCTGATCACCCTGGCATCCTGTGGCCAAATAATCTATGAAGTATGTAAAAATATTTATTCTTCTATGCTTTTAAGCATAGCACTAAATAACATGACTTGGGTAATTGTGGTGTTCTGAGAAACAGTCAATAATCACTTCCTATTCATCCTCTCGGCATTGATAGAGAGGCATGAAATGTGCATCCTCCATCTTTATTGTCAGGTTTCAACTCTGAAGAGTCCTCTTCTATTCAATTTCTATTTTTGGAAAATCATTTTGTATTTCTAATCATCCTTTGTTGCCCCTTTCTTTATGTGTGTTATGAGGTTACTAAAATTGCACTGATGATTCAAAATGTGGGCACCCAAAGGATTACTATAAAAACATAATGATGTTTCATGTTTTCTTCTCTGTTCTTTTCCTAACAATTTCTTATTTACATTTAGACCATCGGGTATTGAAATGATATTTTTATCCAAGAATCTGTTATGTTTGAGCAACATCAGAGATACTACATTACTTTTTGAGTAGTAAAAGATAATTTCAAGCACATAATTTTGTACTTATGTTTTCCCATGGACATTTTTTTCATTATTTGATGATGGTTTTTATCTGCCCTTTAATTGCTCACTCATTCAGCATTGTGAGGTCTTTCTGGAATTCATCTGGGTTTGTTATGGTCTTTATTACCTTGAATAATTTATCCTCAACAAGAGAATTGTTTAGTCTTACAATTTGCAAAATATTAGTCTGATGGGGGAATGTTCCTTCTTATCCAATGATAGCTCATTTTCCTTAAAGGTCATTGAGGGACTTCTCTAATTTATTTCAGGAAATCTGGGATCCTCTGTGGCTGGACTATGCTATCTTATTTTCAGCTTCAAGAACTTAATTTTGAAATTTTACTTTTATTGAAAAAGGAGAAAAGTTGACTCACTTTCTATTCCATCACATTTTTGAAAGTGCCCAGTAAATTTATTGTTTATTTTCCTTCTAACCATCTACCTCAGTTAAAAGCCTTTGCAAGGTTTGTAGTTGCTTGTATCAACCTTGTAAATATTCGATCATCTGATACAGGGACCAATTGGAGTGATAGGGATTTATAGAGTAGGTAGTAAAGAGGCAATTTCATTAACAGATACTTTTAAACTCAGCTGAATACTATAAGGTATATTGTTCAGGTGGTGATTTGGCTTTACACATTTAATTAATTTCATTAAGTAAAAGCTTTCTGCAGACACTGCAGAGTTTAATAGATCCTCAAACGTGACTTGGTGATTCTTAGAAATGCTCTGGTGCAAGAAGGTCCCCACAGCTCTTCCTGCATTGTGAACATCAGCACAGAGATATCATTGAGATTTTACGGTCTTGGCTTCACTGAATATTTTTCCTGCACTTCAAGCAGTATCTAGAATGATCCTGACTTTTATGCCTTTAGCAAGTTGTTTCTTTACTATCTGTGCCTGGCCTTGATAGTTTCACATTCAATTTTCAGGTGTTCTGCTTTTTTTTTTTTAATTCAACTTTTCATGTTTTCTGTTTTCTTAAGGATTTCAACTCCGCTCAGTGAAGAATTGCCCCTTTTTTTTGTTTCAAAACTGGTTCCTACAAGCTTATTTCATGCACCCTACTTCCTGTCTTGGAAAGAGAGCAAATGGTTGCATCTTCTCCAGGTGGTGGAAAGTCAGGTGTTACCCATTGTTCTTGAGTGTTTTCAGCTTATGTTCCATTAAAAAAAACCCCTTTTGCTGTGTGTAAGAAAACACTTCTAAAAGGGGTTTTTAGGTATTTCTTCCTTTGATATGCCCATTGAACTGATGTGATTGCATTGTTATTCTTTATTCACAACTTTCAGTTACTTCCGTTATGTAATAATTCAAATCACTGGGTTAGGGTTTTTTGTTTGATAGCTTTTTTCATTTGTTTGTCTTTTTGGTTTTCTTTTTAATTTGTTTGTTGGGAGGGTGGGTTGTAATAATGCCAAGATCGTGGGTTCCATCCCCTGTATGGGCCATTGACTTAAGGATTGGACCCTTAAGAGTGGGTCTCTTCCAACTCAGAATAGTCTGTGTGATTCTGTGATCTGATAGAGTGAAAGAAGTTCCATTTGAAGAGGAGAGTTTGGTACAGGTCTTTTATTTCCACACTTCATTAAGTCACATTTCAGGGAAGAAATGCTCTTCGTCTCTTTCAACAAGAGCCTCGTTTCATCCAGCCTATGATGAAGAGTCACAATTCAGTCACCAAAATGCAATTAGGGTGAAAAAAGTAAATCACGTATCACTGCAATAAACTGTTCACTTATAAGAGCTTCAGTGTGGTTAGATTACTCACAAGAACCCCCTGAAGACAGAAATTAGGCAAATTACCTAGGCCTGGACCGTGTGACTGAGAACTGGGGACTTTTAAGTTGATCTAAAACATTTATATGTAAAATGTATTTTACTTAATATTGTCTGCATAAATAATTCAGCTTGAGAAAGAAGATAGAGATTCTTAGACTAGTAGATTTGCCAAGCTTAATTGTGCTCATGAAAGTGTCTGCACGTAGAGTTTAAGAATTATATGCTCAGAACAGGGATCCTAATGTCACCATTGTGACAAGTTACTGGCATGGAAGAAGAGCAACCTTAGCTTGTCTTTGCTAATAAGATTTGGCTAGTAACAGCAGCAACAACAAACCCATCAAATCCCCTGTGCCCATTAGTCAAATTTATTGTGTAACAACAGGATTTGATTACCAGACTGATTACTTGTGAAGTGCCTCCCTGTGTGTGTGCACAATCCACAGACTGACTGCAAATACCTGATTTCGAGACAAGTCATGTTGGGTTGTTTGGGTTTTGTTCCTAATTGGATGAAGCATTTGTGGGCACTTGTGCAAATAGCTGTTTGCAGTGAAAGTCCATTTGAGAGTCTCCCTGGTAGAACTAGAAAATTTGTTGCCTTTTCTTGTCTTATCACAGGGACTAGAAATCTGAAATCACAGCAAACTCATGTTTATTAGCAGTTTTTTTTAAAATGCTTCTTGGGTTTTTTTATTTTTTAAATGTCTCATGTTTTCTTAAGATATTCTGTTGCTACCTGTTCTACTAAAGAGGAGTTCATGAGAAAGGTTAATCCACATCAGAAGTCTGGGCGCAAAGAGGTACTGCCTTCTGCAAAACAGTCCCAGACACGATGTTAAAAATGTACCTGTGTAGTTTGTGTCCTAAAACAATTGTTATAAGCAATTCTGCCTTTTTCTATCTGGCATATGCAGGTTTTGACTTCATCCACCTTTGGTTAATTTACATTTGGCTTTGACTTTAGCGAGTCTGTGGATGGGCTTCACTTGCTGAGTGTGGCTTCAAGAGGGAGCAGCCAGACACTGGTGCTCCTACACAATGTTAGAGGTGGGCAAGAGGGAAGGGGAAATGGATCCTCCATGTCACAACTTCTGTGCTCCTCTCCTGTCCAGGAGGTAGGAGGGCTGCTGTGGCAAAAGTGCAGAACATAATGCTTTGTTTGGTTTCAAGCAAAGTTTCTGACTTTAACGGAACAGTTCAGATTTTCCCAATACGAGGAGAGGAAAATATTGTTACTATTTCCCCACTGATGTTTGGCTGCAGTTTGGCTCCGTTTATTGTAGTGGAATGGCTGAGGCTGTTAGTGTTTTATTCCTTTCATCTCCCCCTCAGAGATCTACAGCCCATCTGGAACAGGCAGGAACAAAGAGCAGGGAAACAGACTTTTAGCCCCAGGTCTGTCAAAGAGGATTCAGACAGTTTAGCAGGAGCTGTTAAACTAACACTAACGTGCTCAACCCGTGTTTGTGTCCCAGCTCGACCCCTCTATATGCAGTTTCTGTTTTACAGCCACCTGGGTCACCTCTCTCGTGGGTCTTCATCCCACGTTCCCGGCCAGGGCAGGGTTAACACGTGGGCTGCCTTGGAGCTCACGATCTATGTGTGGGGACCTCTGTGAGGAGGAGGGGGGCAAGAGGCTCTCTCAGTGTGGATCTGCCTCTCAATTACTTTGGAATGTTAGAGAGAAGTTTACTGTTCAGCTTTCCGGAATACTTACCCTGCTATGAAGGCAGCACAGAGATCATGTAAGCTTTCTGTCTGAGTGAAAAAATATAATTTACTGTGCTTATTGCTATCAGACACAGGAAACAGGCTGGAAATTGTTCACTGCAAAGGGAAAAAAGAAGTGAAACTTCAGAAACACACTCATTGCAGTCTAAAGTGTTAGGAAATGAAGTGCTGAAGAACACAAACAACTTTAAGTGTTTAAGTATCTGTGTTAAAGTTTCTGAGGTTTCTTTATGAAGTTTTTTTTTGTGTTTGTTTTTGTCTGGGGGTTTTTTGTTATTGTTGTTAACAGGATTATTTTCTTTTGAGTTTGTGGTTTTGCAATAAAGAATAACTACCATATTTTTCTTGCAACCTTGCCTTTCTTAAATGTGGGGAAATACTCTGCGGTTTTGTATTAAGCAAAGTTGCTTTTCCTCTTCTGTGATAACTGAGTCACGACTTTCTGCTGTCTTTTCAGGATTGTAGTCAGTATTCTCCTGATACTTGGATATTTCTCATTCTCCATATTTTGTAGTGCCTATTACCTTTTCTCCCTTAGAAAAATTTAAAAATCTAAAGTTTGCCACAGTGATCATGAAAATGAAGTTATGGAATAGTTGTTATATATAAAGTGTAATATACTCCATAAATGCTCTGAAGACATAATCCTTTTTTGGCCAAGAGGAAACAAAATCTTTTAAAGATGTAATTGTGTGACATGAATAATAAAAACATACAGTTGAAATGTGCAGGCTCAAGTATTCACTGAAACAGCTTTGTTACCAAATACAACCAAAGTCTGGAGAGTTTGGGCTCAAGAATAGTGGCAAAAGCTGAGACAATAGAACAAATTTATCATAAAATATCGGTATATTTTGAATTACTTAGCCTTAGGTCATATGAAACATTTCTAAATGGATTTTTTGACCCCGGAATTGAATGTTCCTGTTAACCTTTTCTCACTAAAAATGTCAAAGTCTCATCTTGCTCATGGCTTTCTGAGTAGGCACTTTGCTTCCCACAGAGCTGCATGCTTATCCATGCAGATAACATGGAATGCAGCAGAAATGCTTTATATTGACTTTTAATGGATACAGTGTATTGATGTCCATTCCTTAACTAGAGGAAGACAAAATACAGAGACTTGCTACATTTTCTTAAAACCTGAGAGTGTTTCAGAGTTCTTATATATGATGTTACATTGCAGTTGAAGGAGGAAAGAATATGTAAGATTGGTTTAATTATCTATTCATTTATTTATGATTCCTATTATTCACAATACTAATATAATAGTATTACTATTAATGATGTACTTTCCTTAATATCAACCTATTTTTCTAGCAATCTATTTCCACAGCACGTGCTTTGCTCCCAAACTGGACTGGGAGGAACAATGTGGTGTTGCTGGGAGCCCCTTCTGCTGCTGACCTGCTTCTGTGCAGCGCCGTGTGCTGTTTGCAGACAGTTCAGCTTTTAAGTCAGGATTAAATATGGTGGTTGGTAAATGGTGCTTTGAATGTGAAAACCACTGAAATGGCATTCAAAATTTGATTACACCAAAAATGGAACTATTGAAATTGCCTCCTTTTGTGCCCTGCCTGCTGTTGGGACTCCAGTGCTCTTGGTCCTGCAGGGTCGAGACTCTGTCTGCAGAGTTTATTTGATGTGTAGAAAACACTTTTATCTTTGTTGGGGATCCAACCCACACTGCTTACATGCAGCAGGTGTCCTGGCAGGGCAGAAGGAACATCATCAAGAGGCAATAAACATAAGCTTGATAAGGTGATTAAATGTGCTTCTGCATTAGGCATTGTTTCTGGCTGTAAGTGCAGTTCAGCTCTGCACTTTTACTCACTGAGGTCATAACTGGTGCTGACAGGGACTGGCAATAAGTCCTCAAAGAGGGAAAATTAAAACAAATGCCACTTTCAAGTAATTGAAGCTTTTGCAAGCTGAGAGTTCTCAAAAATTGCTTCTTAGACATTACCTTTCAAAAGCTTGAAATTATGGGGGGTTTTGCCCCTTTGGCGATTTTGTGGTTTTCCATTTGCAAAATTTTGAATGTTTTCTTCTTTAGGTTTTTAATGGAAGCTGAAGTTGCAGGATATTTTTTATGTTTTTGAACAGGCTGGACTTATGCTTTATCTGTGGCAATTTGTGAAGTATTGGGAAGTATAGAGCTTTTGTGTGCATGGGTTATTGCTTAATTACTGTTTTCTTCACCATTTTGTCAAGGCAGTTTATAGGAAATTGTTATTCTGGGGATTCTGTTGTTCAAACTGTTTGTGACAAAGAATTAACAGTTTAAGTGTTGATTTCCAAATAAATTTTAACAAGTGACTTGTCAAATTTACATAAAATAATTGTAATTAAATAAAAGGCCCCTGAAGCAAAATATTTGTTATAACAGTACAGATTCAAGGGTTATAAAGTAGAAATTGGATGACATTGAACATATTTCTAAATGTATATATTAAGAGACAAGACTAAACTCTTGTTTTTATAGAGCAGTAACTCTACAGAGGTTTCCATGAGGCAAGAGGCATTCTGAAATATATAGGAAGTGAAGGCAGAGCTAAACCAGGGATTATATGTTAGGAAATGTGTGAGGGATGGAATGTATGAGGGGAAAAAAAAGTGAAAATGGCTTCTAAAGCATAGGTTGTATTTTCTGTCATCTGACTTTTCTCTTTTGTAATTCTACAGAGAGAGAGTACTCCAGTAATATCAAAGGCAAGTGTACCATGGGAGGAAAGCTCTGCCAGCCTTTGGTACCCTTCTCCCTCTCACTTTGTTCAGCTTGTAAATGAAGAGTCAAAATGGACCATTGATTAAAACATGTGGCATGTACAAAATGAGAGACTAGGCTACTAATAATTTATAATGTTAAGAATTTAATATTAGCTTGTACCTCCAATAATCTCTGAAATGTATATTGTCTGTATAATCACTGTGTTCGGATGTGCATCCTCAGGGGCCTGAGACAAAGACTAAAAGAGCCAGAAGCTCCACTTCTCCCTCTTTTTATACTTCTTGATGATGTCAGATGATATGAAATACCTCTTTGGCTGCTTAAATCAGGTGATGCTTGTCCCTTCTGATCTATGTCACATCCTTTGGGCCTGCTGAATTGAGGCCTAGCTAAGGCCTAGCTGAAACCAAAGCCAAAACTACCACAATCGCATACAAACAAATCCTTGAAACTTAGAGGGCCCTGTCCCGTCTGTATGTCCCACCCCAGCCCCTTCTGGGATGCATGTCTGGCAAACTCAAGGATGCTAGTGAAGAAATTCTAAGTTTGTCCTCCCTTGGCATGGTTTTAACTACTTTAAAGTATTTGACTCCTGTTGTACATCAGTGATACACAGACTCTGTGATGTGACTGAGGGGGGGGAAATTTAGTGTCACAAATGGCTCCAAAAGAATTGAACAAAAAAGGAAATTAAGAAATTCTAGCTCTAGGATGAGTAAACTGATGCTTAAGAGCTTCTGTCCCTGTGTTAAAAATGATAAAACAGCAGACTGCACAACGTTTTCAGCAGCTTGGCATTCCAGAGGACTGGGACTATGCAAATCTCTCTGTTTCTTAATGCTTGGAAAGTGCTGGGGACCTGTGTTCTACTGAAGAAAACATTTAAATCTCCTTTTCACTTCCAACAGGTGAATAGTTTTGCTGAGGTCCATAGGGTGGCTTTAAACCTAAACGTGCAGAAATACCATGCTGATATCTTTAGTCTTCCTGTGTTCTTTCCAAGCTCATTGTGACTTATGCCAGGGGATGGGATTCATTTAGTTGCAGTCTCTGGTCAAGCCTCTCTTGACACAAACCAAGCTGAAGAACCAGTGGCTTTTCTGCAAGTTGTTCTGAAGATCCCAACAGTGCAGCAAGAAGGGCCAGGCCACCGAGGTGTTTGGGGGGAAAATGCAGAGGAGCCTGAGGGCTCCTGTGTGTGGGATATCATTGCTTCACCCTGAGTTTAGTCAGGTCTGAGGGGGCTTGGGCATTTCCAGGGAACAATGGCTGTGGCTTGCAGTAGGAGAAAAGAAAGTAAGAGCTGGAGGGAAGAAATTTGGAAGCAGCTGATTTCTCTGCATTCTTACCTGCAGCAAGGCTGAAAGATGTTTTTTACTTGCCAATCCATTTTCATTTTTTTCTGGGCAAGGTTGACGAGCATGTTGTGAGGTGTAAAGGGGAATGCACACAGCAAATGAATGCTGGGAATGAGCCTGTGGTTCTGGCATAATTAATTTTCTTGTCATGTTGCATTGCCTGAGCTGTAAACAACGACACAACCAGCTTGTAAATTATTCAGTTTCTCTTGCACGTAAGAAAGGTGGAAATATTTATTTTCATGGCTTGACTTAGTTGTTTCTGCTTCTTCACTGTAGTCAGGTGGTGTTACAGGGCTTCTGCAGGTCAGGGATATTGAAGCATAATTATTCTAAAACTGAGTGACACATTCGTTGCTATTTCTGAGTATTTGGATTATGAAATGCACCAGTTCCTACTTTCCACCTTCCAGAAATTATTCCAAATCTTTCATTTGCCTCCTGCAATCTGTAAGCATAAGACTGCAAACTTAAATCTTATTGCTAATGGGACCATGCTGAATTAGTCTCTGAAAGGGAATGGTGGGTGCTTATGCCTGCGTAAAATCCCAAGAAGAGAGGAAAGTTTTTGGGTTTGATTTTATTGACTCTTATCATTGTTACTTTCAAGTTAGACTGACAGTATCACCCACCTGCCTTTTGAAATCCCTGGTTCTAGTAAAGACACCAGAATAATTAGGCTTCCAATTGGAATTACTTTCTTTTTTTTTGCCATGACCTATGCCCAGAAGAGGATCTCTCCCTGCATGAAGTAGTTCTTGAATTTATAACTGAATTCCAAGAAACACAAAATATTGGCATCCTTGTTTATGCTTTGACTTCTAACTCTATTTTCCCATAGTATACAGTCCTAGTTAAAGTGAATCCATAAACCCTGGGCTTTCTGAATTACTGTCATAAGGCAGGTAATGGCTTTGTGGACTTTTCAGCACACTTTCCCCCAAGTAAATATAAGTTCACAGAAACAAATCTTTTGGTGTCAATGGATCTGTTTTGGCAAAGCTTTTACCAAAAGGATCTTGAAAATTCTAGCATGGATTCCTACTCATTCATCCCTCTTCCCTGTTCCCAAATAGTCTCTATATTATTCTTTTCTTTTTTTGTAGTTTCCACTTGGTACTTGGAATTCAAGAGCATTTTCTGTATCACAGCTGAGTGCTGAAGTTTCAGTGCTGTGGAGGAGCCTTTTGTTTTGGTGCAAGTGAAAACCGAGTGCCAGAAGTTTGCCAAGTAGACACCTGGTTTTTCAGGAAATTTTAGTAAGGAAAACTGTAATAGAAACCTTCCTACTACTTTGAGACTCTCACCTATCCTTCCATTTTATTACATTGTCAGAATCTGTAGGTGGAAGGGCAGATATTCTGCAAGCCTGAACTGTTAGGAGAAATCTGCTGTAATTAGGTGTATCAATGGCAAGCTCAATTTTGGTTGTAAGACTGTATTTCTGTAACACTGTTTCCTTCTGCTTTTCCCTCACCCTGAAAGGAAGCCTAAGTACATTTGACTGCTTGCTGTATACACATATTTGTGTACACAGCTTATTTGTGGAAAACATGCCTACAGTTATAAAGCATCAGCATTATCCACTTCTCTTCCCTTAAAAGCTGTGAAGCAGAACTACCCTTGTGCAGTGCTCTGTCTCATTGGGTTACTCTGGCTCACTACAGACCACAAAATGGACTGGCAAATTCACATCTACATTTGTGAAAGAGCACCCCTGCATCATTTCGAATTTCAGTGCTGCTTCATCCTACTCTCCTGGTGGCCTGAGTTGGGAGGGCGGGTTGGAAGCTCTCTGCTCCATAGTTCTTGATGTAAGAGGCTGTGCCAGCAGCCTGACAAGGAAAAAGCTTGGGAATGTGAGCTTGCATGGCCAACCCTGATTTGTAATCCCCATCTTCTAGTTGTATTTATATAGTGTCATAGTTTACTTTTATATTTCCTCTCAAAAGTACATTTATCCCTGAAAAATTCTGTGTACTAACAGATGTGAAAACCTTGTGTGTTCATTAGAATTTTTTTAATATGGTGTTCATAGGTATGTGTGTTTGCTTACATCATATTTCTTACACTGTTTGTGTGGTGTGAGCTTAGAAAATGTTTTGTAATACTCTGTCTTGTAGCAGCATGCAGGATGGTCATAGAAGTGTGTTTGACCTCCCATGGCAATGTTGTGTATTGTTAAGAAAAGTTACAAAGAGCAGATATTGAGAAGAAGGCAGATGAAGTCATTTATAGGCAGTATTGATATTTTGCTATGGCATTAGATTGGTTTTTCATACACACACAAGTAAACTATGTTCAAGGCCACACCCTGTGTCTTGTGAAAGGTGTAGAAAATGAACTCCAATCCTGCAACTTCAGCTGTGACTTTTTCTGAAGACCTCCTCAGTTAACCACTCCTAAAGCTACTTTCCTTACTGTTGCACGTTGGAGTGGAAAAAGAATGGGCATCTGCTTTGCATTTCAGTATTCTCACTTTTACATTAGTAGATCTGTGTTAAATTCTCTCTTTTCACAGGTTTAGTTTCACAGGTTTTTTTCTTTTTGATTCCTTTCCTGATCTGTGTCCCAGAATACCATCCTTGCCAATGAAATAGCATTGAACAACCACAAAATACTGAGCCAGTTACAGTGGGAAAGTGCAAAACCAATTCCAACACAAAGTAGTGTCTTAGTAGTGCTCATTCAGAAGATGTTAATTTATTGGTATATTTGGATATTCTACAGGAAAGTACATAAAGGAATTAAATGTACAGCTTTTGTTTATAAAACTGTGAAGTTTAATGAATAAACTTAAAGTGGAGATGTCACAGCAGATGGAATCTTATAGGGAAAAGCTACTGTAGAGATACTTGAATCAGTCCCACCAGCTGTCAATTTGTTTTTGGATCAATTTATGGAGTAACATATCTCTCCAGTTAAGAATAAACAAATCATTTGGCAGACTGAGAACTTTACTAAAAATCCCCCAACCCCAAAACCAACCAAAAAAAAACCCAAACCAAGCAAAATTACTAAAATTTATTTTAATCAAGTTGAAACAATTTCTAGAGCCATCTTAAACAGCTGCAATATTTCAGTTTACTTTGAGAGATTTATAGCAGCCTACCTGCCCAGGATTCAATACAATTGACTTTTCTACATGCAGTACACTGAGTTCTGTGGGAACAACATGATTTATATGGAAGGCATATAAAGCACCACAAGCCCATACATATAGGAATCCCAGTAGTTGTCTTGCATTCCTGCATGGAAAATGAGGAATGAATGGATTTTTGAGGGGAATATGCTTTATTCTTTTTATGGTTTGTCTTCTTTATTAATATCCTTCCAATGTTACAGTCAAATTCATGCCACTTTGTTTTGCGAGAGTAAAGCTGGTGTCTTTCATCTGGGGCTCCTCTAGAATTTCAAAGTAAAATTGAATAGCTGCCCAATCAGGAATGTGTTTCACTTCTTTGGTGGCAAATCCAAATACAGTGGGATTGAAAGCAAATCCATGAGCAGTTCTGAATGCTGGTGCTCACCATCAGCGAGCTGATGTCTTTCTGTGCTGGTGTCCAGTCCTAGAGGTGAAGGAGCTGTACTCTAACAGGCATTATTCCCAGCCCCTTTGACTAGGTACAGCACATAACTTGAAGTAGGAAAATCTCTGTTGTCCCAGATCACATCTCCTTTCTTTAACAAGTTGAGGTAATAGCGGTTATTCTTTATGGAATGCAAGTTCCAGGCTGCATTTTGTCAATAGAAGTTTTTTTGTTCTTCCAAAATCTGAATATTACCTCAGTTCTATGTATGTAAAAGAGGATTTTTTCCAAAATAGCAGTTGAGAAATGCCACCAAGAGAAAAGTTTTTCTTTTACTTATATGTTGATGCTGAGAACTACTAACAGTCATTATTTATAATACTAAGTTTTATTTTTGGTATTGCTAATATCTCCACTATCTGGTGGAGATGGTATGACTGAAATGTTAAGTGATTATAAAGTTAGACAAGATTGTAGGGGGATAGGAATGAAAGAAGTGGCACTTGCATAAATGTTAAATCAACTTTATCCAAGTCTTTGAATCTGGAGTACCTGTGACTTCATATCCAGATTGATAAAATATACTTTGATATAATATGTGGCTATCAAATCACTTTTGAAGTTGGACTAACGAGCTTCTCAAGTGCCTGGCTAATATGTGCAGAGGGATAAAAAGCTGTCACCTGGGGAAAGGCAATTGAGAGATGGATCATGGTGCTCTCAGGCTGTTGAAATTTTACTATCCCTGAGCTATGTGCTATGGCATGCCCCAAACATAGCAAAAAAGTGATCTTTTACATAATTTTTGACAGAATGAGGAGCTGTAAAGGAGGTGTAGCTTTTACACAGATAAGTATGAGTTTATTCAATTTGTATGCAGGAATCTGAATCAGCAACTTGCACGAGTTACAGTGCATATATGCACATCACACAAGGACACACAAAGGTAATATTTTAATGGGAATAGAAGTGAATTTGCTGGAAATGAATTTAACCAAATATGAACTCTAACTGCAAAATCAGAATTTTTTATTAGATGCTCCAGAAGCTACTGTCTTGCAGTGAAAACTTAGCAAAGGCAGCTATAAAATATATGGTAAATGTAAAGAAAAAAGGCAATGAAAGTTTAAATTAAGAGTCTCAGAATTTTAGTGCTTTCAGCCTGTCCTAAAGGAAGGTGTGTTGATTTTTCTTTTTGCCCCCCTTCCCCCTTGTATCTGGCACAAAAAAAATGTGATGTATCATCAATATAGGTACTAAAAGTACCAGAATTCACATCAAAGAATGAACTCGAATTCACTAACGAACTCACATCAAAAAGTTTTAGAGCGCTGCCTGAGGAGCTGTGCAGCCTACTGACTATTGATTCCAAAGCTCGTTTCAGAACACTGGCAGAATTGCCTAAAAGAGAAGAAAGATAAATCTGTGTATTTTTGTGGTGACTGAAGGGAAGAGAGGATCAATCAGTCATTGATTCCTCATATAGTTTTTGAAGAGTTGAAGATTCAATGATAAAGTATAGTAAAGGAAAAAATGAGTATTACTAAGCAACCAGAAGATCATTATTTTGGAAGGATCTGTCTCTTCTGACTTGGTTCCAGGTTTAGCTGAGGCAGGTAATAATATTGGTATAATTATTTTTACATAAAATGTGATCTGGCAATAGTCATCATTTTGACTATGAAATGAGAAGGATAGAAAATCCACCTGGGTAGATAAAGAAGGGATCAAACTCCAGATAATTGTCAAGTAGCAATCAATGTCAGGGAGCTGCCTTGTTGGTGCTTGCAGGCTGTGACATTTGACATTGTTATTTTCAAAGTAGTTAAGAGAACTGTTGAAATAACTATTAAAACTTGCATGTGACACACAAGGGAGCAACCAGACAATGTGACAGGATGGTGTGAACTCATATTTGTAGAACTGAAGCCTCAGTGAGCGCGCTGATGAGGACTGTGCATTAGTAGAAGCAGTAGGAATAGAGGGTATCCCTCTCGATTAGCAGTTGTTGTTACTGGAGCACCATCTCAAATTCTGGGGTGGCAATTCCAGGAGAATCTCAGTAGAGAAGGTTTCTCTAATTGAGGCAGAGGGCTAGAGTGATTTTAGAAAACCAGCTTTTGTAGTTTAGCAAATCACTCCCAAACCTTCTCCTAAAAGTGTCTTTTATATTTTATTTTTGGGAGAGAGTGAGGGCTGTTTTTTTTTTTATTTATTTCCACCTTTAAAGAGAAAAGGTAATGTATCACTCTAACAATGTGTGGGCTGAGGTTGGTCTTCCACTGCTGGCCATTTTAAAACAGGGATCCTTCCCCCCCCTTTTTTTTACCCCAAAGGTAAACATTAAATTCCATTTGAACATTAACCTAAATGTCTTGAAACCATGTTTCTGTATTCAAACTCTCATTTGTGCTATTTGGGAGAGCATGTTATGCATTAACAGTTAAACCCTCTACCTTTTTTTATCAATGTGAGCCTCCCTGACCCCAAAACTGGCAACTCATTTCTTTTGGACAAAATGAAGTTCAGAAATATGCCAAAAGGTGAAATCCCCAAATAATAAACTATCTTGTGTCCTTTTGTCAACAAAACGTATAAAAATGCCCTTTCTTTTGACTTTATAAAGTCAAGTTATTACAATTCTGTTTGTGCTCTCTTGTTTCTATGGAAACCATCAGTCTAATTTTAGGAACTACTTGTCTCAACTGTCAATGAAGTATCAGCAATGGAATACAGCCCCCTAACCCGTAGTCAGACCCAGGAACAAGAGCTCTACTTCTGCCAACACTGAAATGGGGACTCTCAATGTCTGGAGTCCTCAGGAAAATGGTACTCCTGAAGGAGCCAAAATCAAATTTTCTAGAAGATAAAATTATCTGAAAATGCAAACCACTTAGAACTTCATCTATTCTTTACACTGGATGGGGATTTCATATGTAGCTTTTGCCTGTTCCAAATTATTATGATAAGGCATCCCATACTCATCTTAGAGATTCATCTGGCTTGCAGAGAGACATGAAGTAGTATGTGTGCCATGACCATTGCACTGTTGTCACTTCTACATTAAGTCACTCTAGATGAGGTTTCTTCTAGAACTCCCAAATAGATGTTTTTAAAAATTAATTGTTAGCAATTGCCCTGTTTCTAATTGTACGTCTGGTGGCAATGAGTATCTTCCTCCTTTCTGCTCATGCTCTAGCAAGCACAATTTTTCTATACGTCTCAGGAGACTTGTTGCAGTGTTTTAATTTGTGATTTGTGAAATACATCTTGTTAGAAACAGGAAAAGCTACCCCCAGAAAGGTACAGTTGGTGACAGTGAAAGAAACACAGAGGAACTGGCAGCAGAACAACACACTGCTGGGAAAGCATCTGTGCTGTGCTTTCACAAGTAATGGTAAGGGAAGCAAGAGCAGTGTGAGAGGTAGAAGCTGTAGCTCTGGACTTACACCTCATACAAGGTCAATGTAATACATTAAACCACTATTAATAGGTTAAGTTCATTTACATTTTATTATTTTTCCTATTTTGACAGTCTTAGTAGGAACTCATTCTTTCTAGAGGCTGCCAGAGATATACTCAGGCTCAGGTGGTCGCTGAAGTTTTTAGACCACCTGCTGAAAAGCCTCACTTGTGTCCTGACCTACCCTGTGTTGCCTTCTGTTGCTCTTCTGATCAGTCCCATTAAGTCATACCCCTCTCTGAAATATATATAACTCTCAGCAAGACATAGCTGGGCATTTGATCTATTCTTGTGCCTTCATTCCTTTTGATGCTTCCTGACAACATCAATGGAAGCTGCTTCCTCTAAACCAATGTATGAGCTGAAAGAAGCAGGGCTGTTTGCCTTTTGCCTTAAACCTGTCTGTGTGTGGTGGGTCACACAGAGTGGGGCTCACGTGGCTTTGCAAAAGGGCACTGTTTCAGATGGAGTTAGGGAGAGACCCTTGGTCTTTCTCTGGCAGCTGTAAGGGCACAACACACTTGAAGAAAAGCTTCCTTAGTGTCCCACGTAGTTATGAAAAGTCCTACATGGAGTGGGCCCCATTTTTGCTGTAAGTTTTACAAGTGAAAGGCAGGAGAGGAAACCATTATGAAAACCAGAAAAGAGCCCTGTGGTTTTTTTCTGTCATGGAGAAGTGTCCCATGGATAGACTATTTCACAGCTTCCACCCACGTTCCTCAGCCTGGTGCTTTGGCTGCTGCAAAAAAAGGTCAGATAAAACCAACCCAACCACTGTCCCAATCCCCACAGACAGTGTGTGAAATCTCTGCTCAGCTGTTATTAGTTACAGGATGCTTTGTACCTAATTTTTTCATAGAATATTCTGAGTTGGAAGGAACCAACAAGGATCATCAGAATTTGACTCCTGCCCTGTCCTGCCCAGGACAGCCATAAGAATCATATGACTTAATATTTTTTCTTGCACAGAAAATTCATTGGCATGAACATTACCTTTTAAAATTCGGAATGTCCCTAGGTAGAAGATAAATATTTTGCAAAGCTGTGATAAATATGAGGGGGTTTGGTTTGGGTTTTGCTTGTTTGTTTTTGTTGGTGGTGTTTGATTAAACAAAGGCAGTTCTCCATCTACATCCTTCTCTAAAGCAGAGGCCAAGATTAAATGTGAGTGGGCTATACAAGAAATGTGTATGATTATAGAATGAGTAAAATGTTGACTTCTGAAGTACTTTTACAGAATGGAGACTTAACTGGCTGAATGTCTTGGTGACTGAAAAGGAACTTTTGCAAAAGGAGTGGATTGCTTGTAAGGTGTAGGCATATGACTGGATGTAATAAAATCTCAGCTACAATAGTGAATGTAAGTCTAATAAATGACCACATAGTGATTTTCTTAGGAATATATAATATTTCAATTTTTTCCCATGCATAGTTATATCTACCTGTAACAAGTATAAGCTAACCCATAAGTGTAACCCAATGAACAATCTAGATGAAACTTAGCTGTAAATATTCTTCAGAGAGAAAAAAAAGGTGAATGCTGGTGATAATTTAAGTTTGTAAGCTTTTTTTGGTTTTAATCAATTCAAAATTGGTGTATAATCAGAACTGAATCCAGATTTCCCTCTTAGAAAGAGAAAATAGCCCTTTAATTTCCTTCATGCTCCCCAATTTTCTTCTGTTATGTAAGTTGAGAATGGAAAAATCCAGATTTTCTGCATGTTCTTATAGCTAGCAGTAACAAATTTAGAGCAAAGTTAAAGGCTCAAACATACCTTATAAAGGCAAATCGTCATCTTTGTTTAAAAAAATACGTGGTTAAACTCAAAATTATCTGTCATTTATGTATAAAATGATAGACTGTTTTACTATACTTATTCTCACTAAGTTATGCTGCAGCTTTTGTCATATTTTAATGTTTTCAGAGGAGTAGTGCAATCAGTTGTACAAAAAGAAACATTGTGTTCCAAGCTCAAAAAGCGTGAAATGGAATAGTATTAGACTAGACAAAAATGCCTGGCATCAAATGCCATTATCACTCTCTTAACGGAACAACTCACAGTCACTCTTGGCTGCCTTACAGACCTAAGAGTATTTCTGCGTTAAGCTGGAGAAGTTTCTTATTAAGCTCTCTTAAAAGTCAAAAAACTCTGTTTGCAGAACAAGCATCTTATCATGTTTGTAATACAGCAGGTCACCCTGGTAAATTTTTAGTTGCCATCAAAATAAGAACGAGTAGTTCTTACGGAACTGTCCTTGTCACTAAGGACTCATTATTTCAGGGATCTCATGGGCTGATGTTGAGATGGCACAAACCCTCAGATTCTCCATGAGGCTTCCAGCCTTGGTGTCAAATAGGTTGTCAGTATCTCCAGCTGTGACATTTTATGCTGCATAACTGCAGGACTTAACTCAGAAGACATCCTGACTCTTTCTGCTGGAGAGTTTAAAAAGTTACAGGTTTCTCACAGATATCTTAAGGTAATTTCCTTATACCTGTACATGGGCTGGTATTTGGAAATATGAAGTATTACTGTCTGTGCTGACCTTGCTCTGTACATACTAAGGTAAATAATTCAGTACAAGATACTGTGTCATTATGATTTAAAAGGCTTTTCTCTAAATAAGTAGTGCTGTTTGGTGTCATCTTCCAAGCTATAAAGCATCTACTAAACCAGAAGATTTTAATATATGTATTTCTTGTCTTTGCAGGTAAATAAACACATATTTTAAATTCTGCTCAGTAATGCAGCTACAGTGTAACAAATTAATAGATAATGTGAGAAACAAAGACAGACATAGTAACTGTGGTGTCCCTTAGAGCTAATTTCCCAGCAAGATTTATTTTCAGCTGGAAGGTTGGCATTCAGCTTTCATCACAGTTGTCCTCTTGCTACAGGGATGTTTTGCATACCATGTGTGGAAAGCTGACATGTAGGGAAGCCAGCTCCTACACTGCCTTTCAGCTATCCTCTTAGTCTGTGGGGAAAACAGATGCAGTTTTAATCTCTTCTAAGTATTCATTGCAAAGTGACAGTGCATATTATGTAGGTGAAAGGGAGGACAAAATCTTAATGTATTTACTTTACTTTCTTGGGATTTTTTCTTAATAACTCCACTAAGACTGCTGATTCTGGCAGTCTTTATAATTTAAAGCATTTTCAAAGCAGGCTCTCTAGTTCCCTGGATTAAATCAAATAGAATTGTTTGACAACGTATGTGGTGTAGAAATGATTCTGTGATCCTCTTGTGTATTAGAGTGAGTATATACATGATCTATATTTACTAGACAGAGAAATATACACACATTTAGTGAATACTTGTCTCTGTCACGAACCTCTAATGATTTTTTTTTTTACTTCAACCATAAAGCTTGATTTCATAATTCTCACTTACATGGTACAGGTGATTTCTGCCCTGTTAACTCTTCCGTGGCAAAAATTGGTTTCCAAGTTGTTGGACATTTTCGTGCAAGACTGTGGAGTTCTAATACTTGCTTTTGAGAATGGAGGAATTATTTCATATATACCTTTTGCTTTGCAAAGGCTAATTTATGTAAGAAAATCCCACTCCCTGGATAGATCTTAGTGGATGGAGCTAGACAGAAAATGCCAAGTGCTGTCCCTGGGTGACCAGTCAGCCACACATCTTAAAAGAAGGTTCTACTGCAGTTCTCAGAAATACATGTTGCTCCAAAAAGACCTTATCAAAGTGAGCCAGAAAGAAGCCCAAACACTTTCAGGGTTTATTTTAACATGAAATATTGGAAAACTCTAAGTGCATGAATGTGGATAATTAATAAGTTCTTTAGAAAAAGTTAGGTAAGATTCAACAGAATATTTATTGAAGGAAATAGAAATATGCATCCAAGGAAAAAGTCACAAAAAAAAAGATTTCTTTTTTTTTTCTTTTCTGCTATTACAGCCTCTGTGTATGGATCTTTCACTGCTCCTCCATATCAGCACAGCTAATCTGTGTTGAGGCTTCCACAGTTTGCACACAGAGGCCCTTCAGACTCTACTGGGAACTTCTTAGGAAAACTTTTGGAAATACTTTCTGTTTACTGGGTGCTTGTTCCACTAATAGGGAAAACATAAAGAAAAGTTCCTCAACTTAATGGTTTAGCATATTGCTAATGACTCTAAATTAAGAAACTGAGATTTCTGAATTCTTCTGTGGAGAGCTGATTTTGGCAGTTTTTTCTGCAAGAAAAACTACTAGTTCTGTTAAATTACATTTTTAGGTTATGAACACTATTCTGTGTTATCCTGAAAGTCATCTCTGGACCTGTCTCTCTCCTTCTGTGCTACAGTTAAGAATAGACTTTGCCTCTTTTCAAAGTACATGCCTGTGTAAAGGTGGACTCCAAAATCCTCAGTTGCCTGGAAGCCCTCCTAGTTTAGGATTTTTGTGTGGTTTTGGTAGGGTTTTGTTTGTGGTTTGTTAGGGGGTTTTTTGGTGGTGGCCTGTTGTTGGGTTTTGTTTTCATCAGTTCCCCCTCCCCCTCCAATCATGTGGACAAGAACAAAGCTCATGTTCAGTGACATTACCATCATGGAAAAATAGACTAGAGTTTTCGAATGAAACATGCCATGAAGCAAAAGGGGAGCAAATTCTTTTTACCAGATTCCCTTTATGAAAGATAAATTCTTGTCAGAATCTCTGATGTTTTCCCACAGATATCTGTGATGTCTGTAGAAAAGTGCTATGTAGGTGCAGTGATAATCTACAAAAACAACAACCAAAGTAAGGTTTCCTAGAATATGACAAGGCTGGGCCCAACAGCAAAGTTTTTAGGTTCTGGTTTCAGGATGTGTGTGTGTGTGTGTGTGTATATGTATGTGTGTTACAGAAACAACCATTAACCGTTTTTAAAGTCTGCATTCACATTTCGCTTTGGTTATGGTTGAAAAGCAGAATCACACTAGCCTAGGATCCTATATAGTTTATCATTGTTCATTGGTTAGTGTTAAGTTGCTTTTTGAAAATCATTACCCTTATTAATTTCTCTTTGTACAGCTACAAACAACAGAAATATGCAAAAAGTATTATGTCTGTTCATGTGTTCCTTTTGATTCAACACAAGAACATACAGGCATATTTCCATAGCTAAAAAAATAAACCAAACAAACCCCAACACCCCCTCCACCCCCCAAATATTTACTTGCTACAAGAGTAGTAAAATTTTTTCTGTGCAAGATGGAACAAATTTCACTATTTCCTATTGCCAGTGTATTAAGACATGGAAATACCCGAAGTGCAGCTTTTGTATTTGTATTATCTGAGCCGTACCTCTGTCTCTCTGTGTGCTTTGTTTGTTCAAAATAACTGCACAGTGTGTTGTACTGTGAATACAGATCTAAATTCCCAACTGTGAAATGTGTTTGTTCCTCCACAGAATCAGTAGGTCCTGTCCCAAAATACTTGTTTTTCTTATATGCAAGTGATAAAGTAAATAAACTAAATGACACATGTGTTACTTTGAAGACTGCAGGTAACAGCTGAAGAGGAAGCCCAGGGGGCTTCTCCATGTAGTAAGTCTTTATGAAAGTCAACAGCAGATTTATCTGGAAAAGAAGTGAATAGGAAATTCAGAGTTTGGCCAAAGCAATGGCATTGATAATATTATTGATGATCTTGCTAATCTTAGCGAGCTTTTATTAATGCATTATTTAAGCGAATGTCCAATTACTAGTTTTGAATTTCTCTTGTGCTTTTTCCATGCTCTGGAATTGTTTTCCACATATGAGGTTGCTACCTGCAGTCATTTGCCTGAAAATGAACTGAGGAGGTAACTGGAGTTCATGGAAGGGAAACACAATCCCTAAAGCGTTTTGTTTTCTCCTTTCTTATTCGTTCTGGTGAAGCAGAGGGAGTCTGTGTTCTGTCACAGAAATATTTCTTTTTTTTTTTCCATAAGTGCTGTATAGGCACAAGAAGGACATGAGAATTGTCCTATTTACTCATAGTTTGTGTCTTGGAAGAATTTCATATCTTCCTGCAAACACATCAGCATTCGGGGAAAATACAACTTTGCACTTTTCTTTGCTTTTTTTATCCCCCCTTCCACCCTTTTTTTTTTTACTTTATCTATTTCAAACATCCATCCTTCATCTCATCTACTAAAGCTCTTTGGGAAATGCCCTGTATTTGCTCCCTGGTGCAGAAATCATCAGTGTGTTCCTGTTAAATGAAGATTAGAATTTTGCAGGTGACTGAACATAAGAACAAATTCACTCTTCATATTAATTAGCTATATTTTTTCCAAACTAATTCCACAGAAATCGATCCTAAACCTGAACAATAATATGCAGCTCTCCATAGAGTTGTACTGATTAATATTTTAGAAGGAAAATCTTAAAAGGTGTCAAACATCAACACTAACACCTTTTTTGCATGCATGATAGAAAAATCAATGCATTCCAAGATCTGTCTGTGAGTTAGGTTGAGTAGCTTCATTGCATAGATTTTAGGAGGAAAAGAATTCTAAGCTTTTCCAGTACTCTGTTCTGCTCCAGCTGAAGTCAGTGAATCTAACTGAGCTGCCAGTGGAATTAGGGGGAGTTGAATTAAGCCTGTCTGCTGACATCTCTAGGTGGGAAAGGGAAATGCTGTGCATAAACAGAGTAAGAACTCAGAAGTGCTTTATTGGACAGTCCTTTCAGATTCTAAGATCACTTCTAAAGGATAGCAGAGTGTATCTTAGTAAATGGGCAAAAGTTGTAATTTTACACACCATCAAAAGTAGCAGAAAATATAGCTGGAGTACTCTGTACCTGCTGGTATGGAAGGTGAGAAATGGAGAGTGTCAGACCCAGAGCAAGGCTAATGGGGATATATAAAGACTGTTATTGCTGTGCTGGCTGGGGTGTCTACCGTGAGGAAAACTGCTGACTGGGCTTTGTGTTAAACATGGTCTGCTTGCCCATTGTGATGAGAGACCTGCACATTCAGTCTGGCTTTGGATGAGAGAGCTAATGTGTCATTATACTCATTTTAGCAATGCCATTCTTGCTTGAGGCTTCTTCTGAGACTTGATTTCTTCTTGCTCTTTCCCCCTGTTAATTAATGCTCTCATTAATATTGGCTCCCAGTCTAAGAGAAGCAATCATCCAAATGGGCTTTGCTGGTGAAGGGCTTGGCCTTTCCTCTGCTTTTGCTTGAGACCTTTCTGTTGCTTGATTTTTCTTGCTGTTTCTTTATCTCATATTACTGACAATGATCAGATGTGCTTTCTTCCACTATCACTGATGGATTACTTTAGCTTTAGAAAGAAATACAGTTTTAAAAATCAAATCCAAGAAAACAAAGGATATGTGTATTTATGGCTAGTTTCTTTGATTGTAACATTAAAGAACATTCAAAGCAATAGCAATAAATGACTAGGAATTACCATTATCTTGCATTTTTTTGTACTTCTAGTACTAAATAAGTCTCTATGTCAATGTAAATCAACCAATTACTTAAAGCCCAGGAGAAAGGGACTGATAAAGCTTCAGAACAGGTACATGTTAAGGCATCAAATTATTCCTACTTATTTTTGCACAATCACAAAAGAATAGGCATTTTAGATAGTCAAAGAATACATACCATTGATTCACATTGCTTTTTTCTCTTTTTCACCCATATTTTTGCCTTGCCTTTCTGCTGCCACTAAGTCAATTACAGGAGCTGAAATGCAGTTTTCCTGAGTGTTATTCTTCTCTCCAGTATAGAAGTGGTCCCTTATTTGAAGCAGAAGGGTTGTGCTTCCAAAGAACTGTGGCAGAATCCTTGTGTGTCCTTCAAAACCCCCCAAAATTATGGCAGTAGAGAGATCAGCCTTGGGAAGGGAAAGAAAGAGGGCAAGAGACGCTTTCTACCCCTTCTGCTCTCGCTTGTGTCCCACAAGCATCGTTTGCTCCCTGGAGTTCTGGTGATCTTCCCAGCCACCCCTCTGCTCCCCATGAAATCTGGCTCTGCAGGGCATACTTGAGGCAGGAAAAATCAATTCTGCTGCCAAGTAAAAAGATGCTGAGTGGACTTGAAGCAACCCAGTGCTATTGCTTCAGTTCATTGCAGCTTAAGCCCAGAGAGAACTATTTGCTGCCCACTCCTGCTGCTTCTAGCAAATTATTGCCTGTCCTCACATCTGAGAGTAGAAAAGGGTGTTCAGTATGGCTCTTGTGGTTAAAGCAGGATTTTATGCCGTAGTTTACATATGTAACTTTGAACTTCTGCAAAATGTACTAATCTATTCATAATGCAGCAAAATATTGAAAATTCTAGGACCATGTTAACTCTCTGTTCTGCTTACTGAACTTATTAAATGGGTGTTGCAGGTGTTCCCTGGAGTTGTGTGTGCTGCACTTTAGTCAAGACAGAGCAGAAGTGAAACTCAGTTATCACTGTTTAGATTGTTTGCAACAGTTTGCTTTAATGTTAAAACCTGCTTACAAACCACTTATCAAATAACTAAGGACTCGAATAATTATGTGTACATGTTCAGTGTAATGTTTTAGATAAAATGTGCTTAAAATGGGATGTCAGCAAATAAAAGAGGAGGGAAATGTTTGTTAACTATTCCAATAATGAACAACTTGTACAAATCATCTTTCATCATTTATCAGGCAGAACCTGAGGTAAAAATACAAAGCTAAGGCCTTTTTATTAAGGGTATTTATATACACACATTCTTCAACTCTCCTTACTGTCCTATTGAAGTGAATAAAAACTGTTTGTCTCTGGAGTGAATTAATAAGTTTGCTGTTGTATTATAGGGTTTCTGCTCAATAATTTTTATGACATTTCATGACAGTATACTGGTTTTTGTCAAAAGTGAAGTGTATCAAATAAAATAATATTGTAAATGTAACTAAAAGTGTAGTTCAGGCTAATGATGAACGGACAACATTTATGAACTGATAGTCTTTAATTTGGTTATATCACCTTTTAGCTAAGTTTCAGCTCTCTTATAATTCATTTCACTGGAAGTGTTAATATGTCTATTAGGTTGAAATCAAGAAAATTATCAACAGGAAGATGTTGCAGCCAGCACTAATCTCAGAAGTTTAGACAATTTATCTGGGGGATCATTATACTCAGAGGCACTGCAGGGTGGAATTGTTCTTGCCTCAGTGCTTTCAAACATTAACAAAGGAAATCCCATCCCTTTAGGATACTTGCTGTTTTCCTCTTCATAGGACAGTAATTACTTGTGAGCATATAATGGGAGATAGATCTGAACCACAAATCTGAACTTCATCTGGCTCAAAAATTTATTTCTACTTCTGCTGTACTAAAGAACAGTGAAAGTTAGAGTGGTTTTCAGCTCTGTCATAGAGGTGGAAAATTTAGCTGATTTACAGGTAGGAGATTTCTTTTGAATGTGTCTGGAGTAATTTTAATCATTTATGAAATAGGATTTTTCCTATCTAGTTTAAGTCTTTTAAGGTAAAGGAAAAAAGTATACTGGATCAGCTAGGAGGGCATGTAACATCACAGTACTTTTCTCATCAAGGTATAGTCCTCATTTTTTAAACTATTGTGCTTATTTAATTATCTTTTAAATTAAGCCTTCATTAGGAGTTAGGCAGTCCTTACAGAGTCACAGCAAGGGGCTGTGCAGGAGGCATCATATGCTGCTTTAGTCTGCCGCCATCCCATCACACCCTTGTTGCTGTTTGAATTTTGGTCCCTGCCAACTGACACCTGATGCTGTGCCATTTCAGTGTGGTGTATTTTGTTTGGTCATCTTTTACTGTTTAGATAAATTTAGAACTTTTCAGGATGTCCCAGAGGGACACACTGCTGCCTGTTGTTATAAGTAATCCTGCAGTGCGTTCCAGCTTTCATGTGGCACAGATTTGTGGTGGGTTTTTTTCTGAAGAGAATAAAATTCATCAGACCTAATGAAGTGTTTCAAGTGTATGTTCCTCAAAATGCCTGCAAGGATTAAGGGCTTAGCTTGGATGTGCTAAGTCTCTGTTCTCAGAAATATTGGTACAAATGAATCCAGAACTCCTGTATTTCACTGTTTTTTCAAAGCTGAAGGAGCTTTCTGCCAGGGGCATCCATCTTATTTCAGGTGCTTTGGAGCAAATTTGAAATACAAATAAACACACATAAAAATTATAATAAAGTATGTACTATAAATATATCAGTTACAGAGAAAATGGGCCCTACAATTCCTCTAGTGATCCTACATACATTTTTCAGTACTCTTAAGTTTACTGATTTCTCTGTAGGAACAAGAGAATGTTTGATTGCTGTATCTCCTTTCAGTTATTCCCTCCAGAGTGTGTTATAATTGAAGGAAAGACGCAAGAGCTTTTTATTCATAAGTACTTATGTTTTTTCTACTCATAAGTACTTACGTAAACCAATTGACAGTTAAAACAGATTTATTGTGTAATTTCTAACTTATCAACAAATTTAATGCTGTTTGGAGATTAGCAATGTTTTCTTCCCTTAGTAAGCAAGTCAGTGTATAAAGGGAATACTTGATAATGAGGAAAATATTTCTTGGTACTCTTGACTTTCTTGTGAGCATTTGAAGATAACACAGGTCAGAGATTTAGAACAAAATTGTCATGTTTGTATTCCATTGAATTACCCTGTAGGTTAGCAGTATAAAAAACTAATGGAATTCTGTACAGTATTCTATATTGCAAGAGGAAGAGTAGATCTTGTACAGTATTTCCTATAAAAGATGGATCAAACTTCCACAGATTACTTACCACATTGTGTAGTGTGTTTAAATGTCTATTTTTTGATGGTTGTCTCCCATAATGGGGTTAAGCAGCTTCAACTTTGCTGAGCAGTTGTCTCCCTAATAAACAGGGATCCTCCTAAGTAACAGCACTCTCTATCTCTACTGCTGAGTAACTGCTTCTTGGAGCTCTGTTTCTCTGACAGAGGAAATCATATAATCTGAGCAGTGCTGGAGGCTGGAACACTAATGGCAGCTGAGAGGATATGGCACTGCATTGACATGGCACTTGACTTTACAGGCTCTGGATTAAAAAAACCCATCAGCAGCCTGACAGGTCACAACTTGAGAAGAACCAAAATTTGATGAGTATCAGAATTAAGATGTGCATATGGAATTGTTTTACACCTGTGGTGCACCACAGATCAAAGTCTTATGATTTTTTTTTCAGTAGTTGAACAGAATTGGTTTCTAACTGTGAACCAGAATTCTCACTAAGAGTTACACAACCCTTCACTGTTCCTCTCATTCTGCTCAAGTAATGATCAGATTAAGACTTCTCAGAAGAACATTCTCTCTCGTTAAAATACATATATATATATATATAAAGAATTAGTTACATCTGTATTATGCCTTAGTGGAAGAATGAAGAAAGAAATTATTTGTCACAGGCAAACCAAAGCTTCTTCATGCATTTCGAAACCCACAATACAGTATGTAAAAGCAGAGTTTCAAGGACACTTCTAGAAACAGCAATTTGGGTAAAGAACATGCAGACAAAGTAAGAGTATTCAGTTGTTGACAGTGCCCGTGTAAGGCCAAAGTTCTTGTAGGTTTTTTTGGACACACTTTCCATGCAGTGACAGGGTTTGGATTATACTGGCATTTAAACAGTAGAACCGGAGAAGGGGGAGGGAAGGTGGGGGGGAACTGTGTTATTTAATGATTCATATATTGAAAACCAGAAAAAAATTGAGACACGTCTTTGCTTATAATAAAGAGAATAAAATTAATTAAATTTGCTGCATTAACAGCAAGAAGAAGCAAAAGAAGAAACCTGAAGTCAAATTCAATAAATTGTGATAGTCATCTTGTATTTTCCCACTATTGTGAGAGTCATTAGTCCTTGCAAATGTTCAGCCCAATGAACAGTGTGCATGTCAGCCTGTTTTTCAAGCTGCAATGTGTATAGTTTTTAAAAGTGAGATGCAAGAAACCCAAACAGGAGACTGGGAGCAGCTGCTGTTGTGAGGGGAAAGGTGGGAGAAATCAGAAGAGAGCAAATGAATAATGAAGTGAAAAACAATCCTATGCACATTTTCAAGTGTTTTGGTCATGGCCTTTTCAGGAACATGGGTGTTTTCTAAACAGAAAGAAAATGATGGATCAGATAGCAAACCCTAGCTAGGTCCAGGAGTGCCCACCTGTGTGGATGGAGCTGTTACCTCTGACTGGTCATTTCTGCTGTGATGTGATTGTACAGAGGCAATGTTGACGACCTAGAATGAATTATTTTCCCTTCTTTTCTTTTGGCCAGTGGGCTGACAAAACAATTATTCCCACAGCTCTAATTACAGTTCAGAGAACATATATTTTTCAGAAAGTAAAGTTCTTGCCTCAGCCTCCAATTCCCTTTTGGTCTTAACCTTTCAAAGCAAAATTGCCAGTTGTTTGTTCTCTCAAGGCTTTTAAGTTGCTCAACAAAGTATGAAATGACTGAGAAGTAGTAATGAATAAGTGATCCTTTTGGCTTTTACTCAATCTACTGACATAAAGAAAATTTGGTTCCTGGGTAATTGCTGTGCATAATTAAAAAACAGAGGTTTCACTGTTTTATTCAGTTTCTTTGCTTTAGAGCTGGTTTCCTTGATGTTGCTGTACTATGGGCTGGATGTTTCGGTTGGTGTGGGCAGGGGTGCAGCTGAAATAGCTTGTGTTCTGAAGTAGAGAGTAAATCTAATTCCCTAATGTCCATGTTGCATGATCATCCAGTCCTTGTTGTGAGTCAGACCAAGCTTAGTTTTCCTTGCAGTCAGAAAGGCTGCTGGGAGAGCAGAGGGACATTCTGCAATCATTGCCTGAGCTGAGCACCAGGAAGGAGCAGAGACCACTGCAGTGACTTTGCTCTGCGCAGGGATTTGTGTTTGACAAAGTCCTTGTGGGTTAGGAGAGTCAGCTGTGGCAGGTATTGCATTTGAGCACACTACAGCTGTTTCCTTTAAGAGCTCCACTCTTCCTGTTTTAATTATTCTAGAACACTGTCAGAAATAATTAGTATTAAAAGGTCAGTAGCAGTTTCCACTTAATTAGTTCTGTAAACATTTTTTTAAGAAGAAGCCCAAAGGAATATTTTTCCAAACACAAATGGGAATAAGAAGTGGCTCTGGTGTGGAGAGGAGCTCCCCCGCAGCCCTTGCGGGGAATTGAACGCAAGCCTTGGCTGGCCGTGCCCCGCTGCTGCCCTGGGACATGTGGAGGCTGTGGCTGAACCCACGGCTCCTGCCTGTGCGCAGCGCCTCAGCCTCAGCCTGCCCAGCACAAAGCTCTGCACTCACTGAGCTTCTCCCGCGGGCTCCAGCAGGGACTGAGACCGCACAAGGGACTGGGGAGGGTGCCCTGGAGTTCCTGGAGGTGTTCTGGTTCGGTTACAGTCCAGCTCAGACAGCAAATGCGCAACTCAGGCGAGTGTGGAAGGGGGAGGCTGAGCCTCAGTTACTGTTATTATTTAAATAAGTCGAACACCGGTAGATTTAAGCCAGATTGAGGGAATGGTGGCAAATAATTCTACCCACAACACAGCTGAATTCATATATAACAATGAACTAAAAATTAATTGATGTTTTCAGCAAGATCTATTGTATGTACTTAAGATAAATCTTTTCAAAAGAATGTGAGCATTCCACTGTATCATTTGTGTACCTACAGCCTTTTTCCCCACCATGTTTTTGTGGCATTGAGTTAGAGAACACTGCTATTAATATTTGATTATTTTTCTTCTGCCCTGTGTTTGAGGTATAGTGATATACCTTGTCACGTACCAATCATTAATTTCAATGAAAGTCTAAATTTTCTCTGTGCTTTTCTTATACTTTAATGCTGAGAGATATTACAATAACCTTTCTATATTTATGAACACCCTGACAATACCATCAAAATCAGAGTTGGCTCTTCTAAGCAAAGTACATTAATTGCATTGTAAATTTCAATAAACTTTTTGCTGAATATTGAGAAGTAAACTTGGTATTATTTCAAATGGAGAGTGACTTTAAAACCAAACAAAGAAATACAGTAAAATAAATGCAAAATCATTAAGGAAATAATTATTGTTATACATGTACAGGTAAATGCTGATGCAAGTGTTTTTCTGTAAAACTAAAACTTCCATAAATGTTCTTTGGCTGTTGTAGCAGTTTCTTGCTGAACAGTGTTTTGATTAGCTTTATTGAGTAATGTATTGGGACAGTAGTTTAGTTAAAGCATTTCTGCTGATGTTTGCATTTATCCAGACTCTCAGTTTGGCTACCTCAGACAACCTCATGGGCATTAATAAATTAATGTCCATAACCCTGAAACTGGTAAGAAGGGATTAGTACTCCTGTTTTATAACTACAGGCTGAAATTAGAGCAAGGAGAGAAATGTATATTGCAGTTTGAAATAAAACATTTATTGTGTTTCTCGAGGGTATTTGCAGACTTTGGGACTGCTGAACAAATATATATATATATATATATGTACACAATAGAGCGGTGAAATTTCAGTGACTTAATACTGACCAAGGATTAAGATGGTGAGTGACAGGGATAGAGTTTAGAATCCTGTCTCTCAGGTTAGCACTTGGAACACAGCAGAATGCTACTCTTCATTGGTTTGGGGTGTTACTCTCACTAGTAATTCAGGGGGTAAAAGTTTGCAGCTGAGAAATCCCTTTGGTCATTTTGAGTAAAATCCAATAAGGAAGCTAGTTGGAGAACCTTATAGACAATCCTTTTGATTCTGAATTTTTTTCAATGCATATGGGGGGAAAAAAAGGCAATTAAAACTTTCCACGATTATAGAAATGGCTTGGAGCCCTAAGTGGTATGGATACATTTTACATTAATTCCTGTGGTACTACGTCTATCAGTGCTATTAATATTCCTCTGTATAGACTGGCATTTTTGTATAATTTTGGTGCAGAATTGTCTTGCATGTAATTTGGATGAGGCATATTGAAACCAGAAACTTATGGGTAAATAAATGGGCTGTTTTTACTGATAACAGATGCTCACTTGTGCCAAGTTATTAGCATTGACATGCCTTGCACTGTGGAAATCCTCAACTCAATTTACTCATGTGGCTGTTGAAGTGTTACTCCCTTATCTGAGTAGTGCAGATTTAGCCAGAGAACAGTGATATGCTTCTTGGTCAAATAGACTTTTTCCTTTTTTCTTTACCTCCTGAAAGGTCTTTCTTTTTGACATTTAGGAGGCTAATTTTCTTGATATTGATACCCAGAGGAGGTCTCCTCCATGCACTGCATGTGGAGATGGGATGAGTTGCCACACACTCATGGAGCAGCTGCCGGGAATCCATGGTTCTGCACCCATTGCAAAATCCAGGACTTGGATCTAGAAAGACAGTAGACATCCTGAGATCTTAAATACTGTGGTTCAGCTGAATAGAAGTTCTGAATTTTGTGGTTTGGCTGCTCCAGTCTGAGGTGCTCCCTTTATAGTCCTCCTATAACTCCCTTGGAAACTATTATCTCTGCCAGGGTGTCCTGTGAATGGCCAGACACTCTAACACCTGGACTGTAATCTTCAGCCAGGTGGTTTCTGTATTCCTTCACAGATCTGACCTGAATGTCCTGCCTGTCTTTAGTGTATGCTCTATTCTCCAAGGCCAAACCATGGAGTTTGTCTGTTGTAAAGGATAAGCTGTACTCTAGCAGTTTTACACTCAGAGGGTGGTTGGGCATTGGGACATGCTCCCCACAGAAGTGGTCACAGCACCAAGCCTGTCTGAGTTCAGGAAGTGTTGGGACAATGCTCTCAGGCACAGAGTGTGATTCTTGTGGTGTACTGCACAGGAACAGGAGTTGGACTCATCGATCTTGATGGGTCCCTTCCAGCTCAGCATATTCTGTGGTTGTGGGATCTGATTTGCAATCTGTGTGCTCCTGCTTATCATCTCCCCTGTGTTATGGTAGTTAGATTAGTGAGTAGTTTCGCTCCAAGCCCTTACAAAAAGCTAAGGGAGCACAGAAGGCTAAATTCTGTTTCTGCTGACAGCCCTAAACAGTTTAGCTTGATACGGAGAAGGATTTCAGAGTTGAGGGTCAGGGAATCTTTTCTAAATGCAGTGGAGCTGATCTTTAGCAAACACTGCAGCAGTAACAGCTCCTTCTCTATGCTTCCCTGCATCTCAACACTTTTTGGATAGCAAGCAGCTTTGAACGTCTTACTGCTCACCTCCTCTTTCTCCTGTCTACTGCACTGCAGGTACACCCATTTGTGCAGAGCTCCTGTGTGCATGGAAAATGTCAGTCACACAGACCCTCTGAATATCCCATCCATTTTAATGGCAGAACCACACTTTGCCTGCAACCTGATAGACATCAGAAGGACTCAGGGCTATCACAGAATGTTATTTCCTCAGTAATAAATGGATACTATGGATCATCCAGGCAGAAAAAGCTCAACAACACAGGGTTATAAAACTTCCCTTACAGCCATATAAAAGAAGAATGCAGAACCATTTACATTAAAAAGAGGAAAAAACCTAACACTTAAGTACACACCTTCTAAGGGTTGCCCTACTACTGTAATTTAAATGATTAAAAGGTATCTGAACCGTCTAGATGGTTTAGCAGTCTTTTAGACACCTCTCCATTTTGCAAGTCAGGCCCTTTATCATCCACCTCATTGCCCATTCTAGTTGTAGTTTCTTAGAAATAGATATAAAAGCCTTTTCCCCTATGGAGTAGCTATAAAGAAGAATAGATTGAACTGTGATGTTATTCTTCGGTAACTTTGCGAACATTTTCACAGTAAGTGTTTTTTGGAGCCTAACACTTAATTGTACCTTGATGGTCTTTATTGGCCTTACTGAGAGCTGAGGATTCCTAATAATATGCTTTGAATAGAGACTGATGCAACTTTTTCAACACAAGCAGCACATTTTTTCCATCCTGTTGCCAGATCTAGCATGAAGTTGTTGCTATTCATGTTTATTGTTGTGCTGACAAAGGATGTACTGTACTTTGAAGGCATTCTCAGTTTCAGTGTTTCATGGTAGGATGCACTTCAGTATAAAAAGTATGGTATTTATACTGTTATCCTCCCTTGCTTATGTGCGATGGATGATAAAGCTCTGCAAACACAGTGTTGTTTGGTTTGGGTTTGATATGAAACTGCAATCTGCCTCCAAAAATTGCTTCTATTTTTGTGTTTTTAATTATGCCTGTGATGACAAAAGTGAATCTTGTCAAAAGTCTCTCGAACTGCTTTGTAGAACAAAAGCTAACAGTAAACTGTTCATGCAGGGCAAAAATAAGAAGGAAAAAGTATTTGAAAGTGGCAAAATTCTTGAGTTGCCTAAACACATGTTCCTGAGCTTTTGCCATTTGACTCATCCAAATAACAAACAGTTGTAATACCTTCTTCTTCAAAAATAGTTTTCAAAAATTTCAGGAAGTGCTGCTGTTGAAAGAAAGAACATGTAAACTTCATTGACAGTGTTGGGTATCCAAAACAAAAATCAGTCAAACAGAACTCTCATCACCCCAAACCTCCAATTCCGCTTTCATTTTTCTCACCATTAAACAAGAAATGTGACTGGTAGTTGTCTATTTGACCTAGTCTGTTGTTTGACCTGACAGTCACTGGTAGTCATGAAGGGGAAATAATTTTTTGTATCAGTGAAACAGTCAGTATTCCAGAAGATATTGTTAGTTGAGTTGGAAACAATTAGCTACAAAGTTCATAGTGTTCTGAATTATGCAACAATTCCACAAGGCAGAATGACATGCAAATGTTGTTCAACAAATGAGGGATTTACTTGGGTATGCAAAAACCTGAGTATTTCAGAAACTCACCTCAGATTGTAATAATTACAATGGTCTTCATATCAGGTTGCTGTGGAAAGTAGTGCTTGAAACTTAAGATTTTCTTTCTGAAAAAAAAATAATGGGATTAATCATCTTTAGTCTATGTAAAGAACCAAACTTTTGTAAGATCATAGGGATTTTAAAGAAAGTAATTTAATAATTTTAAGATAAGGTACTTTTGAAAAAAATTAAATGAATCCATGCTTTAAACTTTCCTTTTTGTCTTGCTAAGAACAAATGTACAGCAGAACTGTTGAAAACTGACTCAAATATCTTTGTACACAGTTTTAGTGAAACTCTGTACCTTCATTTGATTATTGCTGTTATCAGCACTGTAAGTTACAGTCTGATTTCACCAGGTTCTGCAGAATGCTCATGTTGCTTCTCTCAGTGGTTCACTTTGGTAGTTCAACCATAAAATACAAAACTGTGAGATTTCCCTGGTAGTCTGAACTGCCTGAAAGCTGACCAAATACCCTGGGAATAGTCTTGCAAACAGCCAAGGATGCTGCTTACTGCTTATGTAAATCATATTTTCTATCTAAGGGAAAAAAAAGCCCAACATGCCTCTTGAGATTTCATTTTATTGCTATAATTGTCCTGAACGGTGTTCTGACAAATGAAAATTGCTGTGCAGGGGAGACTTCATACTCACCAGTGTTAGCCTTTTGATAAATTTTTTAAGCACTAGTCACTCTCACGTCTTTCTTGAAACTTCACTACTATTAAAATCTCATCTGTCCTGTTGAATTAGGGCTAATCTATTCACTCTGGTGAGTTCATACCACTTGCCTAGGTCTGAACCTGTGCACTGCTCAACATGTAGCCAATGAAGTCAGTGAGACAAAGCTTCATTTCTCATAGAAGGAAGGTTATTGCGTAGGTTTGTTGCCTGCTTCCTGCCTCATGTGCGAAAACAAATGTCCCAATAGGCTGCAGTTTGCAGGGCAGAAAACCAGAACCTGCTGAAATGTGTGGAATTAGGTGTGTGTTGGGAAGGGAACAGACAAAATAAATGCAAATCTGCCCACTCAGTTAACTGGAAAGCTTAGAAAGATGTGGTTATGGAATGGTAGGTGTTGTCACCTATTTCTTTGTGTACTGAGCAATGCACATCACAGTCAGTGCTACCAGTTCAGTGCACGTGCACAAACCAGTGCAGCCAGTCTGTCCTGTGTGTCTGTGCTGGGCCATACTCACCTCTTAGCTGGAAAAGGTCAGTATTGTAAAAAACCCACAACTGTGTTTGACATCTCATTGAGTATTTTATAACCCCTGCTTTGATCCTGGGACTATTTTATTGCATTAACTAGATATTAGGGTATAAATTGCACAAAGGGTTTATTTTTATTTTTGCTTACTGCAAGGATAGGCAGTGAATTCTTTTTTTTTCTCTTTTTTTAATGGTATGTACTGATGAGGATCGTATAAACCACTGTTGCTGATATTCTTTTCATTGAGTAAATACAGAAAGGTTTCTTTGTGTCTGCTGACAGCCTTCTAAACTCTGGCAAGCTGTTCTATCTCTATAAAGCTGTAATGGAACTGCCAGAAAAATAGACATATACAAGAGGCAGTTACAGGTTTGCAGAAAATGCTGAAATTCCTCTGGGGGTATGTTTGTCACACTTTGTTTTTAATGTGTTTTAAGTCTGCTTTTACTTTGTTGAATAATATATATATGCATTACATGTACATTGCATTTATTGTTTAACTATGATGATTAGATGTCAGATCTTTTGCAGAATTTCTCAATCAAAACAGTTTAGTAAATACATAAAAGAAAAGGGTAAATATATTTTCTCTGTTACCAATTCATGCTAATGTTAAGGTCAGAAAATTCTCACCAACGTAGTTTTTCCCCCAGGTCTGAGGTGAATTACAGTGTCACCTGTTTGGATGTGTATAACATATCCTCTAGCTGCTTGCAGGGAAACTTAGTTTTAAATGTGTGATGAATAAATATATAGAATTGAATGCAGAAATTGTGTACATAGTCTTCAGAGCAGTTGCCTTCCCACCAACACTGAATCGGACACTGAGTTTCTTAATTATTAAAAAAAGTGCTGGCTGTACCGAGAGTTGTTAAATTAGTGTTCCCCAAATCGATCCTTTAACTGACGGAAAGAATTTATTACTTGGATCCAGCTTCTGAAACAAGCCTGAGGGGTTTAATCACATGTATTTTGAAATCGGTGCTGGTGTGACTGTATTGACCTCAAAACAGGGAGATGTTGCCATGACTTTCAGGATAGATGGGACATAAGAAACATGCAGAGATGCCACTTGGCTCAAAGTCAAAATCCTAGAGCCAAAGCATGTTAACTTTTATGTAAAATGTAGTTCTTGGTCTTGCCTCATAAGAAACAGTCTTTCTGCAGAGGAGTATTTTTGTGGCATCTCAGAACGAGTTTGTTGTGTTGAGACGTCCTGGATCAGAGTCCAGTGATTTACTACACTTCCCACTTCCTGATACGTGTTGGGGTTACCATCTGGAGCACATTCATCAGTTCTTTGCTTAGGTTACACATAATGATGAGGTCCTTCATTTTAAGGTTTCAGCTATTGGTTATGGATATCTTTGCAGTAAATCCATGTGGTGAAGGAGAACAAGTGCACTGATTTCGCCAGGTTATGTGGCAGCTTTCCATCTCTTTAAATGCATAACTGATGTGGAAAAGGGACTGTGAAAGTGAACTTCAGGACAACAGCTTTATGCTTGTTCCTTGAAAGTAGGGGGGTTTATTTGAGTGTTGGGTTTTCCCTGTTTCTTAACTGAGGGAGATAAATGAGAATGTGGCAGCTATTGCTGTCAAGAGGGTGAGTTCAAAATTTGGTTATTTGAAATGCCAGGATCAACAGCTTTGTTTGTTTTGGGTAAGTAGCTAATTTGATAGTAGATAAGGAATATGCAAGTGCAGCTACATATTGAGTGTAATTTTAATGCCAAATTAATTATGGTAAGAAAAACTTGCATGTGCCTATAAAGCATACTGCATATTGATGCTGCTTAGAGAATTTTCCCTATAGAAAATAAATGAGCACAGCAGCTGGTACATCATACTGTAAATTAATTTAAGGTATAATTTGTGAAAGACATGCAGATAATTGGCTCTTCTAAATTAGCATGTTTGTAAAGCATTAATTTTGCTATCCATGAGGGAAAAATATGAAAAAATATTATATTTTTGGTATATATTGAATCTTCATTTGTTTCATCTCTCAGATTTTTATGTATTTGAGGAGAAACTTATAGGATTTATATTATAGTAAAAGAAAATAGATTTGTTAAAGGCCTATGTGTCAACTCTGGCAACATCTATAATAAAGCTGCTTCATTTGTTGTTGTTTCTGGCAATTTGTCAGGATTGGCTTGCTGTTTTAGGTGTATGGGGTGCATTTAGATGTTTTATTAATTGGCTGGTAACATCATGTGACAAGCAATCTCTGAGTCTTTTAAAATTCGTGTTATTTTCTTGAGGGTTTTCTTTTCATGTGCTAGGAAAGGATGTATCTTTTAGAAAAAGCATTTTGATGTGCTGTGAAGTGTTTGGATGTGACCTGCAAACTGTCCCCACTGGACACGTTTGATTAAATCACACCAACTTGACCTTTTGGCAGAAGCTGTGATTCACATGGCCTAGTTAGAAGTTGTTTCAAAACTGAAGTTATCAAATACTCAATCTTCTCTCACCCTAATTGCATTGGTTAAAGTGATAGATTTTCGAGGAAGACACTTGCAAAAAAAGAAGAGATAGTGCTTTCTGAAACTTCCAGATGATGGAATTATGCCCCTAAACAGAATGTGGAATTTTTATCTCCCAGGGAACACATAATTTCAAAACTGGTTTGTGTTTAAAGTGAGATCTGTTTCTACCTGCTGTTAGCATCCAATCTGATACTCACTGAAATCCTTGTACTGAATGATTAGACTCAGAACTTTGATCTCCTAGCAAGTGTCATTGTGTTCACTGGGACACAAAAAGTTTCCAAGAGCCACCTCTCTACAAGTAAAAGTCTCTGCTCCTCTTTTTGCCTGCATTCCTTGGAATTTTGGTCATCTTAATCTGCTTTTCCCCCATGACACTGCTGCCCTTCTCTTAACCTTCTTGATTACCTTTGATTTCCTGGGTTGGCTTCAGCAATTTGTTATCTCTAGCTACCATCTACTGGTCTGTCTATAGTAGACCTAATTCAGGTCTAGTTAAGATTTGAAACTGCTGAGTAGGATTTCAGCACCTGGAAGTCAAGACTCAACCTTTCACCATCACAGCCTTTTCATTCTGGCAGAGGGTTAGAGATGCCACTACTCCAGGGTGCAATGTACTGGATCATCTTCCATTTTCAGTTGTGCTAGACCCTTGAATATCTCTCTGCAAAGCTTACGGAGTTCCCAGGCAGCTGAGTTGGTGATGGAGAGATCCCCCTCAGCATTGCTATTCTGCACATATCTGAACATAGCAGTCTGTGATTCCACTGGAGAAAATGAGAAAGAGTTGCAAAGAAATGGATGCCTGGGCTCTTAGGAAAACTAGGGCTGTAGGTTTACATTAGGAAGATTGACTGTGAAACAAGGAGTAATTCTGGTTTAGTTTGTTTGGGTTTTTGTGTTTTTTTAAAATCTTCTTGTGGCAGTGCTTTTCTTTTTTTTTCTTTTTTCTTTTTTTTTTATCTCCTCTCATGTGTTTTCCTGTGCTGATAAAGAAAACTTCCTACAAACTGCAGGCAAATGTAGGTTTAGTTGGGCCCTACTTGAATTCTCTGTTCCTTGGACACAGTCTGAGTTGTTCACTGACATGTTACTTTGTTTACAGGCATCTGTTTGTGATTAGAGTGTCTTTGTGTTTGCATGAACATGTGCATGGAGTAATGCATGAATATACCTTTTATTCAAGTCTTTCACTGCACCCCTTGGATGCTGTGTGACATTTTAATCTGAAATTTCTGAAAATGAAATTTAGCTCTTGGGTCAGACCTCTAGCTAGTATGAAACAATTTGAATTTTTCATCAATTTGCCCAGGCTGCAGGTCTGGGCTACTCTTTGTCCTGAATCGAGGTATAAGTTGATAGAAAGAAGATCCTATTTTAAATTACTGCTATGTTAACATGGAATTATCCAGTCATTAGACATTACAGTGACATTGTAATGGTGGTCAAAGAACTGACATAAATTTAATTTCTTGCCTGATTTAGCTCAGCCCACTGCATTGCTGTCCTGTGTATCTGTTAGAAACAAATACTGGGCTAAATCCTATCCCAGCTGTAACTGGCCATACACTCAGCTCAGCTGAAGTCTCTCAAGAAAGGCCTTATCAAGATGTGGGGAAAAAAAATTAAAGTTTCATGCAGGCTGTAAGATGTAAACATTGATGCTGTCATGACTGTTTTGGTCACTCTGAATGTAACACAGACTGTAGCTAAAAAACAAAGGGTAAGGAAAAGCCAGTTTGGCAGCAGGCTCAGGTGTGCTGTGGTTGCACCAGCAGAGAGACCTCTGAGATTGGCGTCACTACACCCATCGTTTCTGTGGGCACTGTCATTTGGAACCACCAGCGTGCACCAGGTATTTCTCACAGCAAGGAACTGAGTCTGAGAGACAGCCATAAACACATTAATACTCAGCTAAATGCAAAAGAGTAACAAACATCTAAAACAGCCAGGACAAATTTTCTGCTTGGTCTTGTTGCTGATCCTCCAGTAAATTCAGTGGACTCACATTAATTCATGCAAACTGAAGTTCTTGTGCAGTTAGTATTACTTTTTGAATAAGCTTCTAAGTCACTGGAAAATAAAGAGTTTGGTGGCCAATAAAATGAGAAATAAAAAATTCTGCCTAATGTCTCCTTTAGCTTGGAGAAGAAACAGACCTTCTGAATTTCTGTAGCTCAGCTCTGGGTTTCATTTGCCCATTGTTTCAGTGGATAATGTGAGATGTGAACTTTTAGGTAACTACTGATGTCAAGCCCTAGGGTCAGTAGGGGTTTCCGATCAAGGAATTAGAAGGGTTTGCACATCCAGGTAAGTCTTTAGAGAAGACTGGAAAAATCACCAGTCCTGTGATTCTTCTGTGGATGTCTCTTGTGTGGACCACGGCTCTGTGTCAAGCCATTGCAAGAGGCAAGAATATACCATCCCTTAGGACCGACTGACAGAGCTTTTGTTGACTCCAGTGGTCAGAAATCTGGGGTAAGTTCTGGCTTCTACTGCTCACAAGGGCCAAACCTGAAGATAAAGCAATCAAGTTCAAAGGTTTTCAAGATAATGGTTAGGAGAAATTAGAGCCCATTTCTGAAAGGACAGAACCCAAAGGTTGGTTCTGGCTTTTGGGGCCAGCTTCCAGAATCATCTGTAGGAATTAATTCCTTGAGTGAAAGCCTTGCTCTTTCAATGTTGATGGCAACATTCCTGTGAATTTCAGTGGAACCAAGATTTCATTCTATATAATCTGGTAAATCTTTAGTATAAATGTCATAACATTATTGGTGTATTTTAGAACCTTATTTTCTTTACTGCACTGAACAAAAGAGAACATTTGTTCATAAATTAAGTGCATTAAGCTGAAGTTTGGCACAAAAATGCCATGTTCTTGCAGCAGAATGTCCTTCTTATCAGATTTAGAGTATTGCTCACTGCAGAGGTCTCTGTGCAACACTTATTTTAGCAAATGCTCTATTTTTAGATCCTGTTTGTTTCAAAATCTAGGTCAGCTTGCTTGGCAAACTGGAAAGAAGGATATGCTGCAAGACTAGAAGATGTAATTCCGAAAGACAATAAAGACATTGCCTTTTTCATACTGGAGATACCAATTTTATTTCTGGATTAGAAACTTCTGAAAGCTTTTAGGATTTACATGTTATTATTAGAAAGAAAATAACTTGGTGGTGATATGTCTTCATTGTAAATATTTCTTTATTAGTTGCATAATTTCCTAACTGCTTTATTGATTTTTACATCAGAAAATATTGAAAAAATACTTCCAGAGGAATTTTCTTCTATAAAAAAATCGAGTCAGTAAGAAGAACAATTAAAAAAAAAAACCAAATTCTCAAATAAACTTTTTACTGTTGATGTAGGCATCATCTGTGGATCAGAAAAAAACATTGTATTTGATAATGTTCAAGAAATTCTCATCTTACACTTTTTTGTACTTTTAATGTATATGTAATGTGCAATAAACAGAGCAGTAAGAAAAGGGAAAATGTTTTTTGCAAAACTGGTAGCCAGCCTTAACGTAAGGCTTCCTGAGTGCTGTGAAAGCTTTGCAGATAAGTTAGTATTGTATTGCTCTGTAGCCATCCTGATTTCTACCAGCTGATTGGAAGGAATCAAAGCTATTTTGCTCTTGGTGTATTTATTCAAATCACATAGTTTAATGTAATTTTGGGATATATCTGCCAAGGAAGAATATTTTTTCCCTGGAGGTTAGATTTTTCTGTAATACAAGCAAACATTTTAGCAAATATTTGCTTTAGGTAAACCCATGTCAGTGGGCACAATCCAAATCCATTTGCAAAGAGATTTCTTTGTGAGGAGACAGGATTAATTCTAATCCCATCTCTTAATCAAATCATAAATTTGTTTGGGTTGAAAGAGACCTTTAAAAATCTTCTAGTGGAACCACCCCTGCCATGAAAAGGGGCATCTTTCCCCTTATCAGGTTGTTCAAATCCCTGTCTAACCTGACTTTGAACACTTCCAACAATAAGACATCCGCAGTTTCTGTGTGTAACCTGTTCCAGTGTCTCATTACCCTCACTGTAAAAAAATTCTTCCTCAGATCCAATCCAAATCTTCCCTTTCCCAGTTTAAAATCTTCTTCGTCACTACAGGCCTTGATAAAAAGCCTTTCTCCACCTTTCTTACAAGTCCCCTTTGTATATTGAAAGACCACAGTAAGGTTTCCCCTGAACACTCTGACCTCCCTCTGACAGAGCCATGTGTTTTGGTGCTGGAGGCCCCAGAACTGAGCACAGCACTCCGGGTAGGGTCTCACAAGAGCAGAGGAGAGGCACAGGGTCACCTCTCTCGTCCTGTTGGCTGTGCTAGCCCAGGATGCTGTTGGCTTTTTGGGCTGCAAGGACACACTGCTAGCTCATAGCCAAACTGTCTTCCACCAGTATCCCAAGTCCTTCTCTGTGGCACTGCTTTATATCACTTCATGACCCAGTCTGTACTGATATTGATGATTACCCTGACCCAGGTCAGGACCTTACGTTTGGCCTTGCTGAATTTCATGAGGCTTGCACAGGCCCTGTCAGGCTCCCCCTGGATGGCACCCCTTCCCTCGAGGGAAAGCCACAACACTCAGGTTTATGTTGCTAAGGTTTCACTCATTCTGACTATCTCAGTCATTAATGAAGATACTAAATAATACTGATCTCATTTCAGACCCCAGAAGGACACTGCTTTCCATTTGGGCATTGAGCTATTGCATGTGGTCATCCAACCAATTCCTTATCCATGTAGTAATCCATCTGTCACATCAGTCTTTCTCTAATTGATTGGTTTATGCCTGCATTTTTAAACCAAATATGCAAGTGTATTCTTCAGTTCTTTTTGGAAGAGACTGTTCCCTCACAGCTTCTCAGTTGGAAGTTGGTTGCTCCAGTTGCTTTGCCTAATGGAAAGGTTTTATTTGATTGCAGGATTTCTTTTCTCAGTTGCATTTTACTTTTCTCATTCTTTTTGAATTTTTGTGGATAAACAGATGAACATGGGGAAAAAAATATTTCTTTCTAAGTATTCTCTCTCCTCCTGCAACTTCTCCCTACTTGAACTCAACACCCTCTCTGTAGCATAACAGTCATTTGCAGACTCTGGCTTCAAATGAGACATAATTAGGAAGCGCAGATGTGCAGTGAAGAAGCATAGATCACATTTTCATGCAAATATACTACTAATAAGCTGAGGGAACAACCCTCCTCTTGAAAATAAACATGCTACTTGGTGGAATTAGCATCTAAATTAAACCTTCTTCTAATCTTTCTAGAAGGTTGCAATTTGTTTTTCAGTTCTGCCCCGTTACATACAATTTTGTTTGTTATAGGTACTGCAGCTTAAGTAGCTGATGTATCTTTTGGGGGGGCGGCAGGGGGGGTGGAGGGGGCAAAATACTATTAGTCTTGATGTACAAACCTGCCACCATAAGATCATAAGGTAATTCAGGTTAAAAGGGACCTCTGGAGGTTTCTTGTCCAACCCCCTGCTCAGACAGCTATGAGATCAGATCAGATTACTCATGGATTTATTCGCTCTGGTCAGCAAAACCAAGTATGGAGACCACACAGCCTCCCTGGGCAACCTGTTCCACTGCTTGATTGTTCTTGAGATTATTTCTCTCATTATATTAAGTCTGAAATGCTCTTTGTAATGTTTCAGTTTATGTCTGTTTTGTCCTCCCGTGAAGGACCATTGTGCAGAGCCTGTTTCTGTGTTTTTCATAAGGTCATCAGCAGGGATGCTCTCAAGTCCTGCCTGAAGCCTCATCTTCTCCAGGGTTAACAAGCCAGGTCCCTCCTGCTTCTCCTGACAGGGCAAGTGTTCCAGCTCTGCACATTTTAGCTTGCCCTCCACTGAACTCACTCCTGTTTATTGAAGTGTGGTGCTTGAGGACCCAAAAGTTAATCACTATCTGCAGCTTTTAGTTACAGAGATTATTTTGCATTCTTCTTTCCTGACTTTTGAGGTTTGTAAACCCTGTAACTCAGAATTCATCTACTCTAAGAACTAATATTACAGGTGTTTCTGTATAGACAAGGGGGTTTTCATATTGGATTGTCATTTAAGACATGTGAAAACCATAATCTTGCTGAGTACTCGTCCAAGCATCAAGTCCAATTCTGGCAGACATGAAAAAGCCTTAAGTGAGTTTTATATCTCTCAAGGTAGTACATGACAATTGGTGTGTCTAGATGTGTCTTGAGAAGAAATGCAACATCTGCTCTCATAATTTCATCAAGAAAGATGGCCATATTGTTATCCACAGTTGTTTTTTCTTAAGGGCTGTTAAAGTGGTTGTCATACTGGTCCTTAGCAAGTCTAGCCAAATACAATGGAAGGACTTGACTCAGACTTGACAGGTGCTGTCCAGAAACTTATTTGCTGAACTGCCTGCAAAAGAAGCAGTTGAACAGGAAAACAGGAAGGTTCCCTGTTTCTGTTTTCCTTCCTCCTCTTTTTTGTCCTTATCTCCTGCAGTTATGGCTGATCAGCCTGAGAGCTGCTGGAGCTACAGGAGCCATCTACAAGGTGCAGTGAGGCTGTTCCAAGAATTCCAGCCTCTGGGCATTTCCTGCATTGTGCATCCTACTTTGTCAGGTTCCACTCCCTGCAGCTTTTAAAGTCCTCTATGAACCAGGAATTAGTTATGTTTTCTTCTTTGTGCTTGGGACATTTTTTGAAAGTGAATATCGCAAACTAATTAGAGCAGGTTATACTAATGCTTAATTTCTATTAGTTTGTTGGTCTGGAACTTTTTCAATCTCTGTCCAAAATATTAGAAATTAAACAGAGAGTTGAATTTCTGCTTTGATTTTTAAAAGCCTCTAAAGAAATAGCAAGCTAGAAGTCCTTATTAGTGTCTCAGGTGCTTTATTCCACCTTTGCTCACCAGACATACATGAAAGTCTTTCCAAATAACCTTTGAAGACAGAACTGAAGCAATGGATGTATTCATTTCTCCTCCATGAAAATGACTTTTGCAGGGACTGAGATATTTCCATTAATGGATATTTTCTCAGTAAGGTGTTTCTTCTTTAATTTTATATATTTATTACTTTTATTTTTAAAGGCTAATTTCTCATGTCTTTTGAAGTCCAGGTGGAAATGAAAGCAAGTTTTCAGTATCTCCCCAAAATCCTTCAAAATCCTGTGGGTAAATAGTACCTAAAGATCTTCCCTATTTAAACCTTCTACAAGATGGTATTTAAGCTATTTTGATATTTCCTTATAATAAGGATGTTGTTTTCTTTTTGTTGTTTTGTTTTTGCATTTTTTTGTTTTGTTCTCTCTCCCCTGGTGAAGGCAGAGTGGAGCAATACTGAAGGAAATCAGATTTTGCTCATTACAATCTGAGCAATGAACCTAATGAATACACATCATTGCTTTAATTTGAAGGTGGTTTGCAGAGTTGCCATGATGGGAAGTGCAGTATCAGTAACAAACTTCATGGCTTTAACTTGTGTGGTATGGAATCAATGTTCTGCTCCCAGCCCTTGGCTTCTGACACAGTTACTGAGCAAAGGCTTGCTGAGTGTACCAGGAAGCAGCAAGAAACCAGTTCTGATGTCCTCTCGTCCTGAGGGGTGGGTTAGTTCAGTTTGATGTCTTTGTGTATGTCTCTGTAACAGAGTAGCTTCAGTGGCTTTCAGTATTTCATTGTGGAAAATAAGTTTTGCAAAGAGTTCAAGAACGTGTGTCGTGCTCAAGGCCATAACTCATCCATAGAAGTGGCATTTGGAGAAATGTGTTAATGCAAGTAGCAGATCAAAAATACTCCTCATCTTTTCAGTAAAAACAAATCTCTTCTTCATTTGACCAGAGAGGGAAAACTGGTATGAAAAGATTCAGAAGGTTTTCAAGTCAGAAAGGAGTTTCCTTTTTTTTCCCAGAAAATTGCATAGGAATTTAAGAAAACCACTTCTTATTTAACATCATCTGCATTGTATTGATAGAACTGGAAGCAAACAGTGAAGTTTCACACATATACTTTGCCAGCTGCACTTTCTTGTTGCCCAGCCTTTAACTGACTGAATACCAGAGGACTGATGTGAACTGTCACCACCCTGAGCTGTCAGTCACAGTTCAGGCATGTGAACAAGCCTTCACTTTAACATTAATAAATGAACTTTGGAATGCAGTATTTGGTATTGTAGAAATGCCATCCTTTCATTAAAAAAGAAGTTTCAGTAATACTAGACAAGACATAATGCTATTCACCTACCACAAGTCAGTCAGACTTTTCCACACCTGAGGAACAGTTTGTGATATTGAAAGATGCACCCTTCAGATATACTGCAAGAAGAATATTGACTTTTTGACAATTTTTACTTGCTGTGTTCAGAGGGCAAATTTGATCAATGTACAGTAAGAAAGATAGCTTAAAATATTCATTTGGTTGAGATCAAGAGAGATGACTGCTTAAAAAATTATGCTTCTTCATACGGCTTCCTGAACATTATTTTCCACCCATAAACCTGTCATTCCTTTTAAGTGATAATGCTTATTCATTCAAGAACCAAGATCATAATTTGGTTAAGAAGTTGTATTTGGGTGTTTTGGTTTTGCTATAGAAAGTTAATGGAATTTATGCAAAAATTTCTTGATTGCTTGAATGAATGTTCTTTCAGGGAAATAAACTTTGATCTTAATCTTCATGTTTAAATTTGTAATGCCCTTGGCAATATACACTTACATGTATTTTTCATTCATTGCTTTATAATTGGAAGTTTCTTTGAGCATTCTATGAGTATGCAATGCATTCTTCTCAGGTGCACCTTGCAAAATTTACTTTCTCAGTTTCATATTTATTCAAAGGCTATCAAGTTCTACCTGCAGCAAAGCAAAAACTGAGTCATGAATGTATGCCTTATTTTATTTTTTTATGAATAAATCAGCTATAAGAGGTACTGACTTTTAGACTGTTAATTGCATGGCCTCACTGAAGCACAGCTATTGTGCTACTGGACCACGTGTGTGACCTCTGGAACTCCAGTGGTGGCAGAGATAGCTGAAAGCTGATCATGTGTGAGAATCCTATAGAGCATAATGTAGGAAACAAGTTGTTAGGGAGAAGTGCCCTATTCGTGCCAGTGTTGAAATAGTGTGCCTGCATCCCTCTCCTGTTTATCTTTTCCACAAGATGGCCTGCCTTTTTATTTGAGAGCCATCAACATACAAATATTAGGTTATATTTTATACAGATAAACTCTTGCACAGCATTGAGTCTCAAGCAGTTTTTGACTTCCTCTGTTATTACCTGGCGAAGTTATAAGCCAAGCTTGGCAGGTTTTTTTTCTCTTCCTTTAAAAACAAAAAAATTTAAAGGAGTCTTTGCATTTTTAGGTCTTTACTTGGAAAAATGTTCTTTCCTGCCAAATACACTTTCAAATTTAACGTTTACAATAATTTTATAGCAGTTGTTGAGGAAATCTACTGTTGAAGGGGATTTAGGTCTTTTGCTTCTTGAATAGCTCACCTTGCAGCAATTAAAACTGTGTAATTCACCTCAGAATGGAAAAGTGCTGCTGAACTCAGCCTTTTATTACACTTTACAATTTTATTATACTATACACTTTTATTCTCAAAACACTGTAGCTTGTGAACTGCACTCAGAATAGCATAATTGATGCCCTCTTAGGCCTCAGTAAGAATTGTATTTTGGCAAAATATTATACCATTTTTGTCCTTACGTGTTGTGATCCCTAGATTTTTACTCTCTTTTTTTTTTTGCTTTTGTTGTTGTTTTGGTACAGTATCATTTTCTGCCTCTGGGTCACTTTGGATATACAATAAAAATAGGTAAATTCTGACTTTTTATTGTGGACTCTCTTAGACATCGTGCATTTCTATGCAAAGCTACAAGCATCTTTTCTATCCTGCCCTGTAAGAACCTGAAGGCACTTCTGTCTATTTTGTCAGCCAAGTCAGAAAAAAGTGATCTATGAAAAGACCTTTAGAGAGAGATCTCGGTGCAACTATTTTAGGATGTATTTAAGATGTATTTACACCTGACATTTGTTCCACTGACATTCTAGGGAGAACTTCAGTGTCTATGTCCTTCTCTCCTAAAGGAACTGTCTCTAAGGACTTTACTGGCCCCACTGGTTTTGTTGACGAGCTGATTTACTGTCTCTTGATTTTCTTGTAGAGCTTGTGACAGTAGCCAGTGAAGTGTAAATACATCTTAAATCTATCTCCACTTCCAGTGAAGTGGAGTGCAGAGGTTGCAGTGTTAAGTGCCAAAATGTGCTCTGTTGAAGCATAAGTTAGTAGACCACAGGACTGTGTGTTTATCGTTCTCCTCACTTCAATCTCCCTGCCTTATGGTAGGTAGGTAGGTCTTATAACAACACAGTATCTTTTGTTTTCTGCTGATGGCACACAGGGTGTGCTTAGGCTGTGTCTTGGCTGCCATGATATCCAGCATTACGGGAACCTGCTTGCTCACTGTCAGGAGACATGTCTTTTTCTTCCTGTTCATCGTGGTCTCAAAACTGGTGCAGAAAGGTTTGGGCCTCCAAGAGACTGGGTTACAGCCTGTAGGAGTATAAGGAGTGTTTGAGGGTGCAAGACTTGCTGGGATGCTGATGAACAAGTGTGTAGAGCAAAAGGTATTCAGTGTGACAGAGCATCTTTTGTGTACTGTCTATATAGAACAGTCATTGGAACAAAGTATCCCTGGATGAACTACAGCACTGAAAGGAAACTGGTTCATCCAACCTAAAAATAGGGGCTAAGCACAGACTAATATACATAAAATGTGCATGGAGTGAATTGAAGAAAGTAGCTGTGACAGGGCTGTTGTACCTTCTATCTTCAAGGACATAAAGTGTCCTCATCAACAGATGAAGAGAAATTTTTTCTTTGTCTCAGTGGCTTAAATTTTATATTTAATTTCTGGGGGTTTGTTTGGATTCCAGACACTGATTTTGTGATGATGCTTCCTGCTGCAGTAGAGACCCTGCTTTGTAAATACCTGGTATTTTCCTCCTGAGTGAGCTCTGTTCATGTGGTGGCTTGATTACATTTTTTTTCTTTTTCTGATTAACATTTTTAGGTTACTGTGAAGCATTTGCTATAATCCTTGGATTATCTCTGGGACTACTGTTTTGCTTCTTGTCCAATACATTACCATCTTTCAAAAGGGATGGATTGAGTGTCATTCTCCTGTCTCTGTTTACATGTCTGTATTATGTGCAGCATGCACCAGTGGCTAACTGGCTGGAAAGAAAATTTTGAGAGTCTAGATGAGCACCAGGTTGACCATGAACCAGCCATGTGTCCTTGTGGCAGTGAAGGCTGACAGCCTGCTGGGCTACATCAGTAAGAGTTGATCCTTATCCTTCTACTCAGCACTGCTGAGACAGGAAAACCTTCCTGGAAGCAAACCACTTGAAAGTTCCAGTTTGTTTGACAAGCATTACAGAAAAAGTTGGTTTTTGATCCTGAGAACCAAAGGCAAGTTTTCAAATGTCAAAGCTGGCTGAATACCACTGAACAGCTTTTTGTACATAAATTAGTTTTAGTTATGGAGTGCAGACACGTAGCAGCCAGTTTCTTCTGGAGAAATTTGGTAGTAAAGAATGCACAGAAAGATATTTGGGTCATCTCTTCCCTGCTTATGTTATTTGACAAGTACCCTGGAAAGGAGTGGTCAGGTTCTGTTCATAGCAACACTGTAAATGGAGGAGCAGAACTCCTGAACTCCTCTATGTATCTCAGAACAGAACTTGCCTCTCTGTCTCCAGTCCAAGGAGCTTACATGGTGGCTCCATTCCTGACTATCTCTGTCAGAGAAAACATTCTGCAGCCAGGCCTGCATCTAATTGTGTCTGCTAGAGTAGCCCAGCAAGAAGATGGGACTTCCTTTACTCTGCCTGTACAGATTTACCAAGGGATTGGAAGCTGATTGAGTTTTAATCCTTCAGTGAAAGCAGGAAAGTGGAGGTTTCCACACTGTACAATGTGGTACCTCTCTACTCAGAATATCACTTTCAAATCCTTAAGGGAAAGGGACTGTGTGTGTGGGTGCACAGTGTTCCTGGTAACTCAGGGCCATTCCATATAAGGTACAAGCCAAGAATTTCAGCTCCCACTTGGACCTTTCCTCACACCATAGATATATTTTCTAAATTTCTAATATGAACTTGCCTGAAAAATTGTCTATGCTACTAGTTGTAACTTTTGCATAAATTTCCATAAAAGTTGCAGAAGATTAAAGACAAGTTCTACCTACCTGGGGTTTTTTCCCCACATCCTTCCTCTGACAAACAAAGCTGGAGTAATGAGAAGCATAGAGCAGGGTTTGGTCAATTATGTGCTCTTTTTCATAAATAAAAAGGTGAAATGCACAGAGAAATGGAACTATTCAGCTGGCTAAACATGCAGTGGAGCGATGTAGATGACTAAGTGTGAGAAGGTTAAGCTTTCTAAGCACTCCTGAAGATCAATTTTCCAGGCACCTGCTGTTTGCTTTCTATTTTATGGAATTAGGTCAGAAAGAAACTAATGGACATCTCACATGCTTGACATTTATTATTTTTAGTCATTTTTTGTTCCTTTTATTGATGGTTTTTACACACTGATCGTGTTGAAAGCTGCCCTGAAGATATTTGCATTTGAATCAAAGTCTGGCTATTCAGGGAGAAAGCCAGGTCACATAAAAGTCAAGAAGTCCCCTTACAATGAGACAGTGCCCTCTCTGAAATAAGCCAATAACTCCTTCACTTGACACATTAAAATGACAGATAAAACGCCTCAGGCATAGTCTTATTATGTGAGTTCAACACAGTGAAGACGTAAATAGCTTTACTTTATACCTACATTTGCCCTCAGGATGCTCTGGTTTTCTTAAAGGTTGAAGTGATGATATTCAGGTATCATTAGTTCTAAGGAAAAGGTGAGGACTCAAGGAAAGGTGCTCAGGCCCGCTGTGTTAGGGTGTGGGTGACACTGGCTGATTGGTGCTTTTCAGAACCATACACAGTGAGTGAACACACATGGTAGATGAGGAAACCCAGAGAGAGGAAAAAAGGACTGCAAAGCAGACCTACATGACTGTAACACACTAGGTGCCAAACAGGGCAAAACAAGAGCTGATGTGAAACTGGAAAGTCACGTATTTACTGGGAATTGCACAACCTCCTTGTTTTGGCAGGAATCTGTGTTGTGGCTGTTGTCTGCAAGAAATGGGAGGTAGGTAGAAAACCCAAGTGGTGGTGTACCAATGACTAGAGAATCTCTCTCTTGATGAGAACTCTTGAATTCCATTCAGAGTGTTGCCAACAGCTAAAGTTTTTAAAGTTATGTAAGTAGACAATTAGACCTTTTATATTTAGCTCATTCTCAAGGAGTACCTCTGGGATATAGCAATGTCACTTCTTCTATGTCATTTCTTCTTATCCACATTGACATGTGATAACCCTCATTTGATACAAATTTAACCAGTTGTACAATTTACCCATCATTCAACAGATTGAAGTCTGAGGAAAAGCATTTGAGAATTCCCCCTAAAAATGCATAAAGAGAGAAATTCCACACACCTAAACCCAAGAATTTTTTTTCCTATATCTATATTGCATTGGTAAGAGAAGTGATGTGAAATACTTAAAGAATGTCTTAAAGTCTAAATAAATAGTGTAAACCAGAGCGTTTAGGTAGACACATGTGTTGTTTTTAAGGACATTCACATAGTCCATGAATGGAATTTCTCTGTGTGTTTTGCTGCATCTGAATGTGGCATTAAAGGGCAGCAGTTTTACAGCACCACCCCGCAGTAATCCCAGCTGGGGCCGGATGAAGAGTTGCCCGACTGAGCTCTGTCCTCAGGCTCTGTTGCAGTTTTAGCAGGACAGTGAACTTCAGAGGGAGTCTATACTTGTGTTCTTTCTGCTTTTATTTTAATGCCGGAGGAAAAAAGTCAATGCATCAGAAGGTCTTTGAACTAATTTTGGTAGGTTGAGAGGATTATATTTTTTTCTATGTCAAACATGTTAATATTTCCAATTATGCTCCTTGTCAACGGGGACAAATAATCACTTTTTACCCAAAAGTTGCTACTTGCTGTTGCAAAAGAGGCTTGTGCAGTGTTCCCTGCCATGGGGATTCTTTTTTCCATGTTAATTCTGCCACAACCAACTAGAAATCAAGCTAGAGCTTGATTTTGGTGTGCATCAGCTCCATTTTGGGTGCAGACCTATCTCGTTGTTAACCATTCTACTTCTCTAAACAGCTGATAATCACATGATTTTTTAATAAAGTAGCCCTAGATTTTAAATGGGAAACATGTAGGTTTCTGATATGTAATAGAAAATTGTTGTCATAATTAACTGAGTATACACATATTCCATAAGTTATCAAGTAATCTTAGTTTACAATACTTGTTCTACACAGTTGTAAGTCATGAAAACTTGATAAATAATTAAAGATCAGTCTTGACTACATGAGCACATGACAGTATATTTTTATTTTTAATTATTTCATCCTGTATCATGACAATTGCGTAATGCTCGTAAAGGACATAACCAGGATCACAGATACAGTTAGGCAGTAATGGCAGTGCTGCCATAAAGTTTGTATAAATTACCCTTCAAGGGGGAAAATATGATCTTTGTCACTTGTGGAAAACAAGGTGTGTGCTCATTTATAGTCAGTTCAAAACCACTAAAAAAGGGAGTTAAGGAGGTTTACAGAAAATAAAGTATGAAGATGAGAATAGCTTTGTTGAAAAGACACTTTCCAAAGCTAAAAAAAAGTGATGGTTGAAGAATACGGATGATCTGAAAATACCTGAATTCTCCTGGAGTGCCTTGGCTTGTGTATGTTTACTCCCAGCTTGAAGGTGGCACCTTCTAACAGTGACAGAAGTCACGTTTATTGCTGCCTATGCCCAGATGGCTGTGTGTCCTGGGCTGGCTTTGAACCTGTCAAAATGGATAAGGGGAATTTAATTTGAAGAAGTAGACCAGGTGAGATACTCACCATTATGGTTTCTTGTGGTCTATCTCATTATTTAAACTTAATAGCAAGGCAGTATTCTAGCTATAATACTGACCATATTTGAGATATTAGGTAGCACGTAGTTATGTACTGCTTGAACAAAGGTACTACTTTGTAGATTGTCTTGGGTTGAGCTGGCAAAATGCCAACCCAAGACAAACCCATGGCTAAACCCATAACATAGATTTACAGAGGGCACTAGAAGAGAGAGATGATAACAAGACAGAGTTTCTGTGTTCTGTCTGGATAGTGTGTCAAAGCACGCCATGTAAACCTTTGGTAAAAATAGGCACTGAGGCTCGTTTGCCTGTGTTACACAGGACAAGCAGTTTGCAGGGATCAACTGAAGAGCCAGGCTGCTGTTTATGGTTTTTTGCTTCACATTTGAGCAGGTCCAAGCAGCTCCTGGCAATTACTTCAGCAGCCTGAAGCTCCCTTAATGCTTCATAAAAGCAGGATCTGATGAGCTTTTCAGGGTAAAAGTGAAGTGAAAACCATTCTGATCCTTCCATGGGCTACTAATGGAAGGCCCTGCTCATTTGTCAAGGTATCAGGTTTTGTGTGTAGACTGTGATCAGTGTTCTGGTGCTTTTTCTGGTGTCATTCCCAGAGACCCTACAACCATGTGAGCTCCAACTGGAGCAGTTGGTCAAGCTGGAGTGTAGAGTAGAGTCTGCAGCTGAAGATGTCACTTTTCAATAATAGCTTGAACAGACTTACAGTGTTAGAGCAACGTAGCACCGCACCTGCTGGTGTGCTGTCAGAACACAGAGGTGCTGTGTTGGTGCTCATCAGTTCATGGCTCTGTTCCAGCATGACTTTACTGGGTATAGAAGAGAATAAGGCATCGTAGTCACCTCAGGTCTTTCACTAAGTTGTTACATTTATTTTCTGCTGAGGAGAAAAAACAAACAGCAATAAAAAGTCACTGAAAACTGGCAAGTTTTATGCATGTTATGAGTCTTGAAGAGAAAAATTTTCTTTATAACTTTTTAATAAAATGTGTATTGTTTCCTACAGGGTGTGATAATAGCTCTTTTTGTTATGAAAGAAAAGTTACAGGAATGCATTCTGAATAATGGTCTTAATATCAGGATAGAATCAGTCACTGTTTTCTTACTCTCATTTTTAATGTGTGATTAAATAATGTTGAAGTTCCTTTTTCTCAGTTAAATCATATTTTATTCTTAGTAAGAGACTGATTCTGTGGAGACCTAAGTTCCTGCAGATTTTTCAACAGTTGAAACTCTGATGCCTTTATCACATTAGAAACATTTTTCTGCATCTGGCAGGATCAAGTCCTTCACTTTTGAAGACTTTCTTTTGTCCTTTATTTGACTGCAAGAGTAGCTTAGAAATTTAGAAAGTCTTTGTCTGATTCTGTATAGGACTTGAGGATAAGTGTCTGTATGAAATCAGAAGGAAAACAAGAGAAATGAAGCCCTGGAAATTGGAGATGCCTTCTCTTAAAATCCCATTATCTGCTGGGAAACAAGAAACAAGAGGAGAATAATTGAATGGGACAGTACAGAAAATCTATCTTTGTAGTGCATTGGGCAGGGCGTGTTTCAGCTGCCTGGCTGTTACATGAGCATCGTTATTTATCTGTTGGTAGCTTGCTTCTGACATTATCACTAAATTGGTACCGCAGTCTGTTGTCCATCATCCACAATAATTCCAAGATGCAACATCATCTACTTGGTCTCTTTTACTTCAATAGCACAACAAACCAAACAACTATACATTGTCTTCTATAATAACTCAGCTCCCAGAAATTAGACATATATTTTCAAAATCTGTTTAATCACTCAGGATTTTTTGCATCTGAACAAATACCTCTCAATTGGAATTGCTTATAAATGTTTATTTTATTTTTGACAGTAAGGTCTTGGGTGAAAAGAAGAGACCATCTCAGTGCTGGCCTGCTTTTGTGAAGGGTGTTGTGAGGAAGAGACTCAGAGAGTCCTAGAGTCTTAGTGAATGGGCCACCACAAGAAAGTGGCAGACAACAGTAGCATTACCTCATGGGTCAGCAGCACTTGGTGCACAGAGGGAATGTACTAAGTCATAGTCAAGCTTTGGTCTTGTTACCTCCCTATAAGTTGGTTTTGGTGGTGTGGTTTTGGTTTTTTGGTTGGTTTGGTTGGGTTTTTTTTAGGTCTCATCATGTTTGTTAAAGAGCTACCAGACACATTAGCTATGTTTTAGACCATCAGCTGTGTTTTAGTGTGTGTTAAATGGTAGCAAAATGGGAGCAGCACGAAAAGATGCAATAAAACAGTCTCTTGGAAAGCTTAAAGAACAAGAAATGGCAGAATTTACAAGGCCAACCTTAAATGAGATGGATTGCAGATTTTCCATGCCTGAGATACAGCACATTGAACACATCAGCGCAGCTGCCAGGGCTCCAGGAGCAGCAGCACAGCCATGTTGTTATGGTGCAGGATATGGCTCTTCAGCCCTGCTGATGGAGTCAGATAGGCTGAGATACCTCCACCCTGCTGAAGAGGCTGAGCACAAACATGTTCTCAATGCCTCACGTGGTCTCAGCCCAACAACAGTTGTTTGAGCCCTGAGACTAGTGAGGTACAAGAGCAGGAGGGTCAGATGTGTTTATTAACTGATGTGCAGAGTGGTGCCAACCCATGAAGAGCACCAACTAATGCTGCTGAGCCTGAGCTGGTTGGTCTGTTCAGCATATGGTTAATGCACAGTGCACTGTGCTGACACCACAGTGTCACTGCCAGCGTTCCTCTGTACCCACACGTGGGCACGAGGCTCCTCTGAGCTGTGCAGCTCTGGGCAGCACTGGGCAGGGGCAGGAGGGTTCAGGATGCTGAACCAGCTCTGCCTCCATCTGTTAAGGATGTGAGAAGGCATTACAAGGTCAGGCCAGATGTCCCTCTAACATGGAGTCGTGACTCCTACCTACTATCTACTGTAGTCCTAATGTGGGTATTTTATTCACAAAGAAAAGCAGAATTTGAGGCCAGCCCAGCTGGTCCTTCTGCCCCAAATCTCCTTAGGGAGCAAACTAACGATAAGCTTCTCTTGTCTTCCCCATTGCTCCGTAGATATCGCAGGTGCACGGGTATTTCTGAAATGAGTTTTCTATATTTGGCAAAGTTTATATCAAAATATATTGCACAGAACTTCATTTTAATATGGAAGATTCATAACAGCCAGTTGTTTATATAGATACTAAATGTGACATTTAAATGTGAAGCAAAATATTGCTGCATAGTATGGTTGGCACTGCTGACTTTTTAATAGGATAATACACAAAGCTGTTGCTGTCATCTCATTGCTGATGACTGGAGAATGGAGGGATGAAAATCATCAACATTTGCAGCAAAGTTTTTATTTTAATTTAACTGTTGTGCATGTTCTGACCTGTTCTCCAAAGGCATATGCCTGTGTAATCCAAATGTACAGGAAAATTAAGAAAGATATGATACTGACAGTAGTCGGGGGAGGGCCTATAATCAGGTGAGTATATTTTTTTACCTGTTAGGTGACAGCAAAAAAAAAGAAAATGTACAGAGGGAAAACAAATTGGAAGTTGATTAGTTGACCAAAAACCTGGTAACAAATCTTCAGTCTGAGAATAGAATTAGCATAAATGTTATGGAAATCTTTGCACAACTTGTAATGTCAGGTTTTTGAAAATATATACTGTCGAAGAAAGCACAGTGAGCCTTTAATGGATTCGATGACATGCAAGTTTCCCATCTACTTATAATTTAATTTAATGGATTTTACTGAAAAAATAATTTTGTTTTGAAGAGTGCTTTAAAACAAAAGCTAGTGAGCAGAATTTTGTTCATCTGAAGTATGCAGTTCTGATACAAATCAGCAATTTCTTAAAAGGGAGTTGACTTTTTAGTGTATATCTTTGTGATACTTGTTAACGCAGATTCTGACATGGAAATCACAGAATAATTTTATTGGCACATCCCAGCCCGACACTTGGGAGAGCTGTTTGGGAGGTGTAGAATGAGGAGCCTCAGTGGCTCCAAAACTCCACAAGAGAAATGTTTCCTCTTTTGCGCTGTAACCAGTGCCTATCACAGCACCATTTACGATTTCTGGTGTTTCTCACATTTGTTTTTTGATTCTTAAATAAGTGAAATTGAAGAAGAGCAGTGGGACAGCCACAGTGTATATGTAGGTCTTGTGTTCTAAGAATATAAATTATCATTTGTTTACATAAATGCAAATAATAAATATGTGTTACCTTTCCATGTTTAATAAAATAATGTCTTGGTTTGGTGACCCCCCAGTGGCGCGTCACTGGGCACTGGAAACATGCTTTTTAAAACTTCTGGGTTGAGTAAGATTCTTCAAAATATGGCACTCTTCACACATAGTCTAAAATCATCAAAGATAAAATAATTTCATGAAGGACAAAAACCAGTTTGGGTTTGCTGCTCTATTTACATTTCCATTTGGAATACAAATGCTGCTGAAGGGTGTGTTTGCTCAGGACTTTATGGAGCTGCCAACACTGAGTCCCTATCAGGCTAAGCAGCAATTGACTCATCTGACCCTGGAGGAGAAATTGCTAAAATCTTTGTGTACTTTTAATGCTCAGTCAGGGATTACATCTGTGCCAGCAACAGCCTAGACTCTTGGCTGGCTTATCAAAGGTAGAGATGCTGGAACGTTTCCTTTGGTAGATTTTCTGTTAAAGGTGTTATGAAGATCCTTGGATCTCGCTGACAGAAAGAACAAGGCTGCTACACAGAGGGAAAACACTGGAGGGGGCATTTTTGCTTTTGGGATGCATAAATGGCTCAGGAGATGCATACCCACATAATCTGATATTTATAAGGAAAAACAGTATATGTGACTCAAGTGGAGAGCAAGAAAACTAGATGGAATAAGACCAGAAAGAATAAGATTTAATAAATTGTAAAAGATTATTTTGTAAAACCTTAATACAACTAAATTGCCACTGTTTATGTAGATATCTCATTGTAAACATAGCAACAATTATGTTGACTTTCATGGACAACTTTTAAATTTTCTTCTTGAAAGTCAGATAATTAATTCTAGTATGTAAAATGGGAAAAGACAGACTCGTAGAGATTATCAGATTGGGCCATGTAGTAAAATAATTTTTCTAATGTGACAACATGAATGTCCATCTGTAATTTCACACAGAGTTAAATAAACATTATGAAGAGCAAATTAAAAAAAAAAAAAAGCTGGATTTTTAAAAATCCTTTTGTAATAAAGTCTGGAAGTCCTGGGCAGGGGAGTGGATACAGATGGGGAAATGCTATAGCTGCAATATCTACAAATGTTTAAGCTCAGGTTGAAAAGATCAGTGGGAATGGCACACATTTTAATGCTCACAGAGGAGAAAGCTCCATGTGTTTAAATTAGTAGCCTTAACTTACAGATTTTAGAATATATTTGGAAATATAAACAAGGACAGTGTGGTCTCAGAGCTTTTCCATGCATACATTTTTGCATATGCTAAAAGGAAAGTAGGAACTTCCTCAATATTTCAAAAGTGCTCTGATATACACCATGGTGTCCTACCCTGGAGCCATAGCATAGTGGCTGAGCTGAATTATTCAGTTTGAATAAATTTCCTACCTTTTCTCTATTTTCAGATCTTTTAGAAGGGAAACTGGTTTTCTGTGGATACGTTTTCTGCTATTCACATAAATTTGCAAAATCATTTTTGAACGTTTGTCAATTGGTATTTGGGTAACAGCAGTTGCAGCTTGAATTGCTTGATAGCTCTTGCTGTTTGATTTGTGAAACTTCTAAGCAGCAGATAACTGAAAGGGGAAAAGGTGATAGTTCATCTGAAAGGTATGGTGGCATTTCTGCTAAAATGTAGGCATTTTTATTTTTCCACTCAGTATTCCTTTTGAAGAAATCCTACCTTAATGCAATAGCTGCACAAAATAGGCCTTTATACATAAGAAAAAACCTGTGGATCTCTTTTCATCCCACGAAGCTTAACTCTTCATGTCTGCAGTCATGGAATAGTTCTGAACCACTTGGCAACAAATCCATTTTTCAGTGTCTTCTGTTGCTGGTGTTCCTGTGCAGCTGTGTGTTGGCTGCAAAGTGTGTGTGTGTGTGTGCTGCCCTGTAAAACCAACACGCAGTTTGGCTTAAGAATTGAGGCATTTTTCTGCCTTGTACATGAACACTGCTGGCAGCCTAAACAGTCTTTATTCTATGTTCCTGTGCATCTGCTTGGAAGGGTGAGTAGAACCTCATAAGTGCTGATGCTGCCTCATAGTAACAGATATCTTGCAGTGTTACAGCTCCAGCAGTGGTAACAAGTGCAAAGATCTTAGCTTCACTTTGCATTATTTCTTTTTTACTTAAAATCTTATAGCAGAATAGCCCTGAAATCCATTTGGTTGAATTTTATATTGCAACTGATTACACCAATATTTTTGCCACTCTTGTGTATCCTCCACTGGCATCAATGACATTTCAGCCTGTTCTGTGCAGTTGCTTTTCTATTGCAAATACTTTAAGTCTTTGAAGACTAAAAGTTGGGTTTGTTTGTCTGTCAGAACTCTATGTTGACTCTGTTTTGGCTGGATTTAATTTTTCTGTTTTAATTTGGAGATATGGACAAAAGGCTTTACTAGACTTTATTAAGATGTAAAAGTCTTTTATCAGTGGTGGTAACATAGTTTTTATGCTATATGCATTGCTTTATTATGCACAAGGACTCTTCTTGCCCAGTGAGAGAACTAAAATACAGCTTTTTTTGAGTATTTGAAAGCTGTTATGGTATTTGTGGTTTCTCCTAACTGTGTGTAAACTAATAAAAATGAACAGTTTGTCAGTGTCAATTCCAGAAAAAAAGGGCTTCATGTGTGATGAATCCGTGCAGTTACTGTCACCTAATGAATTCAAATGTACAGCATTCACAGAGAATTTCAAGCAGCACCAGCTATAATTGCCTTTTTATCTTATTAATTATGTCCTTTTCTAACTTTTGTTTAGAGTCAGCATAAAAATATTCTTCCTCCTGAAATAACTTCATGGGCAAAGTTCAAGTGAGCAATTAGTGATTGCATCTGGTTTTGTGTTATTTTCCCAGCTTGTGGTAGTTCAGTTAATAACCTTCTAAAATTCTGAAGTGTATCCCCAGGCAGCTGTAGGTCTGTTTCCCAAATCTACTGCAATGTTCCAAGTGCTCATCTTCCTGAGACCATCTGCTTCTCTTCTCCAAAGACCATAAAATCCTTGGCAACCCCTTGGATGAACCTCCTGCTTCCTAAGATGCAAGACTGTAGACTGAACCCACAAACAGAAGAATTGTGAGAAGATTCTAACTCTGATATTAAAGCAGGTTTGTAGCCAATGACTGTTACAAGAATAAATTTTATGCCTGAAAGCACCTTAGTGAACCATTATGTGTATCAGGAGAACACATGAAATTCCACCCCAGGAATACCAGCAAGCTTATTAAAATTGGCATGTCTTCATCAAGTGTCTATCACAGTCCTGACTCCTTCACTCAGCAAAGATCTATAACACCTAAACAGTACTGAATCTACATGTTAAATTGGGCCATGAACAGATCTAGGAAATCATTCAAAATCACTCTCTTTCTTGCAGTATCCCTGTGCTACCTCTTGGATGTAAGCCCTTGTCACATGTTATTTGCCTTAATGCTGAGGGGTTCCCTGGGTCTTGGCTACTTTACTTGTATTATGCATCAAAGCATTCTGGATTTATACAATTTTTGAAGTTACAAGTATGATAAATCAAAACAGTATTTGAATATACTAACATAAACTTATGGAATAGTGGCAAGAAACTCTAATTCTGGCTAAAAGAAAACAGGTGGCTATTAAAGCCTTTAAAATGGTGTTATTTTTGTAAACACACACAAAACGTAACTGATTTAAATCTAAGGGGTTTTGCTGCACACTATCATTTTAATATGAGTTTCAAAGCAAGGGAGTTACTGTGTACTGTTGGTTTCACTGAAGTATTGAAAGTGTTTGGGTTACTCAGGCTTCTTTCTCTGTGTTCAGAAAGCTGATAAGCAAATGTTTTTACTGAGATGACCAGTGAGGCAGAGTAGTTACTTCTATACAAGTAGACATAATCAACCTTTTTTTTGGTTCTAAAAATGTGCTGCCTTTTCTATTGCCATCTTCAGTTTTGTTCAGATAAATGAGCTTTAAGATCAGCTGTTTAGATTTGATTTGAGGTTCTTTTGGGTTGGTTTTGTTTGGTTTGTTTCTTCACTAGAGATAATAGAACTCCAGCAATGCACTCACTGAGTTGCATGTGTAGCCCTTCTTCTGCCTCTGAGAAGTAACCCTACCTGAAAACTGCTCCTGCACAGCTTTTGCTATTCTTAGAAATCCAGTTAACTTCAGATCCTTGAATCCTGTAATTTTATGGTTTTAGCTTGGTATTTTTGCTCTAAATCCACCACGAATACACGGAAGAATAAAGAACACATTCCCCTTGAGTCTGACCTATTATAAAGCCATGCTGATGATTATTTCATACCAGCATATCCCTTTACTTGTGCTGAGCCCATGAAACCTGAGGGTGGGGTGGTGCATCCTTAAGCTAAGCTGCAGAAAGGCTGATAGCTCTCGGCTCTCTAGCTGCCATTCATGCCTTCTCCAATAGGGCTGCAGTTAATGCAGGTGTTTTGATCCAAACTGCTTATCTCTGTTCATTGATTATCCAGGGAAGCTCTGGAGGTGAGAACCCTTACCTAGCCCCCCATAGTGCAGTTATTTCTCTTACTCAACTATAGCAGAACACTGGTGAAACACTCCCACCTCTGTGCTTTTTCACTCATAGACATGTTTGCAGTCCCTGTAAACATCCCCACACTGGCCTGAACGTGCCTGTTCCAGCAGTCTCAATCCTGACCCTGACAGTGCATCCTGGACTGGCATGTCCTTTGTCACTGGTTGACTTGGAGACACTCTCCTCTTCAGTTCTGGCTGTTTGAAGCTGCACAAGCAGGTTGGTTAGATCTATGCAACTCAAATCCTATTGGTCATTCAATCACAGACTTTCGCCACCACTAGTTTCTTGCAGCCAAAGAGCCATGGAAATATACATATATATGCATAAAAACATGACATGTAGGTATATAAACAGTCATGGATTTTTAAAAAAATATCCTTATGGCTGGTTGGCTCATGCAGCATCATCTAAGAACATATTCTTACAAGTCTGTCATGATCAGTTGTATAACCAGAGGTCAGTTGTGTAGTCGGTGTCCTGGCTCAGGTCCGTAACTCCATATGTTTAGTCACTGCTTCTTAGAAAAGCTCTTCTTTCCAGCCAGGGCTGCAGCCAGATCTTTTGTATTTGAGTGTCCGCCTTGGACTGCACACACCCTGTGGTGAGCCTTGTACAGGTGTACTTTTGACTAAATATGCATTCCCATGATGATATAATTTGGCTTTGAATTTGTGCAAATAGCCATTTGTACTTCCTGTTCCTCTGCCTTTCATTTCCATGCTCAGTCAGGTGTGAGATTGCTACATACCTCTCAGGGAGTCTGCTTTTTTTTTAGTAACAGCCTGCCTTTGCTTATCATCAGCACTCTGTATGTGGTACAACTCAGCAGCAGTTCTTCCACTGGAAACCAGACTTGTAGCTTTGCTACAACTTTCTGATAAAACAGTGACAGTGATGATTAAAATCGCTGCTTCAAGCCCAGAGTCTGCCAAGCTCACAGTCCCCCTGGAGCTCACAGCAGTCCTTCCATCGGCAGCCAGTGGGACCCTCACTTTTCATTCACTACAATCTTTCTTTTGTAGTTTTGGAAACACTGTTGCTTTATTAAAGTATTTCAACTACAGTGTACTGTAAGAGATGCGCTGGGTGAGGAAGGACTCCTAAACACATACCACATGTCTTAAAGGTGTGGTGTCCTCCCCACATTACACTTGCTGCTATCTCGTAAACTCTGAGTCCATGGTTTTTGTCCCTGGTGCTGCAAGTGGGATGTGCCTCCTACTTCTCACTTCTATTCTTGATCCTTTTGTTCTGATCACTTTTCTAATACGAGGGCAATTTTAGGAACAGAGATGGGTTTTACCAAACAGCCCTGATGGTCACTCTCCTCTCACCAGTTGCCCAGCTCATTTGCTCAATGGAGTTAGAAAATGCCAATGTGCCCAAGAAGATGCTTCTGGGCAGCTTCTCTAAGCTATCACAAGATTTTTTTAAATCCAGTATCTTAAGAAGCATTGGCTTCATCTCATCAGCTGTGCAGGTTTCACAGGCTAGAGATGACAGCAGTAGCATTTGCCATGCTTTTCCCAGTCATCCCCTTTCTACTTGTTCTTACTTTGGCAACCCAGGGGGATTACATGAGTGTCCATCTTCATTTGGGAGAGAAGAAATTGGTTAAAAAAGGAACCCTAGCAGGCTGAGCATCCTGTGGTTTGAATCACATTGTTTGCATAAAAAGAAGAACCTGGAATTTTTACAAAGGAGACTAAGCTCGTTTTTGTCCACTCATCAGACAGGAGAGCAACAAAGAATTGGATACGTCTTCATCCCTTGAACACTCTCTGTGAATTGATATCCTGTTTCAAGAGACAGAGGAGTTTGTCACTTCAGGTTGCAAACATGCCATTGCATTCATGAAAATGAATGCCCACAGACAGTGTCATGTCCTATGAAATCAGCCCACTGTGATGAAGGACACACATTTCCATAACAGAATAGGCTGTGTGGGAGCCTCAGGAAGGAAATGTGACTTGGAACAAAGGATTATTTTTTTCCAGTCTCATTCCACATCTGACATAACTTCACTGCCTTCAAAAGCAGGCTTACTCATTTCTTTGATTTATCTATATTATTCAGTCTCTAGACCTTGTTTGTGCTTCCTTATGCAAAATTCAACAGTGTTACTAAATTTGTGGCCCTTGTGTTTGCATTTCTTTTTTGATCAAATACTTTTTTTGCATCAGTCTTATAAAATATTCTCAAAGGGCAGAATTAATATTTTAGTAGTATATTCAACTATAGCTAACATTACTGATGAGGAAAGGAACTTTTTTATATGAACTGTGTAATTATGGTCAGCCTGGACTTTATCCAAAACCTGGGGAGTAGAAAATGTCCAAGAATTTCAGCAGTCTTCAACTCAGACTTACATAAAATAGTATCACCTAGTAATTTTGATAAAGGGAAATTGCTGATTTTTACTGAAATGCATTTATTTGAAAACTAGGATTTTTTCAGGCTTCTTGTGTAACACTGATATTCATTTATGTCTGATGTGAAAATCAACTCAGACATATGTTAAAACTTGCATTAATGAGCTGTGCTATAGGTTACATTTCTCTACAGAAAATTCAATTTCTCTTTGAAAATGAGTGTGATTAGCAAGACTGTCTGGTTGGGCAGCTCTAAAGACAAGGATATCTCCAAAATCTAGTGTAGAAAATGGGAATCCTAGGGATGGTGCTGAATGGACAGAAGGTGTGGGAAGGCAGATAAGCAGAAATGTAGCTGTTGATAAGCAAACCCAAACAGAGCCTTACTTAGGTCAAAGTGGTCTAAATTCTGATGGGCAGACAGCTCATGTGAACAAAGGAGCTGGGCTTACAGAAAAGTGTGTATTGAGTAGTGTTACAAGGGATGAAGGAACTCAAGGCAAAAGTGACTTGACCTCAAAAGGTGCAGTTGTTTCAATATTTATTAATATTTTTCAGGCTTATAGTATGGGTTTTTTTCTTACGGATTACTAAAAAAATCTTCCATCTCTGTACATACTCAAGGTTCAGTAGGGGTGGCACTGGCTGGCTGGTGGCTGGAAAGTCTTATGATAATGAAGTATTTTCAATTCAGTAGGTTTCTGATGTCTTAATAGAGCACATTTTTCACACCTAAATATTCATTGTTACTAGAGATGTTATTGACTTCCAGTGATAATATGGAGGTCTGCTTCTGAATAAGCCTTTTCCCTATAGTCTTTACATTGAGCCCTCTGCCTCTTACAGCAAAAATCTTTCCATGAAGTAAATTAACATTGCCTAGAGATGTATATCCTGCAAATAAATATGTATTCTTACCTTGAGTCCTGTTGACTTCCGAACATCAGCCTGAGCAGCAGGATTAGGTGCCTGAAGAATGAACTTGTTTCGTATTGTAAGTTCTAATCTTATTCCTTCAACTAAAAATTTCTTCAGTTTAAGCTGTGCTGGCATAGCTTTTAATACAAAGAATCTTAGGAAATGTGGATATCAAAAGGAAAAACAAACCAAAAATCTAACATTTTGCAGTTTTTAAAAATCCCAGCCAAAGGCAAACTGGAGACTTTCTGAAGAACTGTCCTGACTGACTTTGCCTTTTCTGGCTAACAGGCATCAGTGGTGCCCAAAGGTTTCTTGAGTTTATAGAAAGAAAACATCAGCTTCCAAAAAAAAAAGAACAAAAGGTGAAGTCCTGCATCCAAAAAGCCAAACTCCTACTCAGAAAAACATGGTTAATTTTAAGGGGGAAAAAACAAAACAGGGATCAGTATCTCTGAGATAGAAATGCTATGCACCAAAAAAAAAATGAAGTTTTTCTTTTAGGGATTTTCCTTTCCTATTAAAGACACTGGCAGTTTGTTTCCCAGTGACTACGTTACTCCTTGTGTTCCTGTGCCTCCCGTTTAAAACATTTCTTATTTTGTGTGCAAGGAGGCTTCAGTCAGTACAGCCTCTAACACATCCCACCATGACTGCATGGAAGGGAGCAGAGTCCAGTGCACTGTTTCCCCATATAAGCAAACAATCCAGGCTCCTCTTGGTGACTCACATGACAAGTGACCAGCTCATCTCAGTGATGGAAGGTTTTAACTATACTAAAAGTGATTAAATCAAGCTCTGGAGAATGTTCTCTAATCCCAGAATAGCAGCTGAACTGCAAGAGGGGTTTTGGTTGAATAGGTCTCCTCTCTCTGTCTTCAAAGTTTGATTGTCCTTCCATGGCTGTATGTTTTCAAGGATTCATCATGGACTGTTTGGGCTCCACTAGCCTTGGGTTATTTGAACTGTCTGGCTCATGTACTCCAGAAACATCTTCCCAGTTTTCCCTATAAGGACCTTTTCTGAGGTTTTATGTGCCTTCCTTGGCCCAGTTCGTCCATGTTGCTACTGAAAGACACATACCAGATTCATCGGAACTGTGGGTGCAGCCAGGCTGGAAGGAGGCACTGCTGTGTCTCAGAGAGTGGTTCTCTCTAAGGAAGGGAGTTGTTTGTCATCTGTGGCACTGCTGTGTGTCATTTGTGTTCAAAATGTATTTTATGATGTGCTGAGATGCTCAGGTGTATTTCTGAGGGTTTTCTCCCCCCTAGCTCTGGTGAGTATTTTTTATGTTAGAAAAGATCTTCACAGTACTGACTCTGGAGCACTTTAACACCAATTAATGAGCAACTGTTCCTGTTCTATCGGGGCTCTTCCTGTGACATTATCCCTTCATTTTTTTGGACTGCCCATATAATTATGTCCCCATTCTCCTTCATTATATGCAATCTTTCTAGAAAATCTGTTAGATAGGAGGCATTATCATAGGGAAATACTTGAAAATTTTATTTAGTACAGTCAAAAGTGTCAAAACAGCTAATTGAATGCTTTCATCTCCATGACTAATGAAAGATTAAGTTATTGCAAAAATATGTCACAGGATTTGATGAATTTTAACTAAAAAGAACAGCCTCTTTAAATTTAAAGACAGTTAAATGCTATGCAGGGAAAACCTCACAGGAGAAGCCTTTGCAAATGCTTAAGGAGAGCACCACCACTGTGTTTTGGAGTCTTTAAAACATACAAACTGCTTCTCAGGTAAATTCCTCACACCTGAGACCTGAGCCTGTTTGTCTGCATGTGTCCTGGTGGATTTCTGGTAGGAACAAATAATCAATTAGGCAGTAGGAGGTTTTATCCAAAAAAAGCAATCAATGCATGTTGGTGGTAGTGCAATGGTAGTGAGCGTTGTGTAAGAGCTACTTTGCTGTGCTGCATTTACTCGTCCCTAATATTTATTTCTTGGGTGCCACAAGGTTCAGTATAATTCAGATCAGCAAGTGGATGCCATAGATTTCTTCAGAGGAATTGTGCATTAGTTTGATATCTGTGACTGCATTGGCAGCTGTGTAAGAAAGGGGAAAAGCAGCTTTGCAAATAAGCTCAATTCATTTAACCTATCTGGAAAACTGTCCCCTTACTATTGCTAATAAATCTGACCACTTTACCCTAACCCACTGCTCAGCACTCCTCTCTTTCATCTTCTTCTTTGTCTTCATTTTGCCAACTCTCACTTTTCCTTTGTTGCCTTCCCTCTCTCTTGTCTGTGATGTCCAGAATTTGTAAACCATATTTGCTTCTTCCCTAAAAAATTATGTCTACCATTTATTCTTTTTCCTACAGAAGTGTTTCTTGATAAAGTTCTGAAGAGCTTTAATGTTTGTATCAGAGTGAAACCACATCCTTTGCTACTGAGTGAATGAACCATGAAGGGTACATCTTTCTTGTTTTTATGGGAAAAATTGAAATAGATTGTAATATTCTTTGGATAAATTCAAGTTCCATGAGAACAAGTGGTTGTTTCTGGAGGCTGAAGATGGTCTAGAGTTTCAGAGGGAGACTGGAGATAGAGCTATGTGTACTCCTTCCATACTGACAGAAAACACATAATTCATGCTGATGCTGTATAAATACAGTGGAAATTTTAAGCTTTTCAAGGAAATGTGCCCATACATGTAAACCAAATAGAAAATCTATGGCATAAGCCTATTTTCTATGCTTAGCTCCTGACTCAGTCTGTGTTCCTGAGCCCACTCTTGAATAGAAAAATTTCCCATGGCAAGATGAAATTTAGTAAGCTGTTTATTCACTGTTGGCATCATTTTAGCTGCCTCTTGGAAAGTCACATTGTGATTATCAAGACACAGGAACAGATTCTAGGTGGAATTCCTTTATTTTGGGTAGGTTTTTAATGAGGGCCATTTTGAGAGGAAAGCTCTGGTGGCACAGAAGATATAACAAAAAGATCAGAGGTGGAGATAAAAGGGAATTTTTTTTGCTATTCTTCATTAAAGACAAAGGGTGAAAAGATGGAAAACAATTTTCTAAAAGTAACTCTTTTAGCTACTTCTTGTTGGCAATAAATGTACAAGCTTAGTTTCTATTTCTCAGATGTTATTTACTTAATTCTTCTTACTTTTCACCCAGAGGTGGTTTGTTCAACTATTGTGGGATGTATGACAAACACTTTTAATTGTTTCATCTTAAAAAATAGTTTTTTCCCCAGAAGTCACCTCTAATTTTAGATCTAAGTTTGATTCCTTTTTATTTGTCATTCTGTGTCTGCAGGCTCAGATGTGACATTTCTGGGATTATGCTAATATATACTGATTTTCTCAAATCCACCCACAGCCAGTTTTGCTTCCTCTGTTTGATTGACAAAAATGCCTCCAGATCTGCTGATCCTGCAGATTTGAGCTCAGATCATCAGGCAGTTTGGGACCATGTTATTGGGGCTCCACCTTACGGCACAGATGAATTGCAGAATTCCAGTGGTGTGACTTTACCAATTTACAAACTAGGGAGAAGAAACAAGATTAATGGTTGATATGAGGAAATAATGGCTTTTTGGTAATCACGTTGCCTACTTTTGTATGAGTGCAGTGCACTTACTCTTGAAAATGCAACTTTTGGAAAGAAATATGGAAAGAAATATTTTCAACTATTTATGGAGTCAGATATTAACCATACCTTATTCCAAAATTCTTGCCTCTTTCTTGGAAAAAAAATCTTATTTACCAGAGTAAATTATAAAAAAATATAAAGTGTTGGTTGCCATGTAGGAAGTAATTTTAAATTTAACTCCTGTTTAAAATTGCAATGGCTTGATATAATCTCTGAGAACAGATTGATAGGAATTTCTTGTGGAGACTGCTTTAATTTCTGAGTAGAAATCAGAGGCGTGATTTGTGTGTGTGCACACATTTGTGTGTGTATATAAATATTTCAAGAAAAAGAAGCAGGTTGCTTCCTGAATTTAAACTGAGCTTTGGGCTTTGATTTGATGGATTTTAAACATTCAACAGACAAAAATGTTTGAGGTTTTCTGCAAGTAAATAATAATATCCAGGTCACAGATAACAGAGTGAGTGGTTCTTGGGGTGTCCTAAAAGCCAGATTTCCTGGGACAGTGACAGCACATCCACTGGCAGCAGCTTCCATGCATTCCTAGAGTGACAGCTGATGACAGGAAAGCCTGAGAGTGAGAAGTGTCCTGAATTCCCAGGCTGTTACATCACTTGCCTGTGGGTTTCTGACCATCAGCTAACACAGAGTTTATAAGGTGCTCCTGAAAATCAGATTAACTTTTAATTCAAGAATAAAATGCATGTGGAACTCATGAGCTGACTTGGGGCCAAATTTTGCTCTGACTTCATTGTTTTGAAGATAAACTTCCAAAAACCTCTAACATTGTCAATACCCAGTGATAAATTTTGCCTTTCATAATCTCACTTTAGCCAGTAGCCATCAGCATGGCAAATTCTCCACATAACTGCACCCCAAGGTAGGAACTAGATTTGTGCATTTACTCAACAGAATTAGCAGGAAACACTTTGTGTTTTGCAGAATGCAACTTTGCTTACTGCCCTGAGGTTCAAACAAAACAAGAGCATTTGTAACAGAGGCTTTTTATCAGCATCTTGCATAATTTGGCATGAACATCACTGCGCAGACAATTAACAAAAGAACATCCCCTGTTAAAACAAATGAAACCTGTGGAGGATAGGAATGAGGTCTTGAATATCACATTAGACGTTTAAATGAAGAATAATGAAAAAAGAAGGCTCCAAAACATAATATTGGTTGTAGCTGGACATTTTTTGCATCATTACTTCCATGCTGGGTTCTTATTAAAGAGAAATCTCTGAGATTTTTGAGATTTTTCAGGCAATTATTGTTACTGTTAATATGTAATTTCTCAAGGATTCAAAAGGTCTTTTTTGCCATTCTTCACACCCCAGCTCTAGCCAGACACACAGTGACCAAAACCACAATGTGAGTAGCCCAAGGTTGCAAGGAACTTTGCAGTATTCCTGGAAGCTGTCTGTCAGGGCTACAGATCCAAGAATAAAGCCATCAAACAAATGGGTAATGGATAATCCAGGTATCTTCTTATTAATGTTTATAAGACTTCATTTGCCTGTGCAGAACTCGTTTTGCATTCTGATTAAATGGCTTAGCTTTGAGTGTACTTGGTAGGCCAGAACGGAGGAGCATCAATGATCAGTAATATTACAGGAACTGTTTATTTTCAACCAGTGACAATCCCTGATTTTCCACAGTTGGAAGGGATCTGCTAGTGTGACAAAATGTTGCACTTCTCAATGGGTTTTATTGGATATATATTTCAGAAAGAGGTTTTGGGGTGAATCATGCATAGATTGTGCACCATTTATCCTTTACTAACTCATCTGGAATACCACAGGGAGTAATTGGGGTTTTCGGTGGTTTATGATATTGATATTCAGTGCAGTGTGAAAAAGCTTAATTGTTTTTAATTGCGCAGTAGTATAATAACCATTTTCTTTCAATTTAAATATCCTTTTGGGCCAAAGGCAATCAGAAATCCAAAATTCTTTCATGGTTCATTTTCCTCAGTTTATTTCAGTTTTGACAGTCGGAGCCTTTCTCTGATGACAGGTTTCAAAACAAAAAAACTTGTTTATCTCCTGAGAATTACATTTCTGAACTCAGAGAAGGCATATGGTTCTGTCATGATATCTACAGAACTAAGTAACTGAAGCAATACTTTGTAATATATCATTTCAAGCATGTGCTGTTAAACCTTTACTTTGCACTGTCAAATGAGCCAGTAGAAAAATCAATACAAAAAGTGGAAAAACTATTTTGCCTCTATTACACTGTTATGTTACTTCTAAGTAGTTTATAGTTCTTATAGGAACACTGGCGTAATTCTGAGAAGAAAATCTGTTTTATTTCTAGCAAGAGAGTCTGTGCATCAAAGTCAGGCAAATATTAATCCTGAAGTTTCCGTAAAACACAACTTTGTGCAAGGTAAGAAAGCGAAAAGAACTTGCCAAAGTGGGGAGAGAACACCAGCCTTCAAAGCAAAATAGCTTGCATGTTACCTAACCAAGAACAGGATGCTGCTCTATCACATACAAGCATTGTGCTTATGTCTTAAGGCACGTTGAACAGTTGTGTTCTCTGCCTTGATTTCTATGCCTTTAGTTTCTTCTATCAGCCTTCTAAGAAGCTTCCCCTTTATAACTGAGAAAAATCCACTGTTCTTCACACACTGCTTTTCAAAACTGAGTTTCTGGTTAGAGAACTGCAATCACTGTCTGTTTTCAGCATAGCCTTTCGGAGGGGAAAATGCTTTAGTAAATTGTAGTGAAAGCTGTTTGAAAAAAGGAACACTGGATCAGTCACCACTTGCACATAACAGTCAGGAAAACTTTGCATTCCTTCAGTCATGACTGACAGTTGATGTTAATACAATTACTCTTCTTCAAAGTTTGCTTCAATAATGAGGACTGCTTCCAATTTTATTGGGATGTGAATTTTTCAGCACTTATATTTGGCCTTTTGAAATCAGGTCTGTTCTGATGACTGCTTTATTATCCTATTCAAGAGATTTGTGGATCTGAACAATAACTCATCTTACGTTTCAACACACGGCAGTCATTAAAGTTTAGCCCTTTCTCATGAGCAAGGAAGTTGGTTTAGTGTTTGAAACTCATTTTTTTAAGGAAATGATAATGGGTCTGACAGCAGCGAAAAATACAAACTTCAAACAAACTAAATTTGTTTTGCACAAAAGGGGAGGATGGAAGTTGTTACCATGGACACAGGTGGAGCACAAGAGACAAGGTGGTTGTGTGCAAAAATACCTGAAAAAATATTCAGCTCTGTTCTTGGGCTTAGTATCAGGATGTCAAGTAACTGAAGCAGGAGGAAAGCAGAGGGAAGCAGAACAAGTGCAGATGAGGCATGAGGCTGTGGACAAGAACGGATTCAGCAGAGGCTGGCTGGGTGAGGATGGTGATCTGCCCGTCGTCCCTGGTTGCTGGGGGTACAGGCTGTTCAGTAATCAATTTTAAACAAAACTATGGGTCTAACTCAAGCAAGCTGATTAAATTGTTTATATTGTTATCCTAATTTATACTGTTACACTAATTGCTGCTGGCTGCTTTGCCTGAAAGGCACTGGGAGAGAGCACGCAGCTGCTCGTGTGGGGAAAGCTGGTGCCCTCCCATTGCAGCAGTACAGGGTGGTCACAGGCAGCAATATCTCATCTCATGCCAGCACACAGCCTTACACAGCAGGAAAAGGAATGACTCACTAATTCATATAAAATTATTAATCGTTATTATTATTGTAATATCCAAGGGTCCATCAGAAAGAGCTCACTGCTCCACTGGGCACTGACCCAAAGAGAGAAGCCTCCAGTCTCTCCTGTAACCTGGAAGCCTCACAAAGAGCAAGAGTGGAGGCATGGGCACACAGGGGGGCAATGAGCTGTAAATAGGATATTTATCTCTGATCTTTCTTCACAGAAATGTAGGTGTCTGCAGACATCAATCTGTGTAATACACTTGCATGAGTGAGATAATGGGCTGGTCTATTTTAGAAGGGTAGTTATCTTCCTGTTGATTATTGCACCTCTATTTTAACCAGGAGAACTTTAGCTTTACAGGAGGCAAAGAAGAGTTTATATTTTTTTAAGAAGTTACTGGTTAGGCTGAAATGTTTGCAAGAAGATCAGATTGAAGATTTTTGACTCCAGAGCTTCTGCAGCATAAGCATTTTGCTCCAAGATAGCCAACAAATCCATGCAATGCAAAATATCCACATATAGATCAAATGAGTGAAAGGATGTATCAGCACAGACAGCTGAACAGTAGTTCCCAATTTGGAGACCAAGGCAAGACACAAGAATATTGCAGCCTTTATTTGCATTACAGTATAAATACACTTTGCCATATTTGAAAAGCAGAAAGATTAAATACTATTTTGGATGAAGGATGTAACATTTGACAATCAAATCAATTGATATTAGAGGAGCAGAGAAGTGATAAAGGACACTATTTTATGTGACTTTGTCACGGACAATGATCGTTTGCAATCTCCATGAGCAAGAGAGGATGATTGGGCATCAAATGTTTTTGAGCACTTTGGCAGCTGAGATCTTCTTTCATGGCTACATGCACTTTGGGTTGCCCAGAAGGTCCCATGTTCACTGCAACAGGATTCATAGAATGTCAGTATGTCCATAGGTCGCCCTTTTCTCATACAGAGAGGAAGGAACATGCAGAATGATGCCCATACAAGTTGTATTATGTTATTAATGTGATAAACTCAGCTTCTCTAAAGTCAGACCATCTGCCTGAAACTGTGAGCTGTTGCTCCTGCGTGTATAATACATTATATTATTCATTATAATAATCAAGCGCAATTGTACTATGCTTTATAGGTCTCCTGCTTCATTAAGTCAGAATATCAACAAAGCTATTAGTATTTTATCTCTTCATTTTTCAATTTGTGGCCCATTTACTAGTAATGATTCCAATTCTAGTGTGAAGGAAAACTGTCATTAATTAACGGGCTTTCTGTGGTGCTACTCTCTGTCCTGGATACAGATTCCTTTTATGGATGTTGGTCAAAGAAGTGTGACATGATCTGCCTTTTACAAATACAGAACCAAGGCAAAGAGTGAGTAAAGGGACTCTGTGCTTCCATATTCACCATCTAACTGGGATTTGTGGGGCCCATGGTTTACTTAGGCTCGTAAGTGTATGAACTGCAGGGTACAGTGATATCAATCAGACAAGGGTGTTTGGACTTAGACAACCCAGTAACAAAGGAAAAAACCCACTGTTGCAAATCAGACTTTCTGTACCATTATGAAAAACACTCAAATAATGACTAATTGGAAAAAGAAAGTGGTTTCAGTGACTTACCAGGTGGAATTGACCCTGTTATGAGAAATGGCAATAGGAAGACCTCCTGGTAAGGACAGCCCAGGGTTTCATCCGCAGCAATGAACAACATGAACAAGATGTATAAAAGGGTCAGAGCAGCAGAGAAGGAACTGAGATTTGTGAATCTCTGAACCACTTTTGGATCTTAGTACTAGAGGAGTAACTCACAATATGTTAGAGACATAACTCAAATCAAGGATAAGGACTGTGGAAGGACCATAAAAGAGACTGGAAAACCAACACCTAGGTAAGAAGAACTGTAGTACACACAACCAACCAGCAGTTTACCCTTGTATTTAAGTGGAATCTGTTTAAAAACTGTCTTGTCCTTCTAGATTTTGTCATGATAGCAGGCTTGCTTTCATATTCATACTGGGCTAAACAAGAGCACATTTTTTTCCCTTTCTTTGTCACATACTACTTGGCATGACAGGAATGCTGCAGCATTGCATGCAGGATCCTAACAGACTATACTGACTTGCAAGAAAAGGCAGGTACTATTTTTATCTTTAAAAAAAGAAATTGTTTAAATCTATGATCTTTACATTTTCCTACTGAGTGTATCATTAGATTACTTTCAAATATTGAGGCTGAAACAAACATAAAAGTCTTGAAAGTTTTTAAGGAGTGTCTAGACTTTCAGGCAGTTTTTCAGTCAGATTGAAGGCAACAGTTCAATGTTTACATTGTGAACACAATAGTAATCCTTTGCCCTTTTGGGTTCATCTACCAACTCTTTGTGTTTGAGCTATAACTGCTCAACACTAATTCATGTCGTTGAACAAAAAAATGTGAAGTAGCACTTTTCTGAAAAGGAGTTGTTCTCCCATCTCTAGTTCTCTAGTGATGGAGTGTCTTGATTCTTTATTCTCCTTTATGTGAACTCAGCTAGAAGGTAACAGCTTTATGGCTGCAAATTTATTTCCCTTTTATTTTTAGTAGAGAGACAAGAGAAGTGACCATCTGAAGTCCTAACATATGAAAAAGAACTGTAAGGGGAATTTGAAGATCTGAGATTGTTTTGTGCCACAAGTCTAAGCAATCAAAGTACGAAAAACAAATTGCATTTTTTATGAAGAAGAAATTATAGTTTCCTTATGATTCTTCCTCCTATTTACCCACACTTTTCTGTTTAAGTGTAGTCATTTGTAATTAATTATGGATTTTTGTATTTAGATGTAGCAGTTTACCATTAAGTCTAACATGAAAAGATAAATGGACAAGCGATTCCATTAATTTTCTCCAATGAAAATGTTAGATTGTGAAATGGAAATGATTTCTTAAGTCGATGACATTAAGTATGATGGTATGGATGAACACAATAGACATTTTCTCATTTTTCAAATATGTAACACGTTAAATGTAAAAAAACAGAATAATTATATCCATGAGGAAAGACAGAAACAATACAGCATAAAGCAGCAGCAAGGAACTATGGAGCGGGAAAGGTGTGTCTGAAAAAATGAGGAGAAAGTAGCAATATGTGCAAGACTTGCATTTCTTCCATGCAACAGGATAGGACAGTCTCTGCCAGGTGGTACTTGTCGAGGTGGAGGTGAGTCTGCCTTCTGCAGTGAACACACAACCTTCATCAGCAGTTGGGTCCAGCCTCATGTAATTCACAGCTGTGCTGCACACTCAGCATTTCTTCCCTCTGCTTCTGGGTCTGGCCCACAGAGGCTGGAGGTTCTCCCGGGTGAACACTGTATAAAGCCTCTGTGTGTGGCTCCTTTAGGCAGGGTGAATAACCCTCAGCTGGTGTGGAGACAGCAGTGAGTTACCAGCAGCCTGAGCTTTGCCTATTTTCTCATACATACATTTTGTGTCGATGTGCTGTCATATGTTGCAATAATGAACTCTCTCAGGAAAGCCAAATTTTAACAAGATTTTTAAAGTTCACTTGTTGTTTCCCAATCTTTAAAGGCACAAATATTCGTAAAGCTATTACCTAGTTGCTTGGCACCATCTTCCCTGATGATTAATGTATTGTATGCAACATTTCTGCCACGGGCACAGCACAGCTTTCCAAGTAGCAGCAGGGGGTTGAAGCAAGATGCTAAAGAACATTTGTGCATGCAGCATTTAGGGACTATTTAGAAAAAAATCTAGTGTATTTTTTTTCACTGCAGAAAGTCCACTAAAGTGGAGACCAGGAAATAAATGCAAGGAAAGATCGATCAATCTTCTGTTGAGCTGGAGGACAATTATTCATTCTTCTGACAGGCTCTCTCTGGTGCATTTGCAGGGCTATGTTTTAGGATGGTAAGCACGCATTAAACATGAAAAAAATTACTGAATCCTTTTTGTAAAGCGTTCAGTTCAGGAAAATATTAACTGCAATTTTTTTTTTTTTTAACAAAAGAAAGGCTGCATGATGAGCAGGAAAGGGCTCAGCAACAAGATGTGGCATATAGCTGAGGAAGGCTAGAGAGAAAGTCAGGGCAGCAGCTTGGGAAGAGGCAGAAAAACCTTGCTACAGCCCCAGGACAGGAGCTGGGAACCAGTCTAATTATCTCCTAATTTCCACTGGAATTTGCATTCTTTGCAGTGAGCAGTAAACTAAGGACTGCAGGCAGCTGCTTGTGCAAAATCCTTACTGATACCAACATGCAGGGGAGTCCGTGAACTTAGAACAATGCAGTGAAAATACTAATTCTGCATAAAAAGAAATTATATCTGTTTCCAGACCTGCTATAAAGTATATAAACCATGGGGGGAAAAAAGGAGCCTTCATACACAAGTGTACACACTCCAAAACAATAAGGTTCTCTGGTAGGTGGCTATATAATATAAATGAACTGCGAGATTTATTTTACTCAAGCCCTAAATATGACATTGCAAAGGAGTAGGGGTTTCATGGTGCCTGCAGATCTGGGGAAATTCAGTGCTAGAGAACACTTACTCACAGCATCACTATTTTGTTAACTTGCCTCAACCTCAAAGTACAAGTCCAAAATAACCCCCAAGAATTTGGAGGAAATGCAAAAGAAGTCCAGAAGAATAAATTGCAGACCACATCAGGCACAGGAAGCCTGTCAGAGTGTGTAAGGCCAACAGGTGAAAATGGCAGAAACACAGTACTCAGAGAAGGTAAAGTCAATGCACAGACCCTAAATAAATCTTCCATTTTTGTTGTGTAGCCACCAGCTCAGAACACTTGGAAAGGGCTGTCTCCATGAACTTCACCCCTTAAAATAACTCCACAGAAAACATAACTCTAAGGGTTACTAAATACATAGGGACTGCAGCAAGTTCAAAGCAACCCTCAGGCAAAACACTTGAAACTGAGAAGTGAATTTAAAAAAATGTGATTTACACACAGTCCTTGTACTTGAGGTTAATCACCTTTTCCTAGCTACAACTGCACAAAAAATTGCTGTTGGGGACAGGATCACTCTCTGGCTGAGTTCAAGTAATCATAAAAGTTTTGTTAATACAGACATCCTATGGGTTTACACATCAGCTTTGTCCCTGTGTGTGCATGAGCTGGGTACAACTGTAGTCGAATGTCACTCAGTGGCTACCTCAGCGAACTTGGTGTCATGGTTTAAGTGTGACACACCAAGTTTGCTGCTTCTGTTGATTTTCACTTGTGATCCCTCTTCTTTCTGTGCCCTTTGCTTCCAGCCTGACCTGGGAGAGAATCTACACCCTACCTGCAAGGTGCATCCCTCACACACATGGGAAGCACATGAAGGGCTACAGACAGGGCTGGAGAAGTCTGTTAGCACTGACTGCTTGGAGCTTCTCTGTGCAGGTTTTGTGTTTCCCTTCTAAAGCCAGGGAGTTACATTTGGGGTCAGATGATGCAAAATGGGCTGGTGGTGTTTGAACTGGAGTCACATCCTTGTCGGCATGTTTGGATAGCTGTGTCTCCTGTGGGAGGAAGAGTTTCAGGTAGGCTTAGGCTAGGCAAAAAGGTAAAACTCCTTAACCACAAGTGAAAAGTATCAGTATTTCTTTGCACTTTTCTATCTAGATGGCTTCTGCTTCAGGTCAAACAGACTCAAAAAGCTGAGTTCTGTCACCCAGGAAGAGAAGGTGGTTGGGTGAGCTGTATTGTTTGTGCTGGTCAGAAGTTGAGGAGAGACTGTCTAGCTTCTATCCAGGTCTCTAGGACAGCTTTTCTGGTCTCTAGGAGCATGCCTTTAGTGAATGAAGAGCTACTAAGCTACAAGCTTCCAGCATATGTTTGGTACAAACAGATGCTATGAAATCCCATGACAGGGAGCTGGGAGGACATTCCACACCAAAAGTGCCCTTGTTTTCACTTCTGTCTGTTCATAAATCTCTTAAAAGTGCCCATGCTGGCAATCCTTTGCCAGCAGAGCCAACAGGAGCAGTGAGCATTGCAGCAGTGCCAGCACAGCAGCTCAGCAGCTCTGCCCTGAGCACCACAGTGTGCTCTGCAGCTGCAAAGACACCTGGAAAGCCCAAGGCACTCGTGTCCAGAGGAGCAGCTGATGGTGCTCAAGGGCTTTGGTTTCTGTCAGCAGCAAGTAACAAGGAATGACATGAATCTCATACCTGCTGCGTAGAAGTAGGCAGAGGTTATTTATGCCTTCACAGGAAGAAAGAAAACAAATTACATTTGATGGTTCTAATGCACATTTGTAGGAGAATTTTTTAAATAATGATTCTTAACAGCATAAAATTAAATCTTTTATCATGAAATAATGTATTTCACTCTTCAAATTATGGTGTTTGACCTTGATAAGCATTTCATAAAAAGCATGTTAAAAATAAGTATTTTCATAAATTGTTCTGCCCCTTCAGAACAAGTCAATTTAAAAATTACTTAATATTAGAGTTTTAGTCATAAAAAAATTGGGTTTGTAAAAAGACTTGATGAATAACAAATCTGTGGATCTCCTTTCTGTTACTCGACACTGTTTGAGAGCATTGCGTTGAAGTTAGCAGATCCATTTCAAACTGGAGATTAATATTACCATACCCTTTCATGAGCCTTCATGATTAAGCTTGTGCTGTGTTATTAAAGGAATTTTCACCAATATGAACATTTCTTCTATGTTAAGTTTGTGATCTGTTAAGTTACCTCAACTTGAATATGCATTTACTCTTCTTCAGCTTGCTGATACACATACGGAGGTGGTTTCAGGAGCAAAAGATCAGCCATCAATGTGTAGATGTGAAGAAACTTGGAATTATTAATAGCAGGGAAAAAAAATACCATAAATTCAGTGGTATCCAATACCCTTTTGTGGGTCCTTGTACAAACATCATCCTTAGCAAACGTCTTGTATTAGAACTTTTTTTGCTAGGAGGTATTTGGGGTTCCTTTGAAGGAATAGTTTTCCATTAACATTTCAAAATCTGATATTAAGGACAGACCTTGCTTTGAAGAATTAATACAAACTTTTGTGTAAACTTTTTATGGCAATATCTTCAACACAAAACTAAATATCAGCTCTAAAGGAGATTCCTTGCTTTTCCAATCAGACCGTTTCAAGAGGATGACAGAGAGGAACTGAACTACAATTCTACAGCTGTAAATATACTCACATGATGAAGGATCCAGTTTGTTTTCTTGTCTGGTGATTATGTGACTGTGATTCAGATCATGCCTTCAGCATTTCTCATTTTAAAAAATGAAAATTGTAGTGTTGTCAAGCTTGCTCAAAATTGAACTGTTTCAAAAAAATCTGTTTCAAAAGTAAATGCTGATACTTTCTGATTTTTTTTCATGTTAGAGACAATTTAGAAGATTCAGGAGATTGTAATGGATCATAAAGGTTCTGCAAAATGGAAATCACTCTTGTAGGGCCTCCAGGACAAATATTTTGGTTTTGCTCTTATATATGTGGATAACTCCAATATTTGGCTTTACTTAGACTCTCAGAATGAACTGAGCAGCTGAATTTTATTGTGTTTTATTTTCAGCCTATACTGTGCAATGCCAGTAGAAAAGGGATTTCTACCTACATGAAAAGAAAACAAAACAAAACAAAAATAAATTACTTGAAGTGAGACCAGAGAATGTACGTATTTAAGAACTTCAGCAAAATGAGTCAGGGATGAATCAGCCACAATTCACTGATTTCTTTGGAAGAATGATTTGCTGTTCCAGCTATGACACAGAAAGACAAAAGTTCCACATAAAAATGAAGCCATTAAAATAATCAGACTTTAAAAAGCAGAATTTAAAGTACTTTCCATAGAAAATTATACTAATATTTATTTCCAGAAGCAGTTTCCAAATGCAGCTACTGGATTGTCTTGAGACAATTATCTATCCTAAAAAAAGGTTCAGATTCATAGTTTTTGATGGTTCTACGAAAGATGAAGGCATAGGACAAACCCAGCCTTTGTCCAGTCTGGGCTGCTGGGATGGCAGCATCACTTTCTGTGTCTGTGCCATTTCTGCTGTGTAAGTGCAAGGTCCAAAGCAAGGTGGTGTGAAAATAATTCCTGCCACTGGCACACACGTACTTACCAGAGCACAACTGTCATGTGGAAACGTATTATTGCAGGAGGCTGTTTATTGTTTCTTAATAAAATTGAGATGCCAGTACATTCCAGAGGCTTCTTGCAGAGTCATCCTGATTTATCATCTGTTTTGTCCAATTTTCTTGTCTGTGGCTGAAAATAATCTAAGCCTGGTCATTGATTCTATGATGTTGGTTCACATCAGCAGTTTGGTAGTCAAAACAATGCCATAAATAAACTTGAATTATTTTTAGATATGAAAATAACAGCAGTTAGAGATCAGAGCTGATGCTGCAAATGAGCTCGAGTTATTTTAATGCAGACTGGAAATAGATGCAGAAAATGGAAACGGAGTTAGGGAGAATGGTGTGACAAGAGCCCTGCTCAGTAACAGCTCGGGTTTATATCTGAGCTGTAGAGCACCGAGGGAAAACAAATGCAGCTTATCTGGATAATCACCGAGCCATTTCTGTGAGCCTGCCTCTCCTTAACTTGTTATTTCCCTCTCTTGTTTGTGGCTTTGGGGATTCCCGTGTGTCTGATGTTCACTAAGGATGCAACACAACTAGTAGGTTTAGTCCAGAGGGTTGTGAGCAGAGTCACAACTGTTTTTTCCAGACAGGGAGCTCCCACATAGATGTGGGATGGCAAACCACTGTTCCAGCTTGTCTGCTCCTCTTCTATTAAAATAAAAAACTTCTGTCATTTTTCTATGATTTAAAAAAAAAATCAGTGTAACTCGTTTAAAAGTTTCTACTAGATTTTGTCCTGCTGGAGCCGGATGGGCAGCAATCACTTGGAGCTCTGGGACAGAAGGTTTTTTCACTCCATGCAGCCAACTAATCAGCTCTTCAGCATGCCAGTACACATCTGCAGGGTCTATCTCATTTATTTCAATAGGTACAGAAGTCAATGACCTTTAATGTTGTAGTTACTATTTCACTGCTGGCTGCATTCTGAATTACACCTTCAGCTCTGGAACTGAAGAGGTGGGTAAGTGGTGCCATCAGCAGCTGAGAGCTGGAAAGGTCTAGATTTTCCAGTGATGTTCTTAGTACCATCAGCATTATCTTCTGATTTATTCCAGGAAATATGGGCTGTATGATATTAGGCTCTTTAAAATGTAACACATGCTGGTGTACAGCTCCAACTATCCCAATGCAACTCGTGACAGAGCTTCTGGCAGGGAGATGACTCTAACCATGTGCCGCCATCTGCAGCTCCGCTCAAGTGTTGGTTTCAAGAGTTAATAAAAGGCAGATGCTGAATTTCCTGTCCTCATAGGAAAAGTTTGGTGGTGCTTTACTTGATACTTTGAAAAGACAGATAACATGAAGGAATGAAGTTACAGTTTATTTTGGTTATATCTAAAGGAAGAATGTTGGTACAAAATATTTTTTACTGAGCTCTGTATCTTTTTTATAATGACCATGTGCACCACTAAAATGAAATTTCTGCTTTCTAAATGGTTTGAAACTTTTTCTGTTTCCATAGGAAATAGCAATATTTTCTCACTTACTTTAATTTTCAAGCCATAAAAACAGTTCTTTAAATATCTTTTGATCTGTAAGTTTTTAATGGGTCACATTGACATTTTTCAGCAGAAAGGTGAGAGAGTATTCAGCCATTAGGATTTTTGTCTTTGTTTTGGTTTTTATTTTGTGGGATTTCATTTTACATTAGGTGAACAGAAATAGGTACAGGAAAAGGAAGAATTAATTTCTTACCTACTGAGAAGTTTGCAATGTCAGGAACTACTGCAGATGCTAATTGCAAAATATCATCGTTCCTCACAGTAGTCGTGTCAAACTGCACATTTAATTATCTTGGTCTAATCTTGCTTACTGAGGCAATGGAACTTCAGATCTGCGAACTTTTCCTCATGTTTAAATGTCAAATAAGTTTATTTCTTTCTTCAATGTAGTTATTGAAGGAAAAGCTAAAACTAAATCAGCAACAATAGTTAGCAAGTTTCAGAAACTGACCTTTTTCATCCACTTAATTCTCTGTGGTTCATATTTAATAACTGGTTTTGTTGCTTTTTTTTTCTTTCCCATTTCATCTGGGGCCTAAAAGTCTAAGAATTTGTTCACTTATCATGGCCATTATTTGCAATTGCAATAAAAAAGATTGTAGAAAGTAGGAATGGTAAATGCAAATTGGCTTTAGTGACTGGACAAATGTATTGAACTGTTATATTTCATATTGTAGAGATTTTGATGCCAGTTTTCTCTGAAGATAAAGTCAAAAGCGATGTGACCTCCAGTATTAAGGACAAAAGTCTTCAGAGCTTGTCATCCCTGCGGCTTGTCTTGCAATTAAATCACAAATCTAAACATTTTTACTATGTCTATAGCTATGTGTTTAATCTGACACTTGTAAATACATTCTGAAAAGGTTGTGCCACAGTAGAGTTCGTTTCTTATTTTCATTGAGTGGAGAACATTTTCTTTATATGTAGCAGGTCATTCAGTATAGGAGAATATGGTGTTAGGAATATAACCAGTGTTCTCTGGAGATGCACAACTCTTGTTCAACTTCTTCATGAAAAAAATTTGTCCTTAAAACCAGTTGTATTTGAAAAAATAGAATGTGTGGGTCTAGGTGGGACACGTGTATTTGGACTGGAACTCATGAAGGGCTTTTGTAGGACCCACTCAGTGAGTAACAACAGGTTCCACCGGGGAATGCTGGTCTTGGAAGTGAACTGATGTTGATGTTACTATTTAATATGCTTTATGTTTCAGGAGGTTTTTGGCTGGTGCTGTTTTTAAAACACTCATGTATGTGGAAGCCTTGAGGACAAGGTGACAGGCATGTTATATAAAGCTTTCACTTTCTCCACAGAGAAACAAACATTGCTCATTGTATTTGAACTCAATCCCACCTGCCTGAGAGTTGACATAAACAGAAGGACCTTTTTGGGTGTGTGGTAAAGCTAAGGACAGGGCTGAAGTGAAAAGCTGAGGATTTGGTAACTGGCACAACTGAGAGACAGAGAAGCTACAGGATGAGGATTCATAATTTTCTTTTCCTGTCGTTACAGAACATAGTTGGTCTCTCATTCCCACTCCAGTTTAGCCTCACAGGCACAGCCTCGTGCTGCCTTCCCAGGCACTCTGGCAGCCAAGGTGCTCAGGGTTTGCCCTGCTCAGGGAGCAGCCAGGAGCCAGGGAACCCCGCATGGATGGACCTTCTGCTCAGCCTCCTCCCTTCCTGCCTGCAAAGGGCTCTCCTCACCAGCCACATCCACTGCAGGCCAGACGGAGGCTCTGTCAGAGAGGCTGTAATGAAAGGTCCACTTAAAAACAAAACAAAACAAAACAAACAAAAACCACAAAACAAACAAACAAAAAACAGCAACAAACTCCTCATTTCTCCAACTTTCTATCTGATAGGAATAAGACAGATTATTTAATTGAAATGTCTTAGTCTTCTCCCCAAAGGGCTTTTGATACAGAGCTTCTGGATGACAAACTACATAAATAAATAAATGGGAATTTTATCCATCAGTCTCTGTAGAGGTTTTAATCTGTGATGGTCACTGGTTATACTATTTGCTGTATACCACTAACTGTTACAGCTATAGTTTTATATCTGGACTTGGAAGTTAATTTTATTTTATGATTTTATTTTTGATTAGAGTTTTAGTCATCCCAAATCTGATCTGTTCAGGCTAGCTATTGAGCTTAGTGAGAAGCAAGTTAAGGAAGGGAATGGTTCCTTATGATATCATAGCTAGAAATCCATTCAAATAAATCACTTGGTGATTATTTATGAGTTAGCTATTCATTTAATTTACTCAACAAAATGTAGAGTCTGATCTTGAGTGAAACTCCATAGATTCTGCTCAAATATTGGTAACACAAACTATCACTGAATTCATCTACTCTATTTCCAAGGAAGGTCAAAACCTCTAATAGTTTATCTGAGACTGTAAAATGAACAAAAATCATATTTAGGAAGCTAAAGCAGAAAGAAGGTATGTTCAGTTACATGGAATGATTTATTATTTAGCTTCAGTTTGTTTTTTGACAAGGCTTTGACCTTCAATTCTTTCCTTCTATGAACATTAAAGACTAAGATAAACTTCTTCAAAGAGCTTAAAGTGAATGTATGTAAATTTGAAGAATGTATAATGATCTCCAAAGCATTAAAATTCATTATTTGTGAAGGAAGGTGCTTTATGCCTTTGTGATTACAGTAGGGATTTGAATATAAATTTTTTCTGAGTTTCCAGGCTTATTTTATATCATAATATGTTTAATAATTTTGGCTAATTCTTTAATTTCCTTGAAATTAGATTATTAAATGAGGATAGTTTCCAGATCCTTAACTTTCCCTTTACTGTAATAAAAAACAGTGAAAATTTTGACTTTAATCACTTTGACACACGATAACTTCATTGACAGAGTGGTTTAGACCATTAAGAAATCTCTTAAGGAGATTAAATTATTGCCTCTAGTAATTGCTGACTATAACAATACTCTTTTGACCCAGCAATTCCAAAAGCACGTAATTGAGTCTCCTTGGGCACTGCAAAAGTGTTCAGTGCTGTTTTTAATGGTATTTTTGGAATAATTACACCATGGAGTGATCACTCTGTGGAATTTTACTTGTCTACTAAGAATCTTTAAATCTTCCAAAGCTCTCCTTTCACTTCTAGAAACTTTTTTTCATTTTATTATTACAGAAAAAAAAAAAGGATAACACAGAAAATTTAGAAAAATAGCATTTTGCTTTTTTAGTGTTGGAATCATTCAGTTTTTGTTATTGAATTATTGATGCTACAGGCAAAATATGTAATAGCTATGCTCGAAACAAAAAAGGGATATTAAATTTGTAGTAGACTTCAATTACACTGACCCTGTGGGTAATCCCAATGGATTTTAGTGGGACCAGGTAGAGACTCGGATGTTGATGAGTAACAGCTGGGCAGAGGGCTCCCTAAATGTGCTATCACAGCTGTCTTTTATAAATTGATTTCTAATGCTTCTTCTCTGGCAACACAGCTCACTTGCAGAATGGAACAGAAGATAGGAGGCAATTCTGTGAAAAATATCTCGGGATAAAAATATGGGCTAATAATTTTTTATATCACAAAAGTTACATGATTAATTTAAAAGCAAGCATAGAATTTTTTTCTTATTATTAAGTATGAAATAACTGGATTTGCTGAAAGCTAAGTTGCAGAAAAAATGTAGAGCCCTAAATTTTTCCTCCCAAGTAACATGACAGTGTTAATGCTAGTGCAGACATCTGCAGTTTACAGGTGTCATTCAAATTACTGCTGAGGCTGCGACTCTGATTGCAGAACTTTTGAGTTCTTCCCAGAATTTACTGTGTGGAAGCCAATATTTACAGCTAATTGAGTGCTCTGCTTCCACTTTCATACCAATAAGGAGAAACTTCCTAAAATTTTTTTAAAAAAACTTGTAAAATTGCCATAATATTTTTGTTTGTCTTTGTTTGCCTGCCTTACTGTCTTTCTGTCTCTCCCTATCTTCATCTCTCATAAATTTATACCAATTGCTGAGGAATATCATAGGGACACGTGGCTGTCATTGATAAAAGCAGAGATCCCAGGATCACAAAATCACAGATTGGCTGGGAAGGACCTCTGGAGTTCATGCAGTCCAAGCTCCTTGCTAAAATAGATTCACCAGGAGCAGTTTACACAGAATCACATCCAGGTGGGGTTTGAATATCCCCAGAGAAGGAGACTCCACAGTCTCTCTGGGCAGCCTCTTCCAGTGCTCTGTCAGCCTCGAAGTAAAGAAGTTTTTGCCTCATGTTCAGGTGGAAATTCCTGTGTTCTGTTTGTGCTCATTGCCCCTTGTCATTGTCTCATTGATTGCTGGGGTTCTTTAGTCCTTGCTTTGTCAATCCCAGAAAAAAAATTCATAGTGACTTTCAGAAAATAAATTGTCTCCTGCAGATAAAAGATTTAAATTTCCCCAATGGTGGCGTTTGTCTGCAATCATTAGAGACTGGCTTAAGGCTGAGGAATGTAATTTAATATCGCCATCAAAGTTGCTGTTAGTCATTACTTCTTTTTCCATGACATCCAGACTGAGAGGCAAGAAAGGCACAGCATGGAAAGATATTCTACACTCTAAGCATAAATATAAAGGCAACAGAACAATGCTGTTGCTTTATCTATACATCAGGCTAGAAAAAAGGTGACCTAGAAGAGCTTAAAATTTCCTTGTCTTTCTGCATCAAGCCTAGTATTTCTTATAGCCAATCTTTCCTTAACTCACTGCTGCACTGTGCAGAAAGTGGGATGAGTATTTATTTCTACATATTAATTCTGTTTAATTTACTAAGATAATTAAGGAAAAATCATATGATGTATTCTGATAAAAATGAATTTTCAGATCAAATAAAAATTACACACATTAACAGCAACAAAAAATGCCAATTGAATATTACATTATATTTTTCCATTAAAAAGGGACACTTTCTTCATATCAAGACCTATATAGCATGCTTTGTCCTTTCCAAATGCTATTGATTGTGTAGCTGAATTCCTTGGTTTCCCATCAGTGCACCCAGGCCACCTTCTTTTCCAGACTCCTATGACAAATTTTCCAACAGATTTCATCTGTGCTCCATCAAGGGACATGAACATTTACCTTTAATGTCAAGTCTAAATTGAGGATACATTTCTCCTTTCACTCTGAATCCAGCACGGTGAAAATGACAGGCTGATATTCCACCTAGAATTTGTTTATTTGTAAAGACAGCACCTTTCCTCAGGGGGCTGGTGCCCCTTCTCCACACAGGCTTGTCTACCTGTGTGCCAGGCTCCTGTTTGGATAAATACCATGCAGGTTTTGAAGAAATGCAGCCACCATGCCCCAAAATACCTGATAAGATAATTGCAGGGCTGAGAGAGACCAGTTAAATCCCTCAAAATGCCAAGCAAATTAGTGAAGAGTAAGCTTGCTGCTTTTAAAAAGGGGCAGGTGACTCTCAGTGTGCTTCTGTCTCATGGGCATGGATGTGATGTGGAGTCTGGGGGAGCCTTTCAGTCATGTCAGTGTGGTCTGATGGGGCTCTGATGAGGCTCCAGCCCTTAAACCATTCTGGTCGATGCCTCCTGTCTGTGGAGCATGGAGAAATAGGTCAAAATCTTTAAGGAATATATTTGAAGGAAAGCAGCAGTAGGTGGCATGTGAAGGTCCCTGCTCTTGGAAGAAGTGGATGAAGCAAGGAAGGAAGGAAGGGTCCCTTTGCACTCCTTGCAAGCTCCTGTCTTTTGTGCTCAATTGTCTTTCAGAGGGAGAGGCTGCTGGGCCATTGCACACAGCAAATTCTGCAGGGCTGTTTGAAACACCAATCCACTAAGTTCTCCTGCTTGTCAATGGGAAATTGTAAATTAAAAGAAAATTTTTTTCTCTTAAGTGATAAAAGTTTGGTAAAGACTGGGACAATGACCAAATACTTCCAACCCAGTCAAACATCCCTACTAAATGGTATTCATTCAAACATCTCTAAGGGAGAAAGCATGTCTCTGGTCTCCTATTTGAAGTATGTCTCAAAGGCTGGCATGCTCAGAGAAAACTTTTTCCTTACTGTTGCACTGGTTATTGTTGATAACAAAGTTTCCTCTGTGTGTGGTGTAAAATTAGTCTTTAAAATTTCCTCCACCAAAACACTTTCAGATTTATATGTTACAAATTGATGTAGTGATTCCTCAAGAAGTTAACACCAACAAAAAGTTAAGGATTCACAGTACTGGGGATGAGAGAAAACCAGCTAACAAAGAAAGCTAAATTTTACAGTCTTTAGCACATAGCATTCCTATGGAGATAAATACAAATTCTTAATTCAAAACAGCTGAATTTGGCCTAGTGAGACAAATTGCTTTCTGATTCTTCTGAGAGAGCAGTGAAATGAGAAACTAAGTTTATACCTGCTGTATGACTTTTTCACCAATATTGGGAGCACAAACCATTTTAAAAGTGAACTGTAATTGCCCTTGGCAGTACAGATTAGTGCTTGAAAGGGAAAATGGTCTGTGTTCCACTTTCAAATTGTTACGATCTTGTCCTGGCAAAGAAAAATGGCCAAAAGAAAGCTCAGAATAAGGTAGAGGCTGTGAAGAAGGGGAAATGTCAGAAAACAAGTAGCAGTCAAAAGGGGTGGAAGGCTGAAAGTTTTTCTGAGGCTAGAAACAAAGCAGGCAGGAAAGGGGTTGGTAGACCCAGAGGTCACTGGAGTCCAAAAATAAAACCGAGGCACTGATCCCTGTTTATTAAATGACTAATATGGTCTTGAGAGTCCAGAGAAGGTGGAAGGAGATAAAAACACGAGGGAACCTCAGGATGGATTAGAATCTCCCTCGTGTGTGAGAACAGGTTGTTCCAGGAGAGTGTGCAGAGTTGTCATGATATCTTCCTGTCTGAATTATTAAGACTCAGAGCATCTGTACTGAAGGAAGGATGCAGAGTTACCATATTTAGAAGTCCATATAGAGCAGATTTTCTTCTTGATGTTTTCCTATGACAGTCAGTTCCAGCTGACAGCAGGAAGATGTGTGCTGAATAAACTTTATTATATGAAATGTTTTCTCTTTTAATCTGCAGTGTCTGCATTTCTGGAAAGAAAAAGGAAAGAAAAAGGCAAAAACAAAAAATCAAACCAACGAAGTTTAAAATAAACTGTAAAGTGTAATGTTTTGCAATAAATAGTGTCATACAAAAACATCCAGGACTTTCTGCATTATATATAAAGGTGTAGCAATCAGTTTTCTTTTACAGAATTAAGATTAATCAGCTTCTGGTTCTATTAGGTTTTGGGTTTAAACTCTTATTTTCTACTATACATGGGACACACACAAAATGACATTTTTAAGGGATGGATACTAAGCCTCTCAGCTTGACCAGAGCTGCCACTTCTATTCAAACAAAATACAGTTGTAATAAAGAAACTGGGGATAACAGTGACAATTTTAACACAATTCCCAGCCATCTTCTGTGTCAAATCAGAACTGGGTCATGTTCAAAGGGTGTTTATAGTATGGCAGGCTGCAAGTAAAAATAGTCCTTATCCTATGCCCAGTGTGTATGTGTATCCTATTAGTCAATCCCTCCTTAGTCTCCGGAAACCAAGGGACAGAAACGTAACTACTTTCCTACTTTAAACACGTGAGCATCCTTGGGCAAAAATAGCTGTACATCCACCTAAGCCCATAAAAATAACAACACAGGCCAATGAGTCAATCAGTTGAAGTGTGACTAGATAACACTGTCAAAAACCTGAAAACTAACAGATTTCTCTGTGGCAGTTGTGAAGAGCAAATGCATTTATGCAATGTGTGAAGAGAAGTAACGGTAACGTTGACAATACATGTTATTGCTAAGTTATTTTAGCTGACCCAGTCCTTGAAGTAACAGCCAGAGCTGTGCAAAGCAAACTGCTGGGAAGTATGCAAAGCAACCTTGAAATAAAAAAGTAAGCAGAGAGATGAAGCATGGTTCTTCACATTCTAGAAGCACATATTTCCTGTTGTCTTATATTGAAGGATTTCTTTCTATGCCAGCTACTTGACTTGGCCAGGCAAGAGGCTTGAGTACTGAAGAGCACAGGGGCACACTGAAAACAGAGTATGTTTTAGATACAAACTTGAGAAGTATAAACAGCTTTTCAAATAGTGTCATTGTTATTGAGCTTGCAGCCAAAGGCTGTCCTGATTATTGTCACAATAAACCACAGCTGCAGAGAGCTCCTATCAAGGGTGAGCACCACATTGCAATGTGATTCAAGTGGAATAGAAGACCAGTGAAGCAAAGCAAGGACTCGTTGGCACCATCAGTTTTCTCTTCAGTATATATTGGCTTAGAACATTCTATAAAAACCTCACACAGGGCTGACTGGTTTTACACCAGTTTGGATTCACAGTACATCCTTACAAGCTTATCTATTCTTTGAATTTAAAGGTTCTCCTCTTCTGAAGCTGTTACAGATCCAGTCAAATCTTATTGCAGCTTGAGAAAAGATTGCAGTGATATTTTATTTCAAAAGTATTTTTCATTACAGACATGGCTGCCAAACTGTAGTGGAAATTATTGCTCCAAAGGTAAATATTTATTTAACTCCATTTTACGTCAATTAGAATTTCCCCATCAAGATTCCACACTGATGTTAGCAAATGTCAACAACTGCTTATGTTTGGTAGTTTACAGAATTGTAGGAAATGGAGATGGATGGAACTAATTTTTTTGAGTTTGTTCTTTTCTTCCATTTTGAAGAGATCAGACTTAGTTGTGCTGCTATCAGTCCATTGTTCCTCAGCTGTGAAAAAAGTCTCCCTCAAATGGAACATTTTCATGAGACATCAATAAAAGTCACGCAACAGATGAACCAAGAACAAAATCAAATTAATACAATACTGCAAGTCTTGGAGGCACCTTCAGAGATATAAAATTACAGTAATTTTGTTTTGTGGTAAAATGCAAATCAAAATCAAGATTAGGTACAGGAAATGCCAGCTCAGCATCTGTCTCCCTGTGACAACTGCACAAAGCCAAGGAGCAAGGGCAAAGTGAAGACCACAGAGAAGGATTTGAGCTGCAGAACTTACGGTCTCTGTTAATACTATTTTTCTACAAAATTTCACATTAGTTTTAGAGGTTAAATGATACAAATATTGTTCATTCTTTTCCCCCAGTGTCAAGTTATCAAATAAAAAAGGATAACTCCTGCTAAATGTAGTATGTTTGTAGAAAGAGATACCATAATGGTAGACTAGATTTAAAGCATTTAATTTCTTGTGTTTAATCTGATAAAAACTTTAAAAACACATTTTCCTCACTCCATAAATCTACCTGAAGCACTACTAGAAGTCAGACTTATTTTCAAACTTTCCTTTTTTCACAGCCTCATTTGGAGTGTACATGCTCTGGGAAATCAGTGGAGAAGCACAGGATGAACCTTCAGCGCTTACACAATGCAGCTCAAGCTCTTGAAGACACGGATGAACCCACTTGGACACAAGGGACCCTCCATGAAAGACAGGTGAAACTGCTCAGGAGATCCATGCAGAATAGCTGATCTATGTTTTTTATTCAATCACAGTTTATTTACATTTATTATCCTTTATCCCAATGCTCATCTATGTGCATCAACTTTTCCCACAGTGATACAGTGGGAAGCATAATCCTCACTTGTCTGAATTGTTGATTTCTTTACAGAAAAATCACAAACACAGAACAATAAAAAAGAACTACTCCTTCCAGCACACCATGAGGGAATCCAGCGGAATGTAACGGAATATTCAGCACAACAGTGCCCTCACATCCACAGTGCACATATGCAGCTCTCAAAATCCCTAAAAGACAGAAATGCACCTTTCCATTCTGGAACAACTTTTTCTGTGGCTGGAGAATCTCAGCATGCAGTAAGTACCCCAAGTCTGGTTTTCCCTGGGTGAGTTCCTGTGTTGCAACTTTTTTCCCCATTCCCAAACTGATTGGGACCCTTGCCCTGCAAGGAATAGATTTTAGTGGATGAGTCAATGATTTATTAATCATTGTTAGAGTTACTCTAAAGGCACAGCCATCAGGATACATTGGTAGTAATTTTCTGGGGATTTAAAACTTTATTGCCATTGATACAACAGCAGAGCAACCTGCAAATTCACTGGCAGAGTCCTTTGTGAGTAAAGCCACATAAAGCTTTCAACAACTCTTCTACATCCTCACAATTGCTTCTAAGGCTCACTGTTAATTTCCATACTTGCTGTAGGCATCAATTCTAGAATTGTCATTGACTTCATCAAGAAAGTTGGTTGTTTCTAAGACACTAAATCCTGTCTAAAAGCTCTGTTCCATCTTCTGATATACACGTTAGTTAAATTTCATAGATTTTTTTCCGTATTAAATGTTAAGCAATTAAAAACAATTGTTCAAAATCAAATAAAGAGATCACAGAGGAACTGAACAAACATTAGAAGTCTCACAGGCATCCAGGAACCACCAAGTGAATATTGTGCTTCTGTGACACCTCTGAATTCCCTTTAGGCATATTTGAGCTTTTGTAAGCACCCTGAAATTTAGTGATCTCAGACTGATATGTTTGTACAAATACTGCTGGTTTATTCTATAGAATTACTGGTGGGTTTGGAAAAAAATAATCCAGGAACTGAAAACCCCAGTGAGACAGATCAGCCAACTCACTGATTAAATCTGTGTTTAGATACTGTAAGACATCCCTTTAATTTATTATTAATTTATTAAGGAAATTCAGGAGCAATATTAAAGCATATGGCAGAACATCTGGCCATCAGGACTCGCCATATGGCTGGGCCCTCACTTTACCCCACCAGCCACCCAGCCATCCATTGGCTAGATCAAGGCTGGAGGAACTTGCCATGCTTAGTGTTGGAGAGTTTGCAATCCAGAGCAGACTCTTTGTGCCATTCTGCTGAAGTTTGTCTCCTTCCCCATCTGTGCTGTGATTATCAGCTGTTCTTGGAGGGAGCTGCTGGTCAGGGAGGAGCAGAACTCTTCCAAGCCTCATGTGTAGTGATTGTCAGGAATGAGAATTTCTGCTGAAATCTCTGAAAGTTTGGTTTCTAGAGGTTACTGAGGGAATATATTTGGCACTTTTCTGAAAGGAAGAAATGCAAACTGGGGTGTTGAATCAGCTCAGGTGTAAAAAATTTGGCAACTCGTGGAGGTGTAAACATAGCTGATAGTTCTGGCTGATTTGCACAACTGTTATTGCAACAGTTAAGTGTGCACAGACTTCTCTTTCCTAAAAACAAACAGGCTGGAGCTGAGACTCTGGAAGAAGCCCATTTAACTTCAACCCAGCTATTCTGTCTCATCTATGTGTAGATGAGAAAGAGTTGCTGGGGTATCTTAAAAAGCAGTATATTCACTTATCCCAAACACAGCAGATCAGTCCTAGCCATTGAAGGCATTTGTAAGGAAGAATAATTGGTCACAGCTGAGGAGTACAGGCTTCTTTTCTGCAGTTGTAATATTGCTGTGTGTGCTCAGGGTACCAATTTGTCCTGGTTAAAGCACAAAATGCAGCCCATTCAGACATTACTGCTATTGTAACAAGAAACATTTAAAGGCCACCATTCTTATCTCAAGTGAAAGTCCTCACTTAGGATTTCTGTTCAAATGCAGACAGAAACAGGATAGCAAATTAAGTGGGAACGTTTGTTTTGTGAATATGTGACAAAACTAAAATAGGAAGTAGAAAGGCAGCAAAGGAAAAGAAGGCATTCCTTGAGTTAAGGCTATCAAAGCACTTTTTGTGGGCTTATAAATGAAAGCTTATTCAGCTATTTTTTCTCCAATTAAATATCTGAAGTCTCCATAGCAACAACCATTTTGTAAGATGCATATATTTCATGATGTTCTGGATATTGAGCTGCTAAGTAAAGTGGAAAGGGAAATGTCATAATCATAACACAGGACTTTTTAGAGTACTTTCTAGGGAATGAAGCAGTACCTACTGCCACAGAGCATCCATTTTCTTGATAGTAATGCTAATTTTAAAAGGTTTTTCTTCTTCTTCCAAAGAAATTATGCATTTCCTTCTCTGTTCTTGTGCTGTGTTGTGTGATGAGATGTGAATTTTAAAAGAGAATCTTACATAAAAATTTAAAACTTAATTTTAAATTTTGTTCAAGCCATGATGTTACAAATCTAGTTTTGCAGCAGGTCAAAGTCCTTTTTAAATCGCTCAGTTTAAATCACTACAGAGACATGGGGTTATAAGGGCTGAGGCTCTGCAGTCAAGTTAAAGAGATTGGTAAAAGAAATTTAAAAATATTGTCTCTGTAGCATGGCTGTTGGTCATAGCTCGGTAGGTGCTGTGCAAGGGAGAGAAAGCAAGAGCTGCCTGGAAAATAATTTAAAACTTATTTTGATAATTACATTTGTTGTCAATTATATGAGGCCTAAATCTGCAGAGTGCCCATACCCAGCTGGTATGGCAGAGAGCAGTAAAAGGTTGATCTGAGCCCTATGAGCCCTGTCCCCTTGCTGCTGTTGCTGGGTGATCAGGGTGCCCTTGGAAGGTCACCCTTAAGCCAGGGTGCAGCTAATGGTAAAGTGCTGTCCCCAGCAGGTTTGTTGAAGTTGCCTTAGAGCTGAGCAGAAGGGATGCCCACACCCCTGGGGTGTGAAGCAGTGCTCAGTCACTGCTGGATGCACGCCCTAATGGGTCTGCAAACAAGGACTTTGAGCTGAATTCCTCACTCTCTTCTTCATTCTCATAGAACAAATCATGAAATCCTGCACACTTTCTCCACCACCACCACCCCATCCCTGTTAACTTTTCTTATAGACATCTCAGGTAGCAACCCTGATTGCTCCGCTGGAATAGCTGATAGTTCAGCATATTTCTCTGTGGTACATTGTGTTCTCCATACCAACATTAAGTTCTTTTTCTTCTCCTGTTCAACAGCAGGTCACCTTCAATGTCAAGGACAAATCTGAACCAGGAACAGACCTGTTCAGCATCGGTAAGATAACTGAAGCATGACTTTCTTTTAAAGGAAGCAAATGTATCTGCCTTAGAAGAAATATGTTGTTTTATTTTTCCTTAAGGAGGTTTGTTTTTGTTTGTCTCAGCATGGCAGTTTGGGCACTACTCTCATCACAGGGATCCCATAAACTCTAACAAGGACATACTACGCCTGAAAATTCCCAGTGCTGTGAGTGAATTCTGATGGAACTCATGCTTAGCACAACTAACCATCTAACTACAGGGGTTTCAAAGAGAGGATTAAAATGTTCTATCTGACAGAAAATTGCTTCAGGTAGTTTTATTAACTGGATTATTAATCTCCATAAGGTACTTAGTAGCTAAATAATTTTTTCTGTATTTTCAGAGATAGTATTCTCAAAGATGTCTGTGTCAGATTTTCCAAAGGGAACACAAAATGTCACTGAAGCATTTCCACTAAGGGGAACACAGGACTCTCAGGGTGTTTATCCGTCTCTCTGGGAGGCTGAAAATCTCAAGAGGGAAGCAGAGGATAAGCCATTACCAAAATTCTAGTAATTAATTTTCTTTTCTCTCCTTCACTGGATTTTACTAACTCAGCTGTTGGTGACATACATGTTCTTTTTATGGTCACCTCCCCACAACAAAACAACCATGAACTATATTTGAGTTAGTCTTTATTATATATAAATAAGTTCTAAAACTCTTACGTTTTAAAATTTTACTTTCAGTGATCTGTGGGCTACCATTAGATATTAGACAGCTTTATCTGTAGCTATAATATAAAATCATTGCACATCTAGACAACTTTTTAAGAAGAGTTCCTACAATACTCATCAGTCATGAAGTGCCCTTCACAGTGGAGCTGTTTGACCCACCTTTGCAATGCTTCCTCCGGTAGCTTTTCCCATGGAATATGTTTGCTCACCAGTTTGAAATCCCAAATAAGGGTAGTAAAATCTGCATACTTAACAATGGAAGCTGTCTTACTTATAACACTGCTGCTCCTTCAGATTTTCAAAAGAGTTCTTACCATGACAAATATTCCCATTCTGTAACTATTAACATTTAGGTTAAAGAAAGCAGCCTGCAAAGCCACCTGTATATGAGCTGTTGATACAAGCTGAAGCTCAGATCAGCAATGCATTGCCATGAGTAGTGCCAGACTTAATGTGTATGCCAATGAGAAAGAGTTGCACAGTGTGGCCAGCATTTGACAGTATTTCCAGCTATCCAGCAGCATCCAGCTGATAACCTCAGTGGCTCTTACAGTACGACAGCAGTTTGCTGCTTCTGGAAGTCACTCATAACAGTAAAGCCACTTGTGCAGGAGATCAAAGCTCCCAAAGTCAGGATAACAGAACTTCCATTTATAAATGACAGATGATACATTTTCATTATTTTACTTTATCAGGATTGATTTTTGAGCAAATACATGATCCTCTATCCCTGTGCTATAGTTCTGCTCAGGCACTATGGAAAAGAACAATGGCATGTTATCAAGCTTTCCTTCTACAGGTCTCATCTGCCTGGTGAGGAGCAGCCTGTCAGCAAATCCATTAAGATTGGCTCAGGGGAAGAACTGATACTTTAAGCAGTGGCAGGCAAATAAAGTGCAGTAGTGGAGCTGCAGTAGGCAAAGATGCTGTGCTTTGAAGGGCATGTCACGCAGGGCAACTGGAGTATGAATGGACACAGAAAAGCTTAGTCAAATTAGGTTAGAGCAAAGCCTGCCAACAAACAAGATCTGAGGACAGGAAAATGAGGGAAATTAACAGGAGGAAATAAAGTATCCTTAAAAAAACCCCAAAAGGTATGATGTTGTGAGCAAAATGAAACAATAATCAAATCAGTGCTTTTAGGAAAAGTTCTGGTGCTTTTCTAATAGCAGCATAGATCCTGTAAGACAGCAATACCTCTGGATGCACAATCTCTGCTATAGTTTCTCATTAATATCATCCTAGATTATTTACTTCTCCAGTAATATTATTAGAAATAACAATAAAAGCAATAACATGTATCCTCAGGGTTGGTGCAGGTCAGACCTTCAAAGATACGTAAATTGGGAGCATTTTTAATTCCTATGCTACTATTCACACTCCTTTCAGATAAACAAATTTATGAGAACATTGTTTTTTTCTCTCTATCCAAGCTTTGGTTACATCCCGGTAGATTTAACTTCTAGTAAACAATGCAAAGAAGGTTTGATCACGCCATCAGTCTACCTCTCTGGCCTAAAATTCCAAGCATTATAAAAGAAATGTGCCTCTGCCTACATGTTGCTGTTTTTTTGGGCTTTTTCAGCTTCCAGGGTTCCAAGTTTCCAGCTACAACTCCAAATTGTCAATACAAATGCACTCAGTAAGCAATGTAAAGGCAATAAGATAATTGAGGATATATCTAGGCAAATCCTATGGCAGGATTTTAATGGAGCAGCTTGAGAGTATGAACCTACAGGACTCTGGCTTAATTAAGGAAAATAAAATAAAAGATTATTTATTGTTTCATTATCTCGAATCTACACAAGATAGACTTTCTGCAGGGCTGCTGGTGACTGGCTCTGGATCAGCTCTCAGTCCTATCCAAGTAACCTCCCAGAGAGCAATGCAGTCAGGAGCACCAAAACCAGGAAATCAAACGGAAAGGCTGTTGTATTTGTCCTTAACATTTTGAGACTGCACTTCTGTGTTTTGTCACTACATTTTATTATTGCATAAACATTTCCTTTGGGCCCCTGGGCTTCACAGCACCAGGATCTTTTCAAAGTACATTATCCAAAGATGTCATGCTTGCTTCAAACTGCTTGTAGCTGCAACAACAGCTGTGTGAGAAAAACAGTGAACAGGTAAACCGAGTAAGAGGAAAATTATCTTTTATATGGTAAGCAGCAGTCACAGCCAAATGAGTGTTTTGTTAAAGGGAGAGCAGCAGTGCTTTACAACAAGTGTAGAATTGTTTTGCAAACTCCAGCCACTTGTCTGTGTCAACAAGTCCTATTTCCGTTCTCAAGGTGCCTGGGGATAGAAATTAAATGACATGTGAGGTACCAGATACACAGGGCAAGCCATGGTTCTCTTTTTTTTATTTTGCTCTGACTCCAATTTTCACCAATTTCTTGCCTGGGTCAGTATATACCCTCAGTTTTATTGCTGGACCTCAGTGCTTTCTCTTCTGCAGTAAGGAGCAGTTTGACCTGATAGCTTCTCCTTTTAACAGATGTTTATGTGAAAACCTCAAAACAAGAGCTGCACAGCACTCCGAGATAAAATGTCACCTCCATGAAAAAAAGATATATAATAATTATGCCTGATAAAGTATAATCAGTTCCAACAGCAGCACCACCAGCATTGGTATGCATCCTATTCTATGTGCAGCCAGCTCCTTATCTAGATGTTGTTATCTGGTTCCAGACTGATCTAATTTTGTTTTTAAAGTGTAAATAAGGGAAAGGGAATAAAGTGATTGTGACAATGATAATTTGCAATCCATGCCTGATTAGCCAGTCCTTTGGAGTTGCTACTTTTTTTGTAGGAAAAGGAGAAGGTTGGAGGTAATGAAGCAGGGTTTTCTGCTTCTGTGGTTTTGTGGTTCATTTGATGAAAGTTGAATGCTGGTCCCTGCGTACCTTCAGTCTATCTACATCCTGTCTGTCCCAGTGGGGAGCAGTGACAATACAAAAATCTGGTTTTACCATATTTTTTTTGTAATTCATCAAAGGTGAGAAATGAGGCCTCTGTGAATTAAATCCCTCAGGTGCAGTATACTTTCCAGCAGTTTATAAATCAGTCCTCTAGAGTTTCAATATTAGCCAAAAAAACCCATGCATTTGTTTTTATGTTGATTTTCTAGATTCCCAGATAAACAAACAAACAAATAAACAAATCACAACAAATGTATTCTTTCTGTCTCCATCATGGCATTTCAAGGAACAAACTATCCATGTCATTTGTATCAGCATACAGAAAGTGATCTGCTTACCTTTGGGGTGGGATGATATTCAATAATCGCCCTTGTCTCCACACTGCTGAGTAATTTATATTTTTCTTTATTGATGGATGGTGTCAAGGCCCGAGAAAAATATCATTTTGCCATGCCTGAATTTTTTATAAATAAATAACAAAAAGTAGGCCCTATCAGGTCTCCAAAAAGGGCTGCATAAATGGACTATGCTACTCCTCAAAGATAACCTCTGACTTCGAAGAGCTCACTCAAAGTACATCACCTTTCCTTCGGCAGGATAAAATACTAACCTTTATCAAGATCTAACATAGTTTTCCACCTGAGGCCACTAACAACATAATTCTCAAAGTTACTATATTGACCCGTACCACAAACTAAATTCAAAACTGAGTATTAACTGGAGCCTGGTAAGCTATGTACAGCAAATGAGGTTTGTATTGAATGAAATGGCTGACAGGGAAGTAGCAGGAATTTCTTAGTGAGTTTGCTTTAAATGTGTCCTAGGAGCTCAGTAACATTAATCACAGTACTTCCATTATTTAATTCTTAATATCAGCTCTTAATAGCTTCATAATTCACTGTTGCCTTTAATTACCATTCACATCCCCCAACAACAATAAAAAATAGGCTTGAAGAAAAAGTAATGAAACATCAGTACGTAGTTTTGATTTAGAAACATTCATAGTATTGAAATAGAAATGTTGTTCCTAGCTATACTGTTTGAATTATACATTAACTCATTTCATCTGGTTTCTGTGGTGCTATTTTGGAATATTTTTTCAACCACTGATTTACATTTCATGTTCGGGCTGAAACTCCGCTTTTAATATTCAGAGATATTAGGTCAGCTATATAATTTATTAATTCATCAAAAAAAACACCATATTCTACCAAAAGTGTCTCATGTTCTATTGGCTGCTCATCAACTAGCATGTGCCAGAGGGACAGTGAATCTGAGGGGTCTGCAGAAATGCAAGTTTGAGAACAGCAAATGTGAGCCCTGGTGCACCGTGGGTGACAGCCAGCCAGAAGACATGTCAAAGTCCAAACAGCAGCCTGAGGGAAATGTGCTGGTGGCAATGCCACTTCAGGTTAGACGAAGAGGCAAACTCATAATAATAATGCTTTGTCAGCCACCCATTTTTCCTAATCTAAACTGCAGTTGCTGTATCTTACATAGCAATATAAGAATCTAAAATGCAGTGTGTATACAGCCAAGACAAACTGTTCTCTGCAGAGGAACAACTTGATTTAAACTCTGTATTTGAGTCCAGTAGTGCTACACCTGCTTTCAGCTCACTCCTTTATATTTTACAAGTACCAAGAGGCAGGGAGAAGCCTCCTTTTAATTTGTTGTCACAGCTAGATTTCTCTTTAGCCTACCTCCCTGTTTTCCTGCTCTGAAGCTGGCTGGAAACCAGCACGGAGAATGGTGAGGGCAGGAAGGGCACCCCTGGAAACCAGCACAGAGAATGGTGAGGGCAGGAAGGGCACCCTGTGCACCCACAGAAGTCCCCACTGCAAAAACACTGGAGCACCCAGTCTGGATCAGTTTGCTCTGTCTGCAGTTGCCTTTGGATCAGACACTCAGCAGAGACTAAACACAACTGCTTCAATGTCAGAAGTTAGTCATGATGGATTAATTAATTAGAAATTAAACTGCTGTCATCCCTCTTCGTTCCTTCCCATCAGGGCATATTTCTCATTCATGTGCAGCAGAGTTCTGCCCAGGCAGAGCAGAGTAGAATGCAGACATGTAGCTTGCATAAGTACAGTGAGAAGTATCTGTGGGTATCTATGTATAGACACAAGGACATATGTTTTAAATAGATGTATATACATCAGTATATATACACTGAATAGTTTGTCACTATAAATAAATACCGTTTAAAATGCAATGTTTACATATACATTTTAAATCATCGACTCTTGCTGTCCAGAATCCAAACGGCTTTTCTGTCAAATTCAGAGGAAAAGAAATACAGGAAAATACGGTTGTATCGCCACCTGGAGGGTCCGGGTGTCCTCACCTGCGCCTACTGGTGACTGGCTCTGCAGGACGGGATGTGTGTGGTGTCGCTGAGCACAAGAGTTTCATTGTAGAGCTGATTGTGTAGTTACTTACACCTTTTATCAGTCTTTGGACCAGAATAAACAACTCCAAAGCCTGGACACTTCTTTGTTTATTACTGTGCTCTATAGTGACATATCTGTGCCTTCAGAATGAACACCTGTGTGGTTTTTCTCTTGCTTAAAGGAAGGGCCATGAGGAATGGTGATTGGCAGGTGCGGTCAGAATGTAACACTTCTTTTCAGCTTTTCTCCTTTGAATTTGGCTTGCACTTTTAGACCCTTCTAAATCTTAGGGAAATGGGAAGGAAGCTCAATTTCAAAACCAAAAATTAATGCTAAAATTGGACCTCTTTCATTCACGCTGAGGAGATACGGAAGCCAGAAATAAAATTCAGCCAAAGCCACTAAGCATCCTGACAGGCTTTCCCCCTGCTTCTCTGCTGCCAGAGAACACCCAAGGGGAGAAATGGTTCCTGCAGTAGAAATGATCCCAAGTATGAGGTGTAATATCCCTTGGAGTACAGCAAGCATGATCTTCCCAGCATGGGCTGCACACAATGGACTAATTTTTCATTTATATACTTACAGAGACCTCCGCAGTGTTGCTCTGGTGCACTAGAGGTGCGAGTGCACGAGGATGCCACAGCTACAGCATTGCTGCTCTCTCCAGGATGTCTGTGAGGGACACAACCCTGACCACACTGCCCTCCTCACCTTCCTCGGACACACCGTGAGGATGGTTTCGTTCTGTACCAAGGACTACCAGTGGGGTTCTGTAGACCTCCTCTCCCTATCAGGTGTGAAATGGGTGCTCTGAGTGCAGGAGCAACACCCGCACAGCTTGTACAGCAGTACGTGGAGCACTCTGAGAGTTTCCCTGGCAAGGAAAGAAATTCCTGCCATTTCCCAGAGCAGGCATCAGGCTTGGCAGGCCTGCCAAAGCTGCTGCAGAGAGCCGCTCCCCCAGCGAGAAACACACCACTCGTACAAGCACTGAGTCGTACAAATCAGTCAGACCCGCCTGCGAGAGCAGCGCCTGCCCTGCCGCGGGTCAGCCCGAGCGCATCAGCGCGGGGCAGGGAACCCACACGGGAGCTGTAAATACAGTGGTGCTGCCTGCCAGCTGTGTGTGCCGGAGGGGGGAAAAAGAGAAAGAAAGAGCAAGCGGTGAAGGGCGCCTGTCGCCCCGGTGAGGACGCGCACCCAGCCGGGCGCTGCCGGAGCCGAGCCGAGCCGAGCCGAGCGGTGCCGTGACGGCAGGGCCGAGCCGAGCCGAGCCGAGCCGAGCCGAGCCGGCAGGTCCTAGCCCTGGGGTCCGTCGGGGCAGGGAGAAGAACAGGCGTCACTGTGTTAGGGTGCGGACCAGCACAGGCGGGAAGGCCCGGGCCGGGGTAATTCAGTCGCCCCACCCCTCGTACCTGAGCCAAGTCCTGGCTCAGAAGCGCCACGTGACTTGAGAGATCTACGGATTCCTGGTCTCCTGTGCCACTGCATGGCCACACGCAGAAATGCAGCCATGGGGAGGAACTGGATTTTGTTCTTTTTCCCTGTGATAACAACGAGGAAAAAAACCCCAATAAAATTAAGGAGGCTGTAAGAATGACAACAAAATGATAAGCAGGCACAACTTAGAAATACAAAAATTCCTAAACACACACATAGACACATATGCTCACGTGTAGGTCCTTCAATTATTGTCTTTTTGTACCATGATATGCTCTTGTTTAGGGAAATTACACTTTTAATAACTCCTCTTTCACAAGGAGCAGTAATTTTCATTCCTTATCATTAGTGAAACGTTTATTTTATGTACTTTTATGTCTGGACAGACAACAGCCATTCCTAAATATATCTTTACAGGATTAAAAATAGTATTTTAAAAATATTGTTAGCTGCAGATGATGGTAGGTAAAGTAATACTGTGTACTGTTGCACTTTAATGCCCCAGAAAAGAGATGGCAGCAGCTGCAGTACAGTAGCTGAAGGATAGGATTTCTCCTTGTGTTAACCTAGACGTTGCAAGGGGGCAGTCAGCCACATAAGATGCTTCCCTGCAATTATTGTACTTATCTGAGGAATAATCTGAAAAGGGTCCTCTGACAGGCAAGATGCCATCTTTTCATTGCTAAGCAACCCCTGATACCTCTTTTCAGGAGGAGTGATCAGCTTCCTGAAGAGCAGACAGCTGAATTTAAAGAAGCATCATTTTTTTGTCTGTCTTTTCTTCTTTTCCTCTTTTTTCTTTTTTTTTTTTAACTACACAAAAAATTACTGATGGCCCTGTAATGACAAAAATTAGGACTGGGAAGAGCTTGCTAGTCAAAGGACAAGCAAAAGTTGAGCTGCATACTGCAGTCAATAAGGCAATGCTGATAATGATGGCACAAATGACCTTCCAGCGTAACTGACAATGATGGTAATGAAAATGCAATACACTGCTCTATGCAGAAAATTTGGGTGGGAGAGAAAAACTGAAAGAAAAGTAGGAGGAAGACTACACTTTTACATTATGTCTTCCTGTTCCTTTTCTTCCATTTGGTTTTATTTTATCTCTTTCTTCAAGCTCTTATTTTGCAACAATTCAACAGCGTATCTGTTGTGGTTCAACATGTACATTATCTGCTTTAGTTGCTTGCTGAGTTAAGGCCATCAGTGCTGCCTTTTAGCTGGTTCCCTGTTTCCCTTGCTCATTGTCTCTGGAGTCACAGGTTTCTGCCACTGACTGCTCGTCCAACAGTCCTCACTTAACTAAGCAAGTATATTGTAAACTGACAGTGTATCTTCAGTGGTGTTTTGAGACAAGAATTTACACAGTGGTATTTTTCAGTGTGACAAACATACCTACAGTTGACCACCTCATGTTGGCTGCTCTCACTAGATGTCTCCTTGAACCTTTTTGTTACAACATATAAGAATTAAAGGTTTCTTGTGGGCATAGGGGTTGCCTTATTTTTTTTTTCCTAACCAGAGAGGAACCATGAGTGCCCACACTGATCTTTTCAGCTGATGCAGACAGCAAAGGACTCGGTTAAAATTTTCTACAGACAGATCTGGGTCTTAGATCCAATTCTCTTACCAGTGAATAGAGTGCATAGCAGAAGGGCTTCCTTTTCCTGCTTATCCTCTACCTTCTCTGAATGGATAGTAGTAGGTCAAGCCCTAATCAAGAAGCTCAGTTCAACCTCCTGAACTCAACTACTCAGCAGAAATAATGCTATAATGAGGATATTCGCTCCTACTGTCCCAGGCTGAAGCACATCCTGAGGATATAACCTATCTCAAACATACCAGTGCTCAATTAAATCCATTGTCTCACATTTATTAGTAGCAATACAGAAATTTTCAGATATCCATATAGATGTGGAGTAGAAATGATTTCATTAAATATGGTCAGAGTTGGAATGAAAAAATGCTCACATAGGATATATTTACAGTTATCTTTCCAGTTACCATGAGTACATGGAGTGAGTATGGCTTGAGTTTTACTCCTCTTTCTCTTTGGTGTGAATGATGGTACCAAAAGTACAGGTCAGTATAAGGGTGAATACCAGCACAGTGAGCAAAGCAACTGCTGAAACTGTGGTCAGTTTACAGACAGTTTGAAAGTATATAACTGAAATAAATTCATCAGCTCAATTAGGCAAAGAAATAATTAACACATCAGAGAATGGTTCAAGGGAAAATTCCTGGCAGGCAGGAACCTGTAAGGGACCAGAGGGTTTCATGGTGCAGAGTTGTGTCCTGGAGTGAACCACAATTTTCTCAACAAGGATTTCCCACAGGGGGAAAAAAATCTTCCTTTTGTAAAAGACCTCAAAATAATTCAAGCTGTCTGCCACTAATTAAATCCATTACACTAGCAACAGGTGGTGAAGTTGTAATTTTTTTCACATCTGTTATCATTTTCATGAGTCAGTATGTATTCATTGCAAGAGCAGTGTAAACCACAGAGCAGAGAGGGCTGGGTTGATGGCTATCATCCAGGCAGCTGCTGTGCTTAGCAGTTATCTGAAGAGCAGAGCAGAAGGGATGTGAGAATATGTGATAGGCAGGAAGGTGTTTGGGCAGCACTCTGAAGGGTGGAAAGGCAGAGATTTAAAAGGAAGTGAAGACATTTTATAGGCTCTTTTTAGGGTATAATAAGAAAGGAAAAGGAAACTTTGGTTCTGTTTAAAGCATTACCTTGATGTCTCTTTCAATTCCCTACCAGAGACTTTATATGAGGTGTGGACCATGTTTCTTGGTCACTCTGGTTCAGCAAATTTAAACATTAAAATCCCTGGGGAATTTCATAGACCCTGAGGACAATATCCATATAATAGCTCACATGTATGTTAGCAAATTGATCTCAGTCTCCAAAACACTATGGATTTGTGCAAACTGGCTGCTGGGAATGATGTGCCATGGTGGAGAGGGCTGTGTAAGTTGCAAAATGAGTTGTAAATACTGGAGAACTTACTAAGACAGAAAGCTGCTTTTAATGTAAGGAACACGTGGAATGGCCACAGCTCTGGGTTGATACTCACTGCAGCAGGTCGTCCATATCACTCCTATATAAGAGCAGAAAAGAATCCTATTGCTGAGATATGCACTGTCTTCACATAAGCCTTGGGCAGCAGCTGCAGCTCATTTTGCTGTACTTCAGGATGCTTGAGTTCCCACGAACATCTTCCATGTCTCTTCCACCCTCCTGCAAATGCCTCTTCTTTAACTCAGAGGGGAAAGGTTCCGTAGTTTCTCAGAGCTGTCTTCTCCTTTTCTGAATAGTGAGGATAAGTATGTATGGAGAGGTGAGAGAAGCTCACAATCAATTTACGTGCAACAGTTGTGGCAAAAGGTTTCAGGTTATGATTAGGACATGCTGCCTTTATACTTCTCCTCAAAGACTGAGGGTTTTCCTCCAGTAACTCCTTGCATGGCAATATTAAGTATACTTACTTTTGCATTGAGTTATGGTTTTGTGGTTGGTAAAAAACCAGTTCAGAACAAAAATACATATAATTGAGTTATTTTTTGAGGAATTTCTTTAATTGTATCTGGTTCCATGAAAATGAATAGATTACTGTAATTCTTTTTAGAGAATTATCATTTAACTCTACTGAACTTTGCACTAACAAAATTTTGCAGGTTGTTTAATGTTAATGACTGTCATTAAACTGAGGTTACTTGGCTGAGATCCATGGTGAGGGGCAGGATTTAACAAGCAGATCATGGCTCTTCTGGAAGCTCTTCAATGGGCAGAGCCACAGATCACTCCATTCCTACCCACATCCTGGTGGAGTTGTGTCACTAGAGACTCCCATGTGGTCAAAAGACTGTCAGGGACCACATCTTTTTCTTAATTAATAAAATTAAACTGACCCAGAAAATGAATAATTCTTAAATTGCCTAAACCTCAAATCAATTATAGTGGAGCTCTGGATGGAGGCAGAAATGGGTGCAGACCAAGTCAGTCCAGGCCTCCTTCCCACCCTCCTCCATTTCTCATCCTTGACTTTGGAACTGGGTGTGTGCTGGAGAGTGTTATACATGTGGAGGACTGTGGAGTCTTTGACACAATCTCCTCTTCTGGACTTGAGAGGTCCCAGTGTCCATAAACCCCTCTGTGTCTGCTCTCCTGCTGTCCCACTTCTTTGGATACCTCCCCAGTCCCATGAGCCCCTGCTAGCAGTGCAGTCAGCCTTGCAATTCAGCCCTTTTTGCCCAAAGGCATCTGGGATCTGTCCAAGGTCCCCAGAGACACCAAAGCATCACTCCAGCTCCTGCTGTGAATGTCCTTTCCTGTTGTGGCTCACTCTGATGCATCTGCCAGGGTGGCAGCAGGGCCCACAGACAGCCTGCTCCTGTTATTCTGAGGAGAAAATAAGCAGGAGAAAGGAAGGACTCCCTGTGATGCCGCGTTCCTTCATTCTCAAAACTGAATAACTAGCCCTTATTTTGTGGAAGAGTATTTGCCCGCAGAAGGCCAAAGTAATGATTTCTTCACTGAAATCATTAATTTCAGAGTTTCATGTGATGGCATTGACTGATAGAAGGAGTCTCCAGGTTTGTAAGGGCATGAACCAAAGCAGGTTCTATGGTCTTTGGGGAAGGGTCATTTATTTGTGAGGTTTAGCACTGTTATTAGATTATTTGTCTAAAAGGCTCATACGACAGTCTTCCTGAGAAGTAATTGTATGTTGCTCAGTAATTCCCTGGCTGCTGTCCAGAGCACTGTTTGTAACTGATTTATCTGAATCCTCTTCAAATCCTTCCCTTTATTAGCATTTCAGCAGTTGCTTTCCTATGTGGTAGTTACGTGTTACTCAGGAAGATTGTATGAAAATGGTTTCAAACACAGTGATTACATATTGAGCAGATGAGCTGTCTCGGGTTTATGTCACAGCCCATCTGCCTGTTCCAAACAGGCTTCCTGCTTTGTGCCATTTCCTCTCCATTGGGCAGGCAGTAAAAGACTGCTCACACACACCATCTTTATTCTGTTTGACCTTTCTGCTGTTATCTCACACACATACTTTAAAGTTTGCACTTCCTTCTGCAAATATAATTTTAATCCCATTCTCTTTTGGCAGCAGGTGCTGTTGCAACAAAAGCTGTTCATTATTTATCCCGCTGTCTTTAGCATGGAAGCTGAAGTACAGCATGTCAGCTGGAGATGGGCAGTCTGAGGTGTGCTCAGGGCACACACTTCAAGGCTGAATGCTGTAGAGATCTGAATTGCAGTGAAAATGGGAAATATATAGGTCTTGGCCCTATGTTCAGCACTGAAGTACATATATGCTTGGATTTGGACTGGGATAGGACTAAGATTTAAAATGGAGCTTAATCTAGACACCCTTTATCAGGCTCCCATTCACTGTGAGTACTTAAAATGGAAATATTTTTCCCGTAAGTTTTACATTTTATTCCCTTTTATTCCCACTAGTCTGGGTGAATACTTTGCATTATGAGGAACCCGCCACAAGGTGTCAATGTAGTGTAGCAGATTCTCAGTAAGTGTTTGCTTCTACAGCATCCTTTGACTTTCAATGCAATTAAAATCTGCCTTCTGATAGGTTATTTGAGTTGCTCGTGGCAGAAATTCAGATCAGATCACAGCTTCTGTACCCGATTCATTTAATCAATGAAGTCTTCTTGTGCTATGATTAGGAGGGTGGGGGCAGAAAAATTAGTATAAATGACTGAAATAAAAAATGTGACAAACCACAACTACTGTAGCACTGTGTTTTAGAAGGAAAGGCTGACAAAGTGGAATGTGGACTGGTGAATTAATTCTTGTCAAAATATGAGAAGTGACCATAAGCAAAAGACACAATATGTGAATTCACTCTTCACAGTAAGGAGTCGGAATATCTGGATGAACTGCTTTCTGTTTATAAAGCACCAGTTACACCCATTTATAAGAGGCATAATGACAGATGAGACAAGATAGAGATGGAAAATCAGCATTTTGGAGTTCCATTTTGCCTCTTCTAACACAGATCGTTTGTGTGTCATTAAATATAAAAACAAATGCCTCAAAAGAATCAGAGCTAAAGCTGACGCCTGAATTACAAAGGATGTGGAAGCAATTTGGTTTTGTACCTCAACAGGGGGCTTGGATCTAGAGAGGAAGGGCCTGTCAGAAATGAGAATGAAATGCTGTTAGGAAAATTACTTCTGGAATTGTGAATATTATCTCTTTGAAGTATGCACTAATGGATTTTGGCTAAGAATTTTCAAAGAGGTTAAAGACTTAGCTCGCATTGAATGTCAGTGGCTTTTGGACACTTCACTGCCACAGTCTGCTCTGAAAATCCCAGCTTAGAATATTAATTTTATTGTACCCTTTCCACTGTAGTAGGAGGGAGCAGATCCATGACAGAGAGAACAGAGAAACTACACAAGGAAATAAGTTTCTTTGTATTACATTCTTTCTTTATAAATTATTGTACTTTGCCTAATCTACTCAGTCAAGTACAAAAGTATATATAATAGGTGGCTGAGCAGAGAACATTACATTCTGTGGCACCCTTCACTTGTGTTAATGGCCCTCTGTATTGTGCTTTGCACAAAGTGGAGGGCACTGACTAGCAGATAAAACAGTAAAAAATATATCCTTGGGCACATTCTGAAAAGGACAAAGGGAAGACGGAGTCTGTTTATGCAAAGGGCTGGTTTTCTCAGGTTCTAAACCAGCTGTGACACCATGCCATCCTTTGGGAAATATTTTATTGGGCAACAGATGAGTGTTGGAGGTCAAAAGAGCAACAGCAAGAGATGCATCGTGTTCCCTGGAGCTCCCTGGGGGGAGGTTGGGACAGTAGTTAGAAAAATTGCGAAGTCTGTGAGAATATGCTTGTGTTTTTATCTTTTGAATTTCCTTTTCATACCATATCTCTTAGTGAGAGGAAAGACCCACACACAATACTGGTGTGGTGGTAAATAAAATGCTACAGGACCGCTTTAAGTTCTTCAGAATGAAAATATTTTGAAAAGATGTGTTTGCATCTCAATGGTGGCAACTAAATGAGATGGGAAAGCCAGCAGAGAAATATCACTGCTAGTCTCACCTCAGAATTTACTGTCAGACAGTTGGTCTTCAAGTGGAGATGAGAAAATATCCTTGCTCCCCTTTGGTGGTCCAGTGCCAGTGATTTTTAATATTCTTTATATTTTATCTCCCCTGAAAGGAAAATGAAGCTGAGCATTCTTTTTCTTGGAATAAACTGAGCAAAAACTAAAACAAATTACCCCTGATGGTGGGGGTGTTGGAATATTAGATTTATCATACAGTGTTTTGGTGTTGGGGTTTTTTAGTTACTCTTATGCTGAAGGCAAGCATTAGTTTAGATAAGTGCTATTAGAAGAGTTTAAGTAAAGAAGTGAGGTTGACTGGTTGCTCATTTTAGGAATGGAAGGATGAATATTGAAAGAAAACACATGTACCAGAGCTGGGATGTAAGAGAATCCCAGTAAATGGATAGGATTTTTCCCACAAAAGTTTGTCACTTCCAGATTTCCACCATTACTAGTGGTGTAAATAACAAAAGGGTCTCTTTTAATAAAAATCAAAGGCCTACAATAACTATACTAATTGGTTACTGTGACTGAATAGCCCAAATTGAAGGGATAGATCTGTATAAGTACAAAATGGTTGTCTGTACAAAAGCAATAAATTCCACTCCTGACAGATGCACAGGTTTCAAAGTGTGTATCCAAATCAGCCTGTCACCAATCCCATCTGTTCTATCTGCTTCTGAAAAATGAACACCACTTCGCTGCAGAGAAAACACTGAACATGGGGCACCTCTTGTTTGGTTTTTAACTAGTTTTATCCAGCCTGGACAAAGTAAGTAATTTTGTTTGATGATGAGACTAAATGTCTTTCTTTTACGCTAACAATGTAACACATCCTAGGCAGAGAAACTGGAAGTGTTGCCCGAACATCAGTAAAGGGATTACAATAGAGCAGAAAGAAATGAGAACAATCTCTGACACAAAAACTAAGAATCTAATGCTGCATCTTGATTATCTCTTGTATCCAACCTAGTCTGATTCCTGCCAGCTTGAGGCATAGATGCAATTTGCTCATGTTTGCCTACAAAACAAAGACTTATCCATCAGGATGTTGATCAGCGTCTTCCAGAACTTTCAGGGCTGTTCAGTATGTTCTTAATGTTACATTAATAGTTTTGTTACTACTATGCTTAAGAGCTGTATCCTGGACATGGATTTTAGTTTCTTGGCTATGAACAGAAATTGGGAGTTCCTGCCATATTGCATTTACAATCACAGAGATAACACATGGGTCCATGCAGCTGGAGGATTCCATGGAAATCATGAGCCAATATTTGATCAGTGTGGATAGCAACAGGCGTCATGCATTGGGAAGCTTAACTTCTACCAAACCTCTAGTAAGGAGAGCAGAGTTTTAGGGAAGGATTAGAAGGAAGATGTTATTATGGCTTTGTGGCTTCATTGAGCCACATTGGCCATATGGAAGGAAAGCACAAGGATACTTGTGAGAAAATCCAGCAGCTAAGTAATCAGAAAACACACTAGATCAGCCATCCATGAGGTGTGTTCATGCTTTGCTGGCTCAGAACCCAGATCTTTTGCATCTTGAAAAAACAGACTTTGTATTGAAACAATGATTATGAGGTGAAGAATTTCCAAATTTGCATGTCCTCTGCTATCATACATACTGGCTTTATTTAACAGGAGTCAGCAATGAGTAAATGATTTAACTTCCACGCTAACCAGCCACTCCAGACTTTGAGTCATCCTAGGCTTCCCCCAGCTTAGAGTGCTTGTCCTAAGGACATGCTCTCTCAAAACAGGACACCCACTTTAAATTCAGTAGGATGCTTTCTTCACAGATTTTAATGTTTTGGCAGTTCAGACAAACACAGATCAGATGTGGGTGGCACTATTCACTGTGTGAATCATAGAAGGAGGTTTACAATCACATTGTCTTCTGCTGAATGATGTTACCCAAATTGTGACCTTAAGATGTCAGAGACTTTCTTGCAGCAAAGCCACTTGTGTGACTTTGTGTCTGTCAGCATCTATAGACAAAGTCACGAGAAAGAGGCTGCTTATGATTTCTTTCTGTTCATATTCCTTTACAAATATTTTCTGCAATGCCTAACTTGCAGTATCCTTTATAGTTTAAATGTAGAGTCCTTAGAGAGACCAGGGAATCATTCCTGTGGTTAGTGTTGTAAAGATAACTAAATATGCAACCAGAACTAGGGAACGAGTATTTGCTGTTGGTTGGATCTCAGCACAGCCTTCAATGCCACTGGGTATAGCATAATTCCTCTCAAATTGGCAAGAGGACTGTGAAGATAACTCAAAGACTTCTTTAATTGGGCTATATTATGAATAGTTCACTTATTTTGTTCCTTTTGGCCCGAGGTTCCTCCAAGGTATATTCTGAGTACCCACTTTCATTAGTCTTCTTTCTTCAAAATCCTATTTTTCTTGGTTTTAATTTCTTCTTCCAGTTAAGAAACTCTGCTTTGAGAAGCTTGGCTCCCCAGTGCCTTGCTGCTAGTGCAGTTGTTGCTGGCTGTGCAGCACAGACCTGAAGGATTTTCATTTAGCCTGTCTTACAGCTCCTGTGAGGCACACAACACTGGAGTGTGTAGGGACATAAGTTAGTCTAGCAAGGAGGGATACCTATACCAAGATGCTGGTGCAGAGTAGGAGAGCCTGAAGTGTTGCCTCTCTGCTCATATGTACCCGAGAAGCAGAAGAGACCTTTCTTACCAATATCTGAAATCATATACAGTATAGCATACATGCTGTATTTTGAGGGTATTTAATTTTGAAGCTCTTGCTATCATTTGGAGCAGCTGGTGAAAGTTCAGGATGACAGCCCTTTGCAAGTGTTTTTGCAAGTGTTGGACTTTCTTTGCAACACACAGGTCATACTGCAATAACACAGCACTGTGACCTGTGTGCACTCCACCTTGACCCCTTAGCCATAAGAAAAATGATCAAAAATTGTTGTTCTTGAAGGCATCATTTAGAACACTGCCAGACTTGTTGTCATTAACCATGAGTCACAAATCTGATAATGCAATTTAAGATATTGAATCATATCCTCAACTTGTGATTCATTATGAGATTTAAATGCCAGAAGTGTTGTCTTGGACTGTATTCCAATATATATGAGTTCAAATACCCTTCCAAAATAAGCAAGTGACTAAGAGCCATAAATTCAGTTCACCTCAACCACTAATAGTGCCCAGAAAGATTATGCTTTGGCTTTTCTGGCAAGGACAAGGTAATAAATATCTGTCCCCGAACTCGCACCCATATCTTCCTATTTCACTCCAAGGATGCCAAAATTTAATTTTCAGCCTCTCCAGGGATGTTAATTCTTTTTCAGGCAAGGAGAGGTAACAGACCTTACAGCTTTTATTAACCAGTGGGGTAAGACTCCACTTGACTTCTTGAGGCACAACCTGTGGATAATTGTGGCAAAGCATGTGGGAGAATGAGTGTGATCTGCCCCTCATCTGCTCTGGGGTGCAGGGGCAGATGCTCAGAGGAACAAGACCACCTGAAGAAAGGACTTCTCCAGAGCAGATGTGGCAGAGTACAGTGTTGTACATGGTCCAAGTACTTCCTTCATGTCTTAGGGGGTAAAATACTATTTGCTGGAAAGCAACCATTGCCCATGGGATGCAATGTCTCTTTCAGAGCAAAATTCCTGAGTTTTCTTTATTGGTGCACGCCAAGACACTCTGTCTCCCAAGAGGAAAAGTGATCCATCCTTTGGAGTTGATAGAAACATCATTTTGGATGAATGATCTCTTACTACAGCTCAACAACTTTTGGGCTTGTGTCCAAAAATAGGTAAACCAAAAATTACGTCTCCTGTGTCTGCCACTGTCACTGAATACCATCTGCTGGATAAACTGTATCTGCTCTGTGCAATTCCTGTGAGTTGTGTTGGTTTTATTTAATTTTTTTTCTATTTTCAGTAAGCTCTCAGAGCACTGTATGCCCTCAGGACATAGACTCCCACATCATCGTTTCCTCTTTTAACAGCTCCAACAATGACCCCCCAATTACTCAGCCTTGTACACAGACACAGAGTACAAGTGTTCCACTAATTTCAGCAAGTCATTTTGACAGAGGACCCGTTTATCAAAGGAGAAAGAAGTTGAAAGCCCAAATGCTAAAGGTGGACGGTCGCATCAGGGATTAGGTCACATGCACATACCAATAAGTCACAAAAAACATCCATAAGCCAGGGAGAAGATGTTACTTGAGATCACAAACTAACACTTCTTAACAAGTAATACTCCAAATATGACAATTGCAGAGTTGTTTGAAGTGCCCTCGGCAATGCTGCATTATAGGAGTATGTGTGTCTTTAGAATTGTAAATTGATCTTGACCATATTCTGATACTGACATATAAAGCTTATCCACATGATTGCTTACATCATTGTTATATTAATGGTTTATTAATACCCACTACAGAAATACAGTACTTGATAGAATGAGACACATCCACTGGATGACAGTGTGATTAAAGGCTCAACCTTGAAGCTACAGTTACTCTTTCTCTTACAACTGAATCTAAGGTATAATCTGATTGATTTTACAACAGTTACTCTGAATTTACACAAGTGGATGTGAATGGAGAGTCAAGCACAGCAAGTATTATGCACAATTCAAACAGATAAAGCTAAATAAACCTAGCAGACACCTCCAAAACACCATATGAAGATTAACAGGGAGAACTGCTGGAATAAAAGCAAAATTTAATTTCCACACAACTGGCACATTTGGTGTTATCAAGCTGCATACAGATTCTGATTACTTTAAAACTGGGAGTAAAGATACAAAGAGAGTTTATAGGACATGTTAACAAGGAGAAAACAAATTCATAGGTGTCAGTATCAAAGCAGCTTTGAAAGACAAACCTGAATACATTTGCTTTTGAACTATTGCAGACAGAACAGTCTGTCAGCCCCTGTCTGAAATGCCCTGGTTCGATGTTCATCAGTGCAGCAGATGTTGGGCTCAGATAAAATATCGATGTGGTATTTTGTGAAACACTGCAGAGATAATGGAATTGCCAGAAGATCTGTGTAACAAGAGGTTTCAGCATACGGAGGATGATTAATTGCCGTGTCATGTGCAGGACCTAAATGGAAAGGATCATAGTACACTCTCAAAAAGTTACCATCAGTACCAAGAGGGATTTGGGGAATACAGCAGGTATTGCTAATGAGCTCACATCAACTGAGCTTAGCTCCAGAAAGCACACCGAGGTCAGGCAAAAATGTCATTCAAGAGGCAGAGTCTGGCTGGTAGAAAATAGGTGAGCCTGGGTGGGGTATCAACGTTCACAGGAAAACTCCCAAAAAAGAAGGGAGATGAAGGCATTTCTATTTCTGAATAGAGCCCTGAAAACACACCAGAAGGATAGAATTATTGCCCCCAATTTAATGAGAGACATTCACCAAGAGTTCTGACAGAGCAGCCCTTCCCCCAGGGCGAGTGAATCACTGCTGGATTTGGGAGCCAGGCTGGAAATTGTCCCCATGGTTCAGCATGTCCAAGAGTAGCCCATGGAAGAGATTTGGTAATTCACACAATCATTTCTCCTCACATCATAAGCAATAACTGTAGCTCCTAAAGGCCAGGGCTAGAGTTACACCCATTTTTCCGTTTCGTTATATGATGTTGTGCAGCTCTTAAAATACAGAGCTCACATTCAAGATAAAAACTGTAAAATTAAACAAGTGAGAGAGGGAGTGAGCTGGAAGCGCACTGGCCTGTGGCTTGTCTCCCACTGCTCTCCCCTTGGTCCAGCTGTAATATTGCTTTCCATTAATGGCAGCTGGCACCCAGTAATGTCCTGCTCACTGTGGAGTTCCTTTCCCACCTCTTCTTAGTTTATTTCCTTTTCCACCTAATTAAAATCATTTTTTTTTCTGATAAGAGAGTCTGGGGAAAATGTCTTGCATTAAATCACATATTTCTTAAATTTCACCCCATGTTTATATCAGCATTCCAAGGGTAGTTCCTTTTCCTTTCAATTCTCAGTGGGAATTCCCTGTTTTCAGTGAGTGTAGCAGTATTTCAGTCAACATCTAGACATTTTTCTGTGATTTCCCAAAAGTATTAGGAATAGAGCTGAAACCTCCAAATCACTCTTTGCAGTATTCACAAGACATCCTGGTGCAAATATGTGAAAGCCTCAGCTAATCTTTGCTCTCTGGCATATGCCCAGTTTCAAGCGGAGGATTCAGCTCAGGCTGGCAAGAAGCAGTTAAGCAAACAGCACCCAGCGGGGCAGGTGGTGCCAAGGCACAGACTGTGCCGCAAGTGGCAAAAAGGAAAACCAAGCTGCAGAATTTCATGCACAAGCCTGAGCTGTGCTGTCATGGCTTTTGAAGTTAGCAGCTAACCAGGCAGGATACCACTTGTCTCTTGTACTTTTAAACATTTCACTTTGCTTACTTTCAGATCAGCTACTTCATTTCAAAAGATACAGGGATTCAATTACAAATGAGATTTTCTTGCACCTGTAACTTGAGAGAGCATTTCTTGGTTTCAGCATTGACAAGCTTTCCCGCCTAACAAAATAATTCACTGGAAGTGTTTTAATATGGCCTGAGAGAACGTTGTAAGACAGTAAAAATTATTTTAAAAAATACAGTGCAGTAGTCTGGCTCCCAAAAGATTACAACAGGATGTGTTTGACAGCCCTGGTTTATAAAATCATTCTGGTAACACTTATATGTACAAGAATTGTCAAACTTGGTGCTACTAAAGGTCAATTTTCACATTCTGTCTTAATATAAGTGTAAAATATAGGTGACAAATTTCATTGTAGCCTGACAGTTTTAGATGTGAGCGGATATAATATCAAAAGTATGTCTTATGCTGGAAGCGGCATTTTTAACATTTCTCAACTGAATACGCATCCTTCACAATGTTTTGATCTTTTTGTAGCAGGACATGAAAAATGCACAACAGAAAGCTGCCTCATGCTCTAACAAGCTTTTTCCTAAGAGCCAAATGTTTTAAATGCTGCATTCTTTGTTATTTTGGATCAGTGCAGTGATAGGAACAAGCCTCAGGAGAGTTCTGGTAGATCCTGGGACAAAGACATTTTCAAGAAACTATCAAAATACATAGATTTCTATGTAAGTAGTTCCAGTCTCTCTATTTTTTCCCTCTTGCACTCTACTCCACCTTATTAAACGGTCACATAGTTCCACTTTCCTATTCTCACTGTAGCATCTGGCAAGGATGGGCTCAGCTCTACCTGTGTTCAGTTTCATCATGGTGCTCTACTTAAAGAACCATGAAATCCACTAAATGCTCAGACAGAAGCGATCTGAATAGTCGGCCTCAGAGAGTCCTTACCTGCCATATCTCCATAAGCTCCCCAAGAGCTGTAAAAATACAAATGATGAATCGATATCTTCCCTCTGAGGCTTTTTCAAGACAAGCAGTGACTTACAGATAAGGTGCAGTAACTTCATCTCTACTGTACATAAGAAGTACATGTGCATATATACATTTTAAAGATTCCAGAATTATTGAAACAATGCATTACTTGCCATATTCTGAGTGATTATTACTTGGACAATAATAGTTTTTCTCAGAAGTTTGATATGGGACTGAACAATATATTTCCAGGAATAGTTAAAGGAAAAGGTTTAGTATTTAACCTCATGGATGGATGAAAATTATGCTGGTGCCTGAATCTCAAAAAGTTTTAAGAGTTGTAAAGGGACAGAAATGTAAAACTGGTTATATAGCAGCATGGTATTCTGTTTTATCTCATATATTATATTATTGTTAGTGAACTGTGACAATTTTTTTTGGTAATGTTTTTGCATCTTTCTCCACCCCAATGAATATATTTAAAAATATAAGGGAAACTTTTGATTCTAGAAAAATAAAATTAAATACCTGAATTTTACATGAGAGGAAATTACATCAGGAACAGTTGCAGATGAACTATCTGATCATAGTAGTTTTCTCCCAATTGAAATCATATATCCTAACAAACTATTTTGCACTAGTCAGTAAAACCTTTAGAGTCCATAAATATTTGTGATGGCTCATGGCAAACCTGAGAAAGGAGATCTCTTTTGATCAGGGAGGCGGAAGACACAGCCTCAGCAAGGCATTTTTCTGCCCTGCCCTGCCTGTGAGGATATAGCACTCAGGCCAAATAAAATTCAGTTGCTTTGGAGGTAGAAACTGAAATGTTTATCCACACAGGGACACAGAAAGGACCAAGGAGCTGTGCTTCACATCCTTGGACAGTCAAACTCACTCCACATATGGATAATGGAAACTAGACAAGAAAGGACAAGGGAAGGAGTTTCTGTCCTGAAGGAAAATGCAAATACTGTGAGTGTCTTTCAGAGGAGTATGTGGCACACTGAAGAGTGACACAGGATTACTGCAGTCTTAATGGAGACAGTTAAATTAGGAGTTTAGAACTGTGTCTGACCAGCAAAAGAAAACCTGGAGGCAGGCACACCTGTGAGTGTTGAGCTGTGGGGCACCAGTTATAAATGAAGCTCTCTTGTCTAGATTACTGATGGAGATCAGTAAAATATAACCCAGAATTAATTACTTCAGTCTAGGATCAGGGAAGGATAATTTTTGAAAGTATGAGGTTTTTTGGCTACAGTATGAAATTGTCCATTAAGAATTAATTTCAGTATGTGGCAGCAATATTTGCACCGTGTTAAATATATTTTTCAGAGAAGAAAAGAGGCCAGATGATCCAACAGAGCAATGCAGTCATGTCCCCAGCAAGCATCACTGCCTCAAGGCTGCCCACCTTGACAAAATAGTACAAAGGAGGTGGCTAAGCAAAACCTTTTGGTTATGCATCTCACAATAGCAAAGCAACCTTTTCAAGCTAGTATTTAAAACTAACATCTCTATGGATAAGGAAGAAGAAGCAACGAGGACATACTAGCATTTCTTCAATATGCATTTGCCAAATGAATGATGTTTCTTCAAGCTTCTTTAAAAAAGACTGTGGTTACCACGTCCCATTTTCACATTCCAAAAAAAGTGAAGCATAGAAACTTTTCTTTGGAGCACTGAAATTGGCCATTAATGCTTACATGACTGTTTTCCTAATTTTCTGGAAAATTATTTATGGTAGTTAGCAGTTTTTCTCAAAAGACAAGAAGTTCCTTAGGCATTCACTGAGAAATATCTCACTGAGAGTCTTTCTGCCAGCAAACCTCCCCCATCAGCCACTGCAGCAGCTCAGAGCTGGACTCGCTGTCAGCAGCCCAACTCACTGTGTGGTACCAGCTGAGCAAAACTGTGTGCACTGGGCTAAGCAGGGCAGTGTATTTTTCAGTGTGAGCATTTATTTTCTGGTCTGTGCAGTTGCTAACCTGTCTGCTCTCCCGAACATTATGAGACTGACAATTTCTAATGATGACAAAGTAATTCAGCACTGTCTGTGTTTATTCCTCCAGGAATACGCTGCTTTAGCAGAAGCACATTTGCAATGTGCATGACCTATGCTCTCCTTAATAAATCTTTTCGACAAAATGAAGGGATGGGGTAACATTTGGAATGGGAGCTGCATCAACTGCTTCATTTTCCTGCTTTAGGAACTGGTAAAAAAAATGTCAGATGTATTTAATACAGTATAAAAGGCATTTTTTCCATAAATAAATTCTCAGATGTGTTTAGTGTGGTCTAAAAGGCATTCTTTACATAAGGCTACAAAGCAAATAAGAAAAGCCCAAGAGAACTAGTTTGTTCAGAAGATGAAAGCTAAAGGTAGAGCTGATTTCCATTGAAATCGTGGGTCTGAGGTGCTCTCCAAAGAAACACAATCACTGGTACAAAACTGATACCTCTAGAAACATTGGCTCAGGTCCATGGAACCACTGTGCCTACAACAGGAGACATTAACATTATGTCCTTAACATTATGTCTTCCTGAACTTCTGGAGCAGGGCAGTTCATTACTGGTGTAACGTAGTGTTGCCCCAGGACAGTTCTGCCTCTCCATGGTCCCCTTAGACATTATGAGCAGCCAAGGACAACTGAAGAAGTGAATATCAACCAGCATTACCTCCACAGTAAAGCTGGATAATGTAGACAAAAGCCTTATGCAAGTGAGTTGTACATGCTAGCAAATAATGGCCACCTGCCATTAAGATGCATTCTGGTTTAATTTTACACACCCACATCTGCCACAGTAGGACAAGAGCACAGCTGCTGCTGTGAATGTTCAGGGCAGCTTCTCTGGCCTGCCTGGAGGTTCAGCCCCATTCCCTGAAGATTTCTGTCATCAATCAAAAAAATTCCCTTTATATCTTTCTACTGAAAAGCTGAAAGGCTGAAGAAAAGAAAATAATTTTTTCTTATTTCTGTATTTTTGGATTTGGTGAGCATCTCCCTCCACTGCTCTTAATGGAGCATGGACTGAAAATGACTCTCATCTGTTTATTCATCCGAGCAGCAGCACCGTTCATTCTTTGAGCGTGGATGCAGCCTCCTGCACTAAAGCAATACAATTGTTTTCCTCTGCACTACAGAGGAGATTCATATTTATTCAGATTCTTATTTATTTATTTATTTGACAAAGGACTGGCAGAATTAAACTGAGAGAATCAAATACAGATCTAGAGCCTGCAGAGCACTCTTCAAGAAAGGCGAGCCTCCATTTGTGTTTAGGTAACATTTTTTTAATTATTTGTTCAGTAATTGTTTTTAAACAGTACTACTAATAAAAAGTTACAAACTGAAAAATTAGACCTGAGTACATTTCTGACTTTTAGGGAAGCCTTGAAGGATGATGCAAGATGTTGCAACCTGTCGGTCCCTGTTTCCTCAAACATTCTGAGAAGACTGAAGCATAAAGGCACTTTCAAGTTTGGAGTTTTACATACTGACTTCTGAGCTGAACTTTCTTGTGTGGAGTTATCCGTAATCACCATCCTGGTAGTAGATTTTGGGAAAAAAAGGACAAAAAATCCCTACACAAATCCTGAAAAATCAGATGTTTTTGTGTTCAAAAAGAACTGAAGTTTTTTAGCAACTACTCCTGTTAGAGAAGTATGGGCTAATAGTGAAAATAATGTTTGCACTCTGGTTACACAAGAAAGCTATTTTAATTGTTGCTATTGGAACACAAGAATCAGCATACTGCATCTTAAATCATCTGGAAAAAATATATTCCTTGGCTTTTTTTCCATTGAATGAAATGTTATCTAAAACAGAGAAAAAAGTTCCACTTCCTTATATGTTTTTAGTGTCTTCAGGGCATCGCTATTTATTTTGCAAGGTCAGAGTAACTGTATGTTATTCATTTCACTGAATTTTTGAAATAGGGCCTAGTACCTATCAATTAAAGTGACAGCTGGACCTAAGTGCATAGTACTTTTGTCTGCTGTAAGCTACAGGCACTGATATTTCAGAACTATTTGCTTTTACATCAGTTCTCTACTTGGCTATTTTGCTTAATATTAGGTCCAGAGGCAGTGACTTTTTGAACAAATTCTAAAATGCAAACAAAAAAAGCATCCAGATTAAAAGGTATTAGCTGGGTAAGAATAATTATAAAGATAAATAATGAAAACAACTAAAGGCTAAAATGCAGCATTCCAGTTTTCTCTAATTGCCAAGTAGCACTGACAAAGTGGATTTCTCAGCTAAAACACCTCTGGGCTTTTGATACCACAGCATTGTCTTGGTGGCTGCACATTGAAAAATGAATTTAGTTAGGTTTTTGGCCAGGTTGTGGGCATACTGGAGGACTACTGAGGAAAATTTTTATTGGAAGAAGACTGGGAATGTCATGTAATCTTCATTTCATACTTTTTTATACCTTTTCTCTTGCTGCGATTGCCATCACAGATATATTCAGATTGCCATCCTGATGTTTTTGTTCATCCAAACCTGCATCCCAGTTACTATATTCAGGTTCACTATCTCAGAGGTTATGACTAATAGAGGACAAAGCTCCATTTGGGAGACAGTGACTTTTTGGGGCATTTCTGGGAAAGCAGTCTCAGCATAATTTAATTGTGCACATTTGCAGATGTGGTCACTGCGTCCCCTGCAGCAAGTTCCCCTTTCACATCCTCTGATGTGGACAGTTCGAGCTATTCTTTTAAAATCTATTTCCATGCCTGTTCCCTATCCCCACTGCCAACAGCTACCCCAGTCCTTACAGTGTCTCACAGGCTCATAAAATTGCCTGGAGTATGTGTATGTGTATATGTATATAGGGAGGTATCGTGGTTTGTGTGTCAGCAATGCCATGCTGTGTTTTCACTGAGGTAACAGCAGCCCTTCTCTGACCTGGAGACAACAGCAGGTACATTGTGCTGCCTCGGGTCTCCTCTAAGAGTCACAGGCCATGTTGCAACCCCAAAAGAGTGTATTGCTGTGGATTGCTCAGCCCTGGGGGCCCTGTGTCCCGTTCATGCCTATACCACCACATTACGTGGGACACCCACACTGGCTGCTTGAGTCAGCACTGCCCTGACCAACAGATGCCAAAGCCCTGTTCTGCAGTGACAACATCCTCTGTACATCTGCACAGGCACTGTGCTTTGAGGCTTATGTTTTGGGAAAAGATGAAACAGAGTATAATTGAAATAGAACCTTTAATGTAAAATAAATTTGCCTTATTAGCTACAACAGACTCTGTGCCATATCTGGCAACTCCTTGTCCTCCACTGTGGTGGGGGGCCAGCAAGGGCAAATGAACTGGATGAAGTGGGAACCTGAGTGGATGTAGACCAAATAGCCTCTCAAATAACAGCCTTGCACCAGTTCTGCCTCCTCCTGAGAGCTTCAGCCAGTTAGGATGTTTGAAAGGTATATCTAGTGTAAAGCCAGTTTTAGAACTTCTGTGGTTAAACCTCTGTTAGCTGACCCAATAGCGAACTGTGTTATCACTAATGATGAACATTTCATTAACAGTAATCTCAGATTGTTTACTGCAGTAGGTGGCACCATGAAGGAGGGGATATGCCAGCATTCCAGCAGTGGACCTGAGCAGTTGAAAATCTGATTACTAACAGAACAACCCATCTATCAAACTGTAAGAGGAAAAACAAAGGTTCATTTTCTCCCTCACTAGAAACACTAGTATCACAGGATTGAAGCAAGGAAAGAAACGAAACAATTGATTCAATATTCACACAAAGAAAAAACAAACATGACATGGAGCAAAATTTCATGTCAAATATACTTGTATCATCTTGGAGTGATTTGAAGTCATAAGATTAATGCTATGAAGATGAAAGAGGGCAATAAAAGCAGTTATCACTAAGACCCTCCGGCCAGGGCAGGGGATGATTTGTGCCACTCTCCCTCCCAGCTCCTTGTACCTTCAGTCAAGCATGGCCAGCCTGGCCAGAGTACCTGCGTGGAATGGTGGGAAGAACAAAAGCCAATTCAGATGGAGGAATTTCACAGGTTATAGAGTAGTGTCAGTGGTTGAAGCACATAACAACTGCTGCTGCATGCTGGCCTGGCAACCATAAATCACTGTCCAGCTCCACATTTGTTCCTCAATGCTATATGAGGCCATTGCCCACCTGGATTAGCAGATCCATCATCAGTTTCCATGAGGCACATCCTCTTTTCCAGCAGAGAAGAATACGTATGCGTGAACTGGAGTTCTGTCAACAGCACAGGTGGTGACACAGCAATGCAGAGGAGGCTGAAGAACAACAAAATGTTCCTTTATTTCACCCCCAAGTAATGCCCCAGGCTCTGATCCACAGCACTCATCCTTTGCAGCATGGCTCACAGAAGAATAGACATGTTTGGCCCATGTATTCTTGCAGTCCCAATTAGGTTTTTTCTCCAATTGCACCAGACAAAACATCCAGATGCAAACTACCACCACAAGGGTGAAACCTCCCTAACTCAGCAAATGATATCATAAGAGTGAGCAGAAAAACAAAGAAATAAAGTGTGTAACTACAAGCTTCCTTACACAAAGAGAGGGGTAAAAGGGCAGCTTAATGATCTTCCATGGATCCTGGCTTTTCCCTTTGCTAATTGGAAAGAGGCTTGCCTGTACTCATGCCATGCCATGGACTGGTTATATGCAGGCACCCAAGCTATGAATGGAAATTCTCATACAGAGAAATCAACAGCTTTAGGTTGTTGGGGCCAGTCACATTTGAATACATGAAGCTTGACCATGTGAACTACACAACAGCAATTTATTGTCGCAGGAAATTCTGCCTCCACATCTCTTTCATTAAAGAACATACTCTGTCATTATTTCTAGCTAACAAAATAAGGGAGCATCAAGTTAAATGACTTCTGAGCCAAAAATTTGCACTAAGCTGTTTGGGGGGTTTGTTTTTTTTTGGTTTTGGTTTGTTTGTTTGTTTGTTTTTTTGTAAAGTGTGGAAATGTCCAGTACAAAACAACTTTTTGCCTGTCCAGCACCTTCTGAGGAAGATCACTTTCCTGCCTATGCCAAACCAGCTAACACAGTGAGGATCTGATGAACCCTACAAGAACAGAATGTCTTGTTCATTTACATACAGTAAACACATGTTTCATCCAAACACAATTGTGAAAGAGTTTTGAAATACTTCTTTCATTGCAGTTCAGAGACTGTTGGCTAACAAGACTCCCAGAAGGTTTTATTGTCTCTTGTTTACATGAGAGGATCAAATTACAAAAAAAAAAAAGGAAATTTTTTTGAAATATAGTTTGTCTTTTGTTTCCTGAGCACTTTATTTCTGTTAAACTTGTATTTCCAAGATTAAGCATCAGGAACCTTCAGTATCCTTCCAGTATAAACTTATGCTTTAAAGGAAGAAATGCATAAAATCTGGCACACATAATGATAATCTGTCTTTATCATCACAGTTGAGATAAAATTTAGAAGCTGGAAACACGGCTGTCTAACAGTCATAATTCTGTCTGCATTTATCTGGCACCAGCTTCCCTTGCTCTTTATTTTGACTCATTCTGTATTTTCTTCTCCAAATATTTTCTTAGATTGAGTACCTGTAGTACTAATGCCTGGTATGCTGAGTAATTCTAATTCTCGCCACTTATAGGAGTAGGCGTTGAGGTTGTGCAAACCTTCACAGTATCAAATCCAAAAGACAGAAATGTCACAGATTGTAAAGTCATTGTGGCAACAGCAAAAAGAGCTTCCAGAAAAGACATCTTGGAGAAAAGTCTGTGTATGTCAAGGAGCAAGTCTCAAAGTTTTCCAGCAATGGATGCTGCAGAGCATTCCAGGAATTAAGGCTGCCCAAAGGAAAACCAGATCAAGCCAAAACAAATCAGGTTAGGTAGTAAGCTTTTGCTTAAAAAACAGTTTGATTTTTAAATAGCTGTAAGTGTAACAAGGTTGGTGGTCTTTCCTAGGTCCCTGGGGTTAGGGGAAGCCCCACCATCACCCCGCTGAGCAGCATCCGGCACAACTGGCAGCCATGGCCTCAGTGAGGCCCCAGCCAGAGCCTCTGTGTCCACAGTGCCCCTTCACTGCCCAAAACAGCAAAGAAACTGCGAGATCCAGACAGAGCTGGTTGATGAAAAACTGTCTCCATTCACAAGTAGTAAATTCCATACCTGACCCAACACCAGTTCAAACAGCCCTCACAACCATTAGTGTTTGCTTTTCTCAATGAACTGCTGTGCTGAGCACCCGTGTGATAACCCAGGACACAGGCAAGGGCAGCGAGTGACCTGGCCCCCCACAGGACCTGGTCCAAGAGAGGCCACCTCTCGTGCACTCTTCAAGTATATTACAGCACAAATAGAGTAAAACTGGAAAGGAGGTGAGAAAGGACAACAACAGCAGGAGATGCAGCAAGACATGATGTTTTACATCTTCATAAGTAATCCTTTGTAATTTCTGTAATGGGTTTCACTGATGAGCATGAAGAAATCTGTTAATGAATGACTTAATTCACATACATAGTGTCCTTCTGTCATGGAAGTACTAAAATGATAAACAAACCAGCAGACTGAGAAGCTGGGAAAGCCCATGACCTGGCCAAACATGCACAGCCCAGCTGGAAGCAATGGAGGGGAAGCTGTGGTTGCAGCAGCACTTCTGAGCCCAGGCACTTGCTCCAGGGATGCACACACCACAGTGCCACCAGGGGAAAGACTATGTGACCGGTCCTTCTCTCTTCCCTTCCATACCAATCCTACTCATCTGTTCCTTTCAGGCCTTCAAAGTTCTGGCTTTTGCTTTTGGTTAGTTGTAAAACAGAATAGTTCAAATCTACTACTATAACATTTGTGAAAATGGTACCAAACCTCTGAGCATCAATGAAGCCTGTGCATGTTTAGAAGAAAGTCTAAATCATTCTAGTTCAGTGACCATACCAGCCAGTTATCATAATCAGCAGTCATCCAAAAATCTAAGAGTAGAACAATGCCAATGTGGAAAAAGGAATAATTTTATGATTTGCCTTTACTCAAAGAATACGTCTCATAAAAAAGGCAGAAAACATCATTTGTTTCTACTTGAATTGTACTTCTGTGCTTCCTTTTTTTCTGAATAAAATTTCCATTAAGTATTTAGGGAAGATCATGAGTCAGAGGAAGCTTGCATGGGGTTCTCAGTGTGCAGTAGAGTACTATTGTTTTAAAGTCATTAGCTTGGGAAGGCTATCACCACATTAAGAATTACCTCCAAAGTCACAAAAAGTCGAATTTAATCATGACGAGTCCTCTCTACCTACTAAGTACAATTGCAAAATGGAATTTTTTATTCTAATAGTAATCAGGAGACACATGTTGGAAGCAATAGCATAGTGCTGCTCAGTTATGGTGTATGCATAGTCATTGATTGATCAGCTCTGAAAATTATTCTGATCATTAAAGACAAGTGGGAGCCAAGCAAATGAAAAAGAAATAGGAATTTTCAGCACTTAATCTGGATGTGCAGGTCCTCACAGAAGAAGAGCAATTTAAGCATCTGTTACTGTCTGCTACAATTTGAATCTTGAGAAATCAGTGTCATAATTTTTTTCAGGAAAGGAGCCTGTGTTGTGACTTAGTATTTGGTTCAAGCTGTACTTAATTAGAGTAAATCATTGCTGCAAATGTCACTGAGCTGTAATTCAGATAGAAATAATGGAGCTCGAAAGTAATTTGATTTACAGCTGACGAGCACCTTGGGAAGTGCTTTCTAGAAGAGGTCTTTCCAGAAAGTTCTTAAGGGAGTACTGGGGTTAAAGATAGTTTGAGAAATTATAAAGTGGGTTTTTATTGGCAAGAGGTAGCAAGGTTAAATCAGAGAGCATTTGTTTGTCATAGAAAGATTCTCAATGCAAAGGCTTAACTCAGAGAAAATAGTATGACCATGTACTCATTCTCTAGCAGATCAGGTGTATGGAACTGATCCTGTGGCTAATAAAAATCCAGTTTCAAGACAACGGCTGCAATTTACTTCTCACAGCCAAAATCAATGTGGCCAGGTGGACCTCTTTGGACTGATGCAGCTGCTGTCTACATACTTTCAAATTATTATTTCCTTGCACCTATGTTAAACAACCTCAAAATTTCAACTCTGGTTGAAATAATTTATAACAGATGAGCTTTAGGCCCTAAATTTAGAAAGAGTCTCAAATTAAATAAAAGCTGAGAGGGTTTTTTTATACCTGTCTTGATTCACCATTCAGACAGTACCCAGTGATAGCAGTGTATGGCTGCTTCGCTGAACCATGGACTCATCTGCAATGCAGCAGCTCAGCAGCAATTCATTTCTGCTTTGCTTAAAGTTTGACTTCCTTTTTTTTTCTTTTTTTTTTCCTTTTCTTTGAGCCTAGGAGGACAGAAATAGAGTCTCATTCTATTTTAGAGGCATAGCAGAAAAGGCCACTCATTGCACATGCTTCAGACACTGGCTGGTTTTGACTGACACCACTAATATTGTGCAGATCTAGGCATTTTCTCTCCCCTATTTCAGATCATTTCAGAGGTACCTTTGTCTGACTTCTACCCCTCTTGTAGCTTAGCTGTGCAGATAATTGTAGCATGTGAGCAAAAATATAAAACAAGATAAAACTCACAGAAAGCACACCATAATATGAAAGCAAGCCTTTGACTTAACCTACCATCTCTGTGGCACATCCAAATACCTTATCCCTGAAGGGTGTGTGACACACACACTGTGCATGCCCAAATCCAAAGACAGGTCACTTAGCAGGTACTAAAATTAAAGAGTCACCGTATCACTGCTGATTGCTCACAGTCACACCAGAAAAATCTCTGCTTCTGACACAATATTAACACTTTTTTTTTTTATTGTACACAAAAGAGAGCATTGAAGAGAGAGCACTTGCAATATCCCATCTGGGAACCAGCAGCCTCACGGGTGCTGCGTGCTCACACTGACCCAATGCTGAGCCTTCCCAAGCAACTCCTGCAAAAAAATTACCCCTCTCATATATATACAAATGTTCTGTTCCTTCCTTTCCCTTTAAACTTTTGGGGTTTTTTTCGTTTAGCAGCCAACCACCCTGTGCAGCCCCTGTGGGGACCTCACTCAGGGGCAGCTGCACTCCACACTGCCAGGAGGGCACAGAACAGTTGGGTGGCAGCACCAGGGAGAGCCCAGGCAAAGCGGATGGGCATGACTGCTCCATGTCTCTGCCCTGGACTGTGGGAGGCAGTCAGGGCACAGAGGGATGAGGCAAGCTTTGGTCTAGCCTAACAGCTAGGCTTTGTTTAAGAGCTGACCAAAGCTCTCATACTAAGGAACTGAGAACATGGCGAATTGTTTTTCTTGATGCATGATACTTGCTTTTTGTGTTTCTTGGGTTCAGTGCCTACTCATAGTCTCTTCACTAATCTTTTATAGCAGCCTCTGAATTCTCAAGTTTTTTAGGGTTTTACTTGTTTTTCCTCTAACTCGCGTTGCATTTTCTCTCTCTGTGTTTGTTACGGCGCTGCAGGCGTTGCCCAGAAATCAGTGCCTCACTCAGGCCTTACATAACGGTTACGCCAGATATTGCTGATGTTTCCCACTGTTTACAAAGCAAACTCGGTTTGCTTCTCATGTTTTCCAGTATACAATTGTCAGTTTATAAATCAGCACAGGCTGAGTCATTTTTGCCAAGCTATCGTCTTTCCACTCCCTGTGTCCCAGTCCCAAGTGACAGGGAGCACATGGCAAGAACAGCCATACCAGTAAGGGCTGCTGCAGAAGAGTGAAGTTATTTTGACTTGATGTAATATGTTATGAGGTTATTTCAATGCTACTAAGTCTTTTAATTTGGCAGTTTCGATGCAGGATTACTTTTTTTAGCTGTTTTACTTATCCTTTGAATTTCCAACATTCATTAGTAAGAGCTAAATCCTTGGCCACGGGAAACTGTATCTCCTCTGTCTTCCCTAAAATTACACTGAACACACGTGCTGTGGTCCCTGACCCAACTCTGCAGCCATGTATTTAAAGGGTGGCTGCACTTACTGTAGTTTAAAAGTGAAAAAAGTTGGCTTTCTGTTTTGCCTCCTGTGTCTTAACCTGAAGGTGTCACAGAGCATGCAGGGTAGTGATCTTGAGCAAGCCATTGCTAAGTTTTGTGACAAACCTGTCTCTTTTCCCTGAAGATTTACCTCTCAGTCTGTCCTTTGCCAGCCCTGGCATAGCCTTTCTGTGTGCATGTGCTTTGGAAAAAGGGCCAGGTGACATAGAGAGGAAGAAATGTGGGTTATGCGGAGCATTTATTCTCTTCACGTCAGTATTTCCCAGCATATGCTATAGAGCCAAGTGGATCTGTTCCTCACGTGTCACAGCTCTTCCTCTAAAACCTTAACAAAATGAAGAATAATTTTCTTATGCAATGCTTTTTCAGGCTGTGGAAGGAGAGTCAGTCCAAAGAGCCAGTGTGTGAATCTCCACTTCACTTCTGTGCATTTCCCATGGGCACAGTAATGATGCAGCACCAGCACCACTACTCTGCCCTTTTGAAGATGGATGTTACCACTCATAAATAATCACTGATTCCATGTGAACTAAGAGGAGCTCATTCTTTTGCAGTCCCAACACTGTGTCACACCATGATCCATCGCCGTGTCTCATAGAAATGAATTGGCCTTTTGTCTTTCTACTCCTTTGCATTACCAGCCATTTGCATTTCTCTCAAATGAATTTTATAACCAGGCTGAGTGACTGCTCTTTGCAGAAATGGTTTCAGACTTTTCAAGGCACAGTGCAGGAGGAAGGTTGTCACACAAAGAGATTCACTATTGCTGTGATGCCCTCTGGGTTGTAGTGAACTGAAATGTTTTCATCTTAAAGGCTCAGCTTTGAAAGGGTGATTTCACCTTCCAAGTTGCTAACGAAGTAACTACATTCATGCCAAATTGAGACTGGTACTGCACACTAAAAAGTGACAAGAAACAGCTGTGTTTGACATTATGGTTTCCACTTATGAAAAGGTTTCCTTCTCAGCTCCTAGATATTTGCATGGAATAAGCAAAGCCCCAGTAGCAGAGCTTTGAGAGCCCCAGCATCCTTCTCTGTTATGCATTTTTCCCACAGTTTGCCCTGAGGCTGCAGGAATGAAAAGTAAAGAAGTGGTAGATAGATAGAGCTGTCCTAATTAACACTGTTTTCTTGTATTTTTTTCTAAGCTGATGACCAGATGGTTGAAGTTAAGTATGACCAGTCCAGGCACACTGAAAATTCACTCCACTTGAGTGCCTTGTTTGGTTAGTGTTTGGTTTTGTTTTCTTTACTTTTCAAGAACCCATGATGACTTCATAGAATCCTACCAAAAAATAATCACAAGTAATAAACTAACTGCAGTTTACACACACATACAGACATCCCCAGATTTGGCAGAGAAGGCATCAAATACAAGCCATAGCTTCCTTAGAAAAACCACACTGGGAATTAGGCATCAAAGCTGACTGTCTATTCAGTCATCAGGCAGAGCACACCCTCAGACTGTTCAGTGTTTTGAGCCATGTGGAGCAGGCTATTTGATGTATATGAAATGGAAGCCTTTTTTTGAGTTCTGAACCTGATCTGTAGGTCTGGAGTTAAGTATATTTCTTATGCAGACAAAGGAAATTTTTCCTGAAGCTTGTTGGATCTGCTTCATAGTAAAGTGGTTTTCATTTAAGATGTCTTTGTGTGTTGACAACCTTGTCTGAAGGTTATTTGATTGTATTCTCCTTGATTAAATACTGTTCACAATACAGTGCATGTCATGACCCAGTAAACCCATTTAATAAAATTCAGTGTCTCCTGACTAGCTAGCAAAGGGAGTTCCTATTCAAACAATTACCAGACCTTAGCATTGAACCTGTGACTAATATCAAATCAGAAATTACTCTTATTTTCCTTCTTCTTTTCACCTTGAGTGACTTTCAAATTGATTAATGGATGTAGATATCATCAAAGTCCTGAAAATCTGCTCACACACTATAATAAAGACAAAGACAAAAAATAATTTCTGATGGGTACATTAATTCACCTCATAAGGCATCTTGTTAATTCCCTTGTCTCTTGAACTATTTAAAGCTGATGATGTTGCACATTTGTCTCCCTAAAATAATTAACTCTTATCAAAACCCACTATGCTTTATTTACTCAGCCATAACAAACTGGTTGTCCACAACACACAGTTTTTCTTTGCTACCAGAAACATGAAAATAATGTGAAAGAAAGTGGCCCTAGATCCATAAATGACTTTTTTTCCCAGCCTTGCAATACCTGTATCTTGCTATCCTGCTGCCTTGCTACTATGGCCTTGAGGGAGTTTCCAGACATGGTGACGGTAATGTGCCTACAAACATGGTCCACCCCATGTCAGCTCCTGTTTGGAGGACCAAAAGAAGCATCTGGCTGGGACCTACATGCAGGCCAGAGAGAAACATGCCCTTCTCTGCAGGACCCACAGCTATCAAACACTCCTAAATACAGGAGCAGGAGTCAGACCCACCTCTCTCACAGTACTCTCTGAGTGCTTCTGATGTAGAATTTGGCATGGGTATTTGAACTGTTATTTCCTATTTCCCAAAGGAATAACGTCAGCTTGTGAATTTGTCAAAGAGCTTGGGTGCTGAAACTCTTTACTATGGTTTGTACAGGACTAATCTGATTACATTGGGAAAAAGGGAGCAGCTTCAGCAGAGAATGGGTATGACAGGATTTCCCGTAAAGAGATACTCTTCTCTTGAAGCTGCTGCACTTTTCCCAATATTAAATACTCAGGGAGCTGTGGGGGGAAATACAATGATATCTGAGCTGTTAGGACCTCTCTAAAGTGGAAGATGGGAGAAATTTCCTGATCAGCAGGATACTGTCTGGACTTGAGTAATAATATGCCCAGTCTACAAGAGAAATTAAGATGCCCAGATACCTTTTTTGATGTGAATTTAAGCATCCGATCAGGTGTAGGGCTTTCTGTGAGAGTTTCATACTTGCACAGTTAAGATCTGATGTGGATGAACCACCTAATGACTAAGGAGGTGCTCAGCTCTTTACCGCCAGTACAGCAGGAAAGCTGGGGGCCAATGTTGCAGCCTCTAAAATGAGCAAAGTCTATTGACTTTGTCAACAAAGGCTCCAATCATTTTTGGACAGGGAAGACTAGTAACATCTGTGTGATAATGACAGCATGACATGGTTAATTTAATGCAACCTGCCTTCAATGCCCTGAAAAGTCGAAACAAAAAGCATTCTGCACTCCCCTTTCTCAAGTATCACATACAGCTGCTGTGTGTTTCCAAACACCTGCAACATTTGTCTGAGGAAGATGCAGTAATGTGTTTAGTGTCTGCATATTTGTCCAAAGAGTGTTTAACAAACCATTGGGACGATCAGCACTTTTAACTAGTACCTTGCTAAGGGCCAATTTCTCCTCCATGTCACACACTGCAGAGGCCTTAAACACACAGCTAGTGTGACTTAAACCTAAATATGCAGTAAGGGGAACACATACAAATATCCAGCAATACCCAGAAATGTACTCACTGTGGTAGAAGGTGGTAAACAATAAAAATTCCATGGGTTTCAATGAATAGAGGTCACAAAGTTCCAAAGCACTTACTTAGAAAGTGACTCTGCCGATTTATTGTCACCCTCCTTCCTTCAGCATCACCAGAAAATTAATGGACACTTGCCTGATACAATCAAGCAGTTCCATCCTGGCACAATGAATTTATATTGACAAGATCACTGTAGTGTAACTATATATTTCAATCGTTCTCTCTGTTACAGATCAGTGCCTCCAAAAGCAAGCAAACAAACCCCAAAATGTGGATGATAAGACTGCTTTGTTGTCTTCTGCAGCCAGTAGCAGAAAGTAGGCTCATACAAAATTCTGCCTTTGTTAGGATTTGATGGATGTCATTGCACTACCAATTAAAAAAGATGATCCTGAAAACAACAGTGGGCATTAGTACATCTTTGGATACATAATCTTAGCCTTAAGGCTGAGTTGCAGTAATTAAATAAACAGGATTTCAATATGGGATTTGTTGTGGAGTCATTTTTCCATCCTGGCCCCAAAGAAAATGAGTGAGGCTTTTCTAATGGATTCACAAAGGACTTCAGTGCTGCGAAGCAGCTCATTAGTTTTGTTATTCAGCAAAGCATTCTAGCATAATTGAAGGATACTTTGGGCCTCTTCCCTCACCTAGCATCACATGCTCACCAGCTGGCCTGGAAGCTGCAGCCAGCAATCCCAGCTGGACACTGGAAGCTGTGCTGGTTACTACTTGACTGGTACACGTGGCCTTTGATCCTTCCAGAGCTCCCTGGAGAAAAGCACTGCTGATACAGAATCATAGAATGGTTTAGGTTGGAAGGGACTTTAAAGATAATCTTGTTCCACCTCCCCTGCCATGGGCAAGGACACCTTTTACTAAAGCAGGTTACTCAGAGCCCCATCCAATACTTCCAGGGATGGGACAGCCACAGCTTCTCAGGGCAACCCATGCCACCACCCTCAGAGGAAAGAATTTTTTTTCTGTACCTGATCTAATCCTACTCTCAGTTTGAAGCCATTCCCCCTGGTCCTGTCACTACATACACTTATAAATAGTCTCTCTCCATCTTTCTTGTAGAGTCCCTTCAGGTACTGGAAGGCAATAATTACATAACATCTCTTCTCCACACTGAACAAACACATACCTCTCAGCCTTTCCTCTTAGGAAGGCACTTCATACCCCTAATCAATGTGGTGTCCTTCTCTGGACTCAGTCCAACAGGCAGATATCAGTTTAATATGGTTGACTTCTAGCTGTTGTTGGCCTGAGGAGAAAGGGATGGGGCAAATTGACTGGAATGGAAGGCAAGGGAGGTCAGCCAAAACCAACCTCTCCTTTTGGCTCAGTCCAAAAACATGACACTGAGCTAAAGAGAGCAGTGCAGCACATGGGATCTCATGCCACAATCCTTCTGCATCCACCACCACCATTTAAGGGTGTACTGAGGGCCCCCAGCTGGGCAGGAGGCAGAGAAAAGCCAGGAGTGAGTATTTGTCCAGGCCAGCAGACTCCGTTCCTTGAACAGCTCTGATCAACGCCAACCTCACAGACAGAGGAAAGCATCCCAACTATCCCAGCTGGCAAATAGTAGTTTTTTCCTTTTGAGGAAAAAAATAAAATCCCATCAATTAAAGAATATTTAAAAGATCATTCAACATTTGTTTGGGTTGATTGTTATAGCAGCATCGCGTGGCGGATGGATCCCTGGTGTAAATGAGTCACTTGCTGCTGCAGAAAGGTATTTCTGCCTGGCCATTGCTTCCTGCTCTCCTGACTGCACTGACAGATCTAATCAGATACTTAATTGTGTTCTTTCAAAAGTGAACAGGAAAGGCATTCAATGACCAGTGAAGATATTTCCAAAGGAAAACACTCACTTTCTCCTGAAAGAAAAATATAAAGGATTAGCTCTCTTTGGGACTGTGTCATTGAGAATGAATGGCTGTAAATGTGGATTGCAGATGATTTACTCCGTATCTCAGGATTTGGGGAATGAGTCATATTACTGTATCAGACAATGGCTGGACAAATAAAAAAAATTCTGCTTCTACTAGGAGAAAGAAATATATAGAGGGAAAAAAAGAGTTCTTCAGCACACTGATAAAAATAAATACGTATTCAAAACAACTGTAGGATTGCATTTTTTTATAGCAGAAAAAGAAAAATCAAAATGCTTGCATATCTAGGTTTTTCACATTTGTTTATGAATAACTATATAACATATACACATTATGGTTGCATTTTATATGTCTGTATGCATAAATAAAAACAGTGCAGTTTTGAAAACTAATGTCTAATCTGGCATGTCCTCAAGCCCTGGATCACTTCTGGACAGAAAGAAGGCAAACCCTAGAAATCTGCTTACTTTGGATCTGGCCTCTGACACTCTCTGATGGATAACAGATAACAGTGTCATTTTTAAGAGGCCTTCAGCTGAGATAAAAACCTGTATATTAACAGCCATGTTTCTATGCTACATCAGAGAATGTAAGAGACAGTGTTTGGCTGGAAAAAAAATTACCCTCTTGGCATGTGCTGATATCAAGGAGTATTAAGTATTTTCTTCCAGCTCACTGAGCTTTCACAGATTTAAGGCAGATCAGTATAGCTGTCCACAGCAAGGTAATACATAGTAGAGCCCTTTCTGGAAGAAGTCTAGGAGACAGCCAGCCTGAGGAAAAATGCTGAGCTAAATTCAACACAATATTATTGTTCATTTCTCTGCTCGTTGAAATAGACTTGGAAAGGAAAGTGAATTTAAGCTCCACAGTGTGTGAAGTATATACTAAACAAGAAGTTGAATCAGGTGATTATTTATTAGAAAGTACAGCAGATGCCAAAGAACATCAGTCTGAGCTGTAACAATGCCAGTCCATACAGCCACTAAAGGCAAAACCTAGTAGCTATGTTTCAAAATGTGAAATTTAAAAAAAAAAAAAAAGGAAGATCAAGACACTTAGTTTGCAGCTTTGAATGAGTTTTCCCCAGTGTGAAAAGTGCCTTATCATTAGAAGTAATACAGGTTTGCGGACACCTCCCAGCCATGCTTTGCTCAGGGTAAAGAAAAGCAATGCAGAATTATACTCCATCATTCACCAGATTGCTTCAACTCCTTTTACTTAAATAGAAGCCCATCATAATATTACAGGATACTTTAAAAATGTTCTGCAATTAATTTCCAGAAATAAATTAGCTAACAGGGGATGAATCACAGACCTTTTTCCTGCACACACAAGGCTGATCAACTCTCAGAGATACTTGAACCTGGAAAAGTCACAATTAAAAGCAGTGTTATAGCCTTGCCAGCCCTGTACAACTTGCTCATAATCCAGTCCTGGCTTTCATTCCTTCTTCTTGCTGTATCCAAAGAGACACACTCCCATTGGCATGATACTTGTCTTGTTTTTTCAGGAGTGATGTGGAAGTATAGCAGAGTTGTGCATGGATGAACTGAGCTTCCAGCTCCTTTTGAAGTCAGAGAATGGCAGGCTGTGCATGTTAGAGTATTTCGTTTATTGCATTTCCCCAAACAGTGCTGCTTGTGAGCTTGCCAACACTAAGCAGTTATTAGTTTAGCGTACAGGAGAGCAGCAGCTGCTGGGCACGTGCCAATTCCTTCAAATACCAACAGCACTGCCACCTGAAGTCACCCAAAACCACAGCAGAACTAAGGAGGAAAATGCCACAAACTCATCTACATGTTTATATCCTGTGCTGCTGTGGGCAAGCTGCAATAATCACATAATCACATATGCAGCCCTTCCAAACAGGACTGCAAGAAAGTGACTCCACATACAGTGTAGCCAGGAGCAGAGTGAATGTAAACTTCAAAATTACAGTCCCCCTTAGGGGTTTGCTGCTGGTTTTCTACTTTGCTTCTCAAATAACTTTATTGTTGCTTTGAAAACCTCTAGTCCTGTTACAGCTGAAGTACTAACCAGCAGTTTACTTGTTAATGTCACAATTTGGGCCAACAGCGGAAGCACCAGCTGGTTTGTTTCTGACAAAGGCTGGAAAGAAAGGGCTCTGGGCTGGGAGCACGCAGCACTTCAGCCTTGCCTTTGGAGAGTAGTGGAGATTGGCTTTTGATGTACAACTGCTTCCATCATGTGATACAGGGCCTCCAGCACACGGAGCTGCATCCATGATTATGGCAGTAAAGCCATAGGGTGGGTATAGGGTTTTGGCAACACATCTGAATGCATTAGTTAAAGTCCTCACGCCTCCATTATTGCCCAATGGTTGCAGAGTTCTGCATTTGCTGTTTACCTCAACACATACTGGGGCAATAAATACTGAGTTATCGCATGAGATTCTGAAAGATTTGCAAAAAGTAGTTGAATACTTTCTCTTTTTTCGTACCACCTAGAGTAATGTAGTTATGAAATGCCTACTTTAATTCAACTCATTTCCTGCTCCTTGTACCAATGCTGTCAGTCATCCTCCTCAACACAGTGCCCACCACCATTTTCCAGCATGAAGGGCTCAAGTCCTTCTGTCCAAAGCCAGTCCTTCACACACCATAGAAAGAAATTTAGTATTGTCTCCTCATCCTTTGAGTAGGCCCAGAGCCAGTGCTGAGGGCAGAGGGCAGGGTCAGCCTCCAAGGCAATGTCCCCTCCAGTTCCTAAATGTCTCCACAAGACCTTTCTTTCGGCAGCTGAATTTTTACTAAGAGCAAACAGCTGTTTGCAGTAACAGGGGCCCCTTCTTGCCACCAGAACTTGTCTGATAACAAATCAGGGCCATGCTGACCCCTGAGAACAGTCCCTGTGCCTGACCCCATGGTTCAGATGGGCACCAACCTTCATGGGGGTTGTCCATGAGACAGCAGAGCCCTGCGAGCTGCTGGCATGAGCAAGATGTTTCTGTGAAGTCCTGTCTCAGGGGAACAAAGGCTGCCTGCTGGAGAACTCGGCAGAAATGGCTCCTTCTCGCATCAGGGATCAGCTGAGCCCACAGAGTCTCCGCTGGGATAAACACTCAAAGCAACGCCCTCAAAGATGGCTCTGGGAAGCCAAGCCCAAGCACTTCAATGGCAACTCTTTTCCTGGAGCACTGGCAGTGGCCATTGTACAGCTGCACTCAGAAATCAGACACTGCAGATTTAGGTGCTGAACAAAGAACTTCAAAGCCCCAGTGTTGCTGAGGCAGGGAGGGGAGGCAAAAGAGCTTTCAGAAGGCTTGAACTTAAAGATAGGAAAACACTACTCATCTGGGTCATGCAATACTTGGGAAAATCCAGACTTAGTTATCTTGCTTCTACTGAGTCTGAAGACCTTATTCTGATTATTTTGTGGGGTTTTTTTCAGAAATGATATTACATCTTTTATGAGAATTTAAATTACCTGAGTGCCTAATTTGTTTAACCGTGTTACATTATGAAAAAATGGATTGCACATTCAAAACTCACCAGCGTGGCTGCAGAGTTTTACACAGGTGCAACAGATTTGATGCTGCAAAGGCCAGCTGGTTTCCACAATAAAAGGTGATCTGAGCTGAAAAAAATACAGTTTTTCTGAGCTCATGGTTATTTTGAGACTTTTATTAAAAATCAACTCCAGCACCGGGTTGGAAAAGTGGAGGGATGGGTACCAAAGACGTTTTCCTGTCCTTAAAGGCTTGCTAATAAAGCAAAATTTTAAAAAGTGAAATATTATTACAAGCTAAATAATATCTTCCCACCCAAAAAAAGTTGTTTCAAACTTGTAGACAGGTGCTGGGGTGAGACAGGCTTTATATGTGGATGTCATGATGGTAAAAAAGAAATGCTATACAGGGTGGGTGACTCATAGGTTAAGTAGGTCATTCATTGAATGGGATTAAAAGTTGAAATGGAGTCAAAGAAAAAATAGGAAATAAAAAGAGCAATAGAGGGTAGAAATGCCCTAGGATAAGTGAGGGTAACCAAGAAATAAGAACAGAATACAAATGCCCTATGTACTGCTGGCAGCAGCAGAGGCAGAGTACTCAATTCCTCCCCTAGGGTGTAATGGTCCATATTTATCATAGAGAACACAAGGGGTAGGAGTGAGATCAATAATAATTGGGATGAAGCTTAAGAGAGCTGAGAAGGAAAGAGCTTTGAACAGGTGGCTTCAGGAGTGGGGAGTGTGATGTGTGCCCATGGGCTGCATCCCCTCCCTCATTCTTCTCCTGGGGACGTTCTGGTCCCCGTGGCAAGGGTGAGTGCTGGATGCCCCAGCCACAGCCCGGAGTTGCACAGACAGCTGCTGACCCAGCCCACATGCTCACCTCATTCCCTGCAGGGCACTGAAAGCCTTCATGCAGTCACTAACCGAGAGGGGAGGAGGGAAATGTGTGTTTGCACCCAATCCACCACAATTTTTCATCCCTTTCTAGGTAATTTCAGCCACAAATGTTCAACTAATTAAGAGAAAACAAGACTTGATTTGAATTGCCCAGCTGAGACTGCAGCCTTGTCAAATTTCTTCTGCTGACAGTAATTTCTGTTTTCTTTTGAGTTTTTTTTCTTCCTTTATCTGGTTTGAGCTGTCTGCAGGAAAGGAAACAAGTCCACTTGGAGGCTATTTCTGAGGTATTGCCTCTAATGGTCCAGTATTCAAGTCTGTTTGTTTACACTAAAAGGCACTTGATCTTGTTTAAAAGGCTAACATGTGCTGCAGACCAAATCCTAATGAAACCCCTTAATTCTTTGGATGTTTCTCTGCTGTGGTTTGAATTTACTGTGTAATATCTCAGGTGTGCTGCCAATGATGGATTCAGGTTACAATCTCTGCAGGAGAGGCAGCTGAGTTTTTTCTGTATGCAAATCGCTGACAATGTTAATGACTATCAGCAAGGAACAAATAATCCTACTCGTAAGCCAGCACCAGTTTCCTGTCTTTATCACAATCCATTCTTAGGAAAGAGGTGTAAACTCAGTATAGCAGCCCCCCCTGCCCATTTATGCAGAGACATTCCTCTTGCAGGTTTTAATCCAATTAAAAGCTTTTTTATTATTCTTGCAGGAAGCATCCAAAGAATAAGATGTTGCACCTAGGGATGCATGTCCATTATGAGACTTGCCTATTTGCATGTCTTTGTTCTTAACTTCTTTTATTAAAAAAAAAAGTCATACCATTTGAATAGGAATTTTAGGCAGCAGAAATATGATTTTCACATATACTTTACCTGCAGAAATACTGGCCATGTGCTCAGACACGCAGCTGGACAAATTCTTGTCTCACAGTATTCAGCCTGCTCACTAGCTGGGAATGCTTAAATCCCTGCCCATCACAAACACTCCTGAGCTTGTATCACTGTTCTGTTGTAACACAAAGGCTCGCTGTCTCTCCTCATGGTCCATCAAATTTGAAGATACCATACTGATACTACTGGAAAAAACACACTGCACCAATCCTGCTCACTTACAGGAGGTCGCTCTATGGGAAAGAGACTAATGGATTATGTAGCTAAATGAGTAAACCCACCTCCTGTCATTAAGTTGGTTTTATTTACAATAAATAATACTCTCCATTAGAAAATAAAATTTCTGGAATTTGCTGTATCTTACTATATTGTCTATGCAATGTTCACAAAAGTTTGCCTGTTCCAGGTAATTGTGATATGCTGAGAAATGGATTGAAAACATTGTGCTTTATGATAACAGGCTGAGTTGCAGTGATCTGATTTCTAGGTCTGCATTTCAGCAGTGCAGCTGAAGCATAGATTAAATTCTTAGTTAGCTGCTTTGGTACCAGCAGCAAGACAGAATTTATTGCCTGCTGTCATTCATTAAACCATTAAACCGTATTCATTTAAATAGTAGAAAATAAGTGAAGATGATCAGCAGGGTAAATTACCTAAAGGAATGTAGTTAAAATAGTTTTGAGGTAGCTCTACAGTATGACAGTGTCACTGAGAAGAACGTCAGAAAAAGAGAGTGGAGTTAATGAAATGCCACTTCACTGTCAAGTGCTGAAGCCCCACCAGCAGAGGAGTTGTCAGGACAAGCTGTGGTGGTGGTGAATGAGGAAATGGCTGGAATGGTGCAGGAAAACAGGACCTAACACTGCCTATAAACTGTACCACAAGAGAAGGTCAGATGTCGCCGTAGTTTCCTATGGTGATCTCCAGCATATTTTAGCAAATCACCCCAGGTGATTCTGAAAGCCCTGCTCAGCACTAGCGGTGGGCAGCAAACAGGGCTAAGCACGGGGAAAGCATTGTTCACTCTGCAGTGAGCTTCCCTCTCTCTAGCAGAGTTTTTGGCCAGGATTTCTCTGCCATATGGGCTCCATGGAATCCCACAGGCTCCCACCTGCAAGTCTGGCAGTATCATTTCTTTGATAATATTTGCATTGGCTACTTCATGAAATAAAGTCCATGAAATCATGTTTCTGAGTGTATGTGGTCAGTGAAAGACTGAATGATGACACAAACTTCTCCATGAGTAATGACTTTGAGCTTCTCCAACCCAGCACACAGTGACCTCTGCTCAAAGCTGACTGGATTGTCTGGCCGGTAGCAGAAAATTCCCAGTGTGGTAAAGTGCTACCCCAGGATGCCCAAGGGACTCTCTGAGACTCAGGGGACAGCAACACAACTCGACCTCTGAAGACGTTTGTACCGTATTATCACAGCTACCAGGAAGGGCCCACAAAATCTCTCAAGAAATATGTCTAAGCCCCTAAAAATATTTCAACAGTCTTCTTTTCTGGAAGAAAACTCTCCATCCACTAATTTTGGGTACACACTCATTAAATGTGCCCAATATCCCATAAGCGAGCTGTCACAACCTTGTTTTTAAAGTAAGGACATTTTTTACACCAAACCGATGTGCTGCAGCTCCAACAAGGACAAGGGTGAGTCCTGCAGGCTGGGAAGGAACCTCTGTGAGGGGTTTCAACAGCCCAGTGGCAGCCTTGTACAGCTCGTTCATTTCATCATTAAACTATCACAGAAGAACGCAACACTGGCTGTGCTATGCAGACACATTCCTCAGAACAGAATGGCATTACTCTAAGACAGGGAATTGCATAACTGTGTGCTTACTATTCCAGCTACAGCATAGAGAAGCATTACATTTTATCTCAAAAAAAAAAAAGGAGCAAAAGAGAAAAGTGTTCATAAATGACCCTGTCAAATCAGGTAATGAATAGCAGGAGACAAAGCAAAGACACAATTTTATGTACAGTAATGAAAGAAGAGCAAGAATTCTCATGAACAGCCAAATGCTATCCATGATGAATGCAGGTAATCCTGGGGTAGGTACCCAACAAACCAGGCACACTGGGAAAAAGGGCATTCCAAGATAATTAATGTAGTTTCATTTCTGCCTAATTTCATACACACCTTTCTGGTTGCCTTTCATTCTTTTTTTTTTCATTTTATTTTCATTGTCTCTTTCTGTGCTTTGATGGACTGCTGAGAGTGTGAAAAATGAGTAAAATTCCTTGACCACGTTGAAAAGTCCACATTATTTCAGCAAATCATGCACATATATTTTGTATAGGGTCTAGGGAATTCCAGTTCACTGTAAATAATATTTCTTGCTTTATTCATGCAAAGTCTTACTATGCTTAGAGGCATGAATGCTTTTGTTGTTCAAGTCCAAGGCCACTCCTTGAAAAGCTGTTCAGAAACAATAATACTAAACTACAAACCAAACTACATGTTGCCTTCCTCTTCTTAAAGAGAACTTCATTTTTCTTACTTCACCAAGCCTGGCAAAATGCTTGCAAAGTTAAATGTCATTCCTGAGGCCTAGAAACATGCAGGTTGGGTTAAAGCCAGATCTAAATGAATCAGAAATTAAAATATTTACTGAATTGTAGAATTGGAAGTAGAAATATATAAATTCTTCCAAAATCATCAAAGTCTTTCCAAAAAGTGCATCACACTGTAGCAGTCCGAAGCAGAATATGGCCAGAGCGTATTTAAAAAAAATGCAGAAAAAGCTATAGAGGAAAAACCAGAGCTTTCCTTGACAAAGTCCTTGTTTGATTAAATTCACAAGAAGTTTTTTGGCTTTAGTTCATTGTGATGTTCAAATTATGGGGTTTAATTCTTAAAGCAGGCTTTGCACTGCTGTGTTTAGAGTAACTCACACCTTTGAGAAGTATTTTCAGGGATATGGCAAACTGGCCTCCAATTCAAATGGTTTTGTTACTTCTCCTTCTCTGTTAGCATGTGCTATGATCTATGTGATTACAGAATCATAGAATCATGGAATGGTTTGGCTTTGAAGGGACCTCAAAGATCAAGTAGTTCTAACCCCCCTGCCATGGGCAGGAACACCTCACACTGGAGCAGGTTGCTCAGAGGCCCATGCAACCTGGCCTTGAACACCTCCTGGGATGGGGCAACCACAGCTTCTATGGGAACTGGTTCCGGTGCCTCACCACCTTCACAGTGAAGAATTTCTTCCTAATGTCTTATCTAAACCTCCTCTCTTTCATTTTTTAGCCATTAGCCCTTGCTCTATTAGTCGGAGATCAGCACATGAATGGCCTTCTCCGTGCTCTGCTGATGAGGGCTCTGTGGGAGCATAAGCCAGAGACCAACTTCCCATTACCTTCTCTGCTGTGGCAGCAAGTGCCAGGGGTCAGGATCATGATGTGCATGTGGATGCTGAGTGTGCATCTCCCCAGACTGAAGAGGTGAGGGTCAGCACACTCCTCTGTGGTGGAGCAGAATGAATAGCAGCAGGAAACAAAATGTGGAAGCCAGAAGCAGCTGGGAACACTCATCTTTTCTCATGTGTTTTCATGTGTCTTTTTACTGCTTTGGGAACAAAAGCTCAGCTCCAAGAGAGGGCAGAGCTCACCAAAATGCAACAACAGTGAAGAATTTCGAAGGTAAAACCATCTCTAAAATCAGTGAGAGTCCTGCAGATGTCACTGTTGGTGCTGACACATGGCATGGTGTCTGTGGGGGCTGCTGCCAGGCGAGGGACTGGCACCTCCAGAGTTCCCTCCTCTGTCTCCAATAGGCTACTTGGCTGTATAGACACGTTTGGAGGCTTTCTCTCACATCTGTCCCTGCTCAGGCTGACTTTACAAGATTTGGAAGCCTCTGTATAACCTTGATCCACAAAATAGGCTATAAGCTTCCTCAGGTTCAGCCAGCCCATATATTATTCCCCTTAATACCTAGCAGCAGTCAGGGGGAGGCTCTGTCCCTGCTCTCTGCTGTGCAGGCTGCTCGATGTGCTCAGTACCACACAGCTCCCTGACATCGCCCTACATGGCAACACAAATCCATGGGTTATGCTTGGAAGGCATTAATCAAGAGAGAAAAGAGACATTAGTGAACTCCATGGGAGTGCAGTAGTTTAACTCTCTGTTCTCACAGTCCACGTCCCCCAGGCTGTTCCATGGCAGCAGCAGCGGTTGCGGAAGAACAGCCTTCAGCAGCTGCAAAGCCTCAGCAAACATGGGAGCTGCCAGGGCCCTTCCCTCTTTCTGTTTTATGGTGGGATACATAGCTGTGCAGTGAGAAAGCAGGACACTTATCCAGATACTTTTGCAGAAGAATGAAGATAGTTCTCAGACAAACACTTTAACATCCAAATATTAGCAACAGCCACATAACCACTACTCAGACTTGTGTCTCAGAAATACTGGGTTTATATTAGTGTTTTAAAAGAAAAGCTGATGGTTTTTCTGTGACAGAAACAACATTTTTCAAAAGTGCACACAGCATCAGGGCACATGTACTGGAACACACGAGGGGGCTCGCTGGTGCTGCTGGCCAGGACTGGAGGATGCTCAGTCTCTGATGAGTTACATATAACACATTAAACTTGTCAGGTTCAAGGTAGGGCCCCAACACCCCAACTGAGATCAAGAGCCAGTGAACCAGACACAATGCAAACGAAGGGGTAGGTAGTTCCTACCCTGAATGTTGCCAGGTTAGGAAGCAGTCAGTGAGAGGCAAAGCATCGCTGTCCTTAACCAACCAGCAAGGAGCCATGACAGGAAGAAGGAGGTGACAAACTCTATTTTGCTATATGGAAAATCAAAGCAGAGTGAGTTATTGGGGGTTATGGGTGAGAAATCTGTGACAGAGCTCAAAATCGTCACCTCATCTCTGAAATCTCCATCCTGAGACTGAAGCAGAGGGCCTCAAAGTCTGACTGTCATCACCAGCACACAGGGAGAGAAACCACAGCTCGTTGTTCAGAGCTGCCAATTGTTTTGATACTACACTTCATTTATTTTTGGAAACTGAATTTGATGGGAAGAAATTAGCTATTGAATAGAGAGAAAGGATGTTGTTCTGTCCAATGCCTTTTGTAACCTGAAAACCAGTTTCTTTTTTATTTTTAATTTCCTTTTATTTTTTTCTGGTTTTAAATTGCCCTGTCATTGTTGCTCCTTGAAGACTTACTGCTAAATGTTCAGTAATCAAGAGCTGATCCTTAGACCAGACTCAAATATCTTATTTGTGCAAGTCCATGAATAACTTTGCCCAAATTCCCTCTTTCTAATATAATTCAGCTGACTTAGAGAGAGTTTATAGCAACATAAATGAGAGGAGTCTCAGGTTCAATGCTTCATTTTCCATCCGCATCTGAAGTTAACTACCAGCTTTATTCCCTGATCCTGCTGAAAGAGCTGATGATGGTGGTACACAAACAAAGGCGCCTTGACGTGCAAAGAGTTGTGTATGTTGTTCCTAAACAAACATGCCCATGTTAACTTCAGCCTCATTAAAAATACAAGAAAAACATTCATTCTGGGATCCCAGACAGGCAAATGGTACTAAAGGATGTGTTCTAAGCATTAAAAACACAAAAAACACTCCAAAACAAATAGGAAAGAACCCCACCGTAAATCCATGGTAGGTAAATACCCAAAATTATAAACCTTAAAAAAGAAAACATGTTTTCTATGTCCTGCTTAGTATGTCTTGATTCATGGATAAAAGGATTTAAAATTCTTTTTACTCTATCCACTTTTAATAGGAAAATCCAGGTGCAGATGTGGGCTTCATTCCAGTGCCAAGCTCCCTGCTCTGTTTAATAAAGAGTTTAATGCAATTTAATCCAAGAGCCAAAGAGCTCTAAGATACCAGCACTAGAGATTCAGAATCCTAATTAATTTTCTGTTGGTCACAGTTATCACAGAGATTGCCTTACTTGTGCTTTTGCTAATATGGTTTAAAAAAAGTGAAATCCAATAAACTGTGTTTGCACTTAGTTGCAGTTCCTGGAGAAATGATTAATATTTATGTAAGAAAATAGAATACTGTCAACCAGACTTATTCAGTTATCTCCTCCTTCCCCTTGCTTTGTCCCTGCCCATGAGATTGTTCTGTCATTAATGAAGGGATAAGCATAAGTGCATGGAAACACCACTGGCTGAGCCTGTCCCATCATACACTGGTGTTTAAGAGCAGAAGGCAGAAGCATATATTCTCACTCCTGACAGAAAATACACAGGAAGACATAACGACAGGACCTTCCCACCATATGAGAAGAAAAAATTTTGAATGGCTTATGAAGGTGAGCAGGTGATTTGAAATTCATAGAATTATCAAATGGTTTGGGTTGGAAGGGACCTTAAAGACCATCTAGTTCCAAAGCCCCTGCCATGGGCAGGAACACTTTCCCCTAGACCAGGTTGCTCAGAGCCCCATCCAACCCAACCTGAACACTTCCAGAGATGAGCTAGTGACACCATTTTTTGAGAAGCAAGTGTAAGCCATGCCCCCCTTGGCCTGGAAGAAGCCATTGACAGCAAAACCATTGATCTGTGCACATGCAGCAGCCGTGGCCCTCCCGCTGTGTGCCACACGCCTGGGCCACTCACCCAGGCTGTCTATAAGCCCAGGCAGGCAGCAGCAAACTGGCCTCCACGGCACACGCAGTGGTGACATAAAGAAATCCATGTGCCCAAGAGCCACAACGAGGAAAGGCCAAGCGGCATATGAACAACAGCGGCGGGGCTGGGGGTCAAGGTTTTATAGCCAAATTCTAAGCATAGGGAAAAACAGCCTTCCCTGGGCAGCTGTGCTAGAGGCTCTCCCAAAGCAATGAACATGTCTGTAACCCCTGTAGGTTGTGTCTCTCACTACCTGCCTGTATGAGTCCCAAACCACAGTCCCAGGGGCAGGCACTGGGCTGGCCACATGCTCAGCATACCCAGAGCAGTTTGTGTGTCCTGTACCCATACACGGTGATATGGACATTTGCAGAAGTCCTTTGTTTCTAGGAAGACAGACTACACACTGGCTTCATTTCATTCTGGAGTAGGGTGAAATTCTGATTGAGAAAAATACTGACAGGGGCTCAAATGATGGCTCACAAATTCAATATGCTCAATACAAATGTACAAACACCAGAACTTCTGACCTCTAGCCACAATATCACTTTTGTAATATGATGACACTATACCAAGCTATATCCTCCTGGTTCAAGAGCCAAATGCTATTTGCTGAAAGCCAGCTCAGTTTGTCTAAACTTAATAAAATATCCTTCTGCAAAAAAGCATAAGGATTTTCTTCTGAAAGAAAATAATAAACATTTGACAATTTAAACAAACTGAACCCTGCTGAAACCCTTTGAGGCTCAAATACATTGCTTTTTTTTCCTTCCTCTCAAATGATAGAAGTAGACCATGTTATACATTCACTAAAACTGTTTCATTGCATTGATGGGTCTCACCTTTATGATTTTCACTCCCATTTAAAGATACCTGTAACTTCTGCTGCAAAGAAGACTAGCTAAAGAGATCATCTTCTCCGTATTTATGTGCCGTATATTACATAGTCAAAAATAATGAAAAATCACTAATTTCATTGCATAAGTAATTTCAGGAATGATGCTGCGTTGTGGGGTTTTTTAATAATGCACTCTTTCATATGATGAGTTTTAACCCAGCCTCACACAAATGCTGAGCTGCTTTATGATGATCACAGTGATGGGGCATCCCCTGAGAGAGGTGACACTGGTGTGCAGTTGGGCAGTTACTCGGCAGCTGCATAGATTGCACAAACCACTTAGAAAAATGCCTTTGAGACTCCCTTGACCCAAAAGGAACGGTGCCTCTATGGACTATGAATGTCATTTCTCTGCTTGTCAAAGGGGAGAAATATTCTGATGATAACTACATTACTGAGAGGGTTATACACAAGAAGAAAACAATTCAATTTGAGGGTTTACTTAGAAGACAAAACTTGTCAAAACATGGTCTTTTTCCCACTGATGCCTAGAGCCCTTTGCCAGAGCTTTCAATGTCAGCAGGACCGTGCCTCTTACTTGCAAGGGAAGACTCACTCTGTGATGATTACAAATGGAAAGGCTGAATAATACAGGCTGCTGAGAAAGTCCTGTGACTCGGAAAAATTCCTCACACCTCCTGCTGCTGCTTTCAGCATCATCACTGGGACTATTTGATGTCACAGTGGCACTTGCAGGGCGGCTGATGCTGCAGGGGCCAGCGTTGATGCTCCCACCTCCAGGGCCAGTGATGTAATTGGAAAGAGAAGAGCAGGTTAAGACAAACACATCAGAATGGAGAGCTAAAGGCAGTGAGAGACGAACCCTTGCTGTGACAGAGTTATCACAGCTTGGCTATTTTCAGGTTGTAATTTCATGCAGACATATGGGAAGAGTGGGAAAAAACAATTTGTATGTATTTCAGTTAGAGCCACTGTCCTGATCTTTGTGCCTTTGAAGATGAAAAAATAAATCTCAGAGTATCTGTATCTGAATCTAGGAACACATTTTCCTCCTAATCTCACAAGACTTCCAGAGCTGCAATTAGTTATGGAGTGTCTGTTTTCTTTGTCCCACCTAAGGATTCAGCAGCATTTGATATCCATGCACAGTGAGCATCTCATCGTGTTTGGTGACAGCATCCTCCTAGATGTCAGTGGGAACTGGGAGGGGCTCTGGAAGCAGTTGTGAATCTCTGTTAAGCTAACTTCTCTACAGAGTTTTCAAATGATCACTGTTTTAATCGTGTGATATTTCACCAAGAGTTCTTTGTGCACTGAAACACGTCATCAGAAGAAAATTATCAGCAAAATGCACTGCAGCACAAGAACCAGCCCACTAATCTGCTCTAAAAGCTGGCAGGGAGGGAAAGTGCTTGTGAAGATGCACATGAGTGAATGACTTGCCTGTCTCTGAGGGGTCAGCGTGAAACCACCAGCAATTAGGTGCTGAGGGAATAAAAGAAAGCACTGAAAATTCAACTGTCTCGGCATGTGGGCAAGGATGACTAAAATGTCTTCTTTCATTTTGAAGTCACTTTTCTGGGCAACCAGTATTTATGTGTTTAGGAACAGAAGAGTCATAAAAGAGATAAAGGACTGGGTTTTCTCAAGAGGAAACAAGTTTAATGCACAACAGAAATCTTTCTCTATATTTTCACCACAGTGACAAAGTGACTCCTCTCTTTTCATTAACAATATTGTACTTGTCAAGAAAAAGTCAAGTCAATAACTAATGCTTCTTGAAACATAAGGTCTTGACATATAAGGTCTTTTTTTCATTTAATAGAAATGAGAGAACTTGACTGTGCCCTTCTGGTCTGAGTCACCTCAGAAACTGCTGAAAGACAGGGATCAGGGTGAGTGGGGATTGAGTATGGCTGGCTGGGGCCACGCTTGGCCCCTATGGTCGTGCAGAACAGAAGACAGTGCATTCTTGCAAATTTATAAGTAACATTTTGCCTGTTGCCCTCAACCACAAAATTTACCACCAATACTTACACAAAAGTTTGCTGTAAAAAATTAACATGATAAGGGGGAAAAAGATATTTTCCCATTTCTACAGATATTCCATTGTAGTGCCTCATAATAAGAGCCACTTTCAGGCTTATCAAAATGGGATAGAGATGGTTTAATCAGTGTGCCTCTAGTCCCTCAGTAATGCTCTGACTTTGGGCAGGTAATTTATCTGGTCTGTGCATCAGTTTTTCCTTCTGCAGAAAGGGGGAATTGAATTTTACCTTATAGGGGCGTGCTGTGAAGCTGCAGAGTTTTAAGGTTGACAGGAACAGACCTAATAAAGGGAGAAGATACAAGTCACTAAGGCAGATGCAGCTCTTGGGTGCATTTCCCTTGACTTTACCCTCACAGTGCATTTTACAAACAAGGCCAAAAGGATTTAATTGAAGAAAAAAAAAAAGAAAGAAAAGAAAAAGAAAAAAAAGGTAAGACTTCATAAATGTTAAACATGACATTAGCTACTTCTCAAACTCATAACATTAAATTAAATCTTGTAAATTATAAGAGGGTTCAGATCAAAAAGCTACACAGTAGCTCAAATGGAACAGAAATAAAGAGGCATTTATAGCCAACTGCCCTCCTGCCAACCACTCCTTTGCAGGCTGGGCTCAGCTTCCAGACAGCAGCTGCAGCAAACAAAATTTTCTAAGCTGCAACAAACTCTGTTCAGAAACATCGCAGCACCTGAGAAGGTCCCTGTGCTGTCACCCTCACACTGCAACCACCATCCCAGGAGAGCAGGAGTCCCTGTCCCATGCGTGGCAGCCCCAGACCACTCACATCCTACAAGAATAACAACTGGTGATTGTCAGCACATAAGTAACCAACTGTATCGCTCTCACCAGGGTAGACAAGGATTGACAAGGGCAGATCATTGCACTCCCAACAGGAAAGGAAAGGAGCAAGAAATATGAACTGGGTTCAATCTAAGGAGACCTTCCTCATGGGCAGATGCTGATCTGGGCTTCTACCTCCATCAGGAGCATGTGCATATGCTCACTTCTCCACTCTGCAGCCAGGGAAACAAAATGTCTTTGGGACATCTGTCAAATCTCAGCCCTCCTCACTGGTTTTCTGGAGGATTTTTTGTGGGTTTTATTTTTGGTGTAGCTTTAAAAAAATATTGATGAAAGTCTAAAATTACTATATAGCTCCTTTACTTTCTCTCTAAACACTGAGTCTAATTCTCCAAATCTGCAGTTTAAAAGGCATGAGAATCTCAAGATGGGTCCTGCAGGAGTGAGATGCTTTGCCTGACAAGGGCAAAGGGCAGCCAAAAGTGTCTGCACATGCAGATGGGCCACGGCTGGGGTACAAAGCAGCCAGTGAAGCTGTGCAGCTCACGCAGCGAGGGCTCCCTGCAGGACCCACCGGTGCTGCTGCTGTGCCCTGCACAGTCACAAGCTCCTGCTCTTTGCTGTTCCTGCCATCCCACTCCTCCTGGCTCTCCGGGCGTCCAAGAGGACCCTCTGAAACATCTTGTCCCAGAATAGTCATTTATGGCAGTTTCTCAAGCAGCACTGCTTGCTAGATATTGTTGCTGTTAATTAGGCCTTTAGGCTGCTTGATATGCCAGAGAATTCATATTTTTCTGCGCTTTTTCTCCTGCTTCTGAGTTGCTGTATTTATTCAAGATGAAAGCCAGATGTTATATTAATAAGAGAACTGCCTTTCCTAAAGGGAAACATTCATCAGGGCAGAAGCAGACGTTGTAGCTTTGCTGTGAATTATTTAAATTCCTCTTTTTTTTTTTCTGAACAGGAAATCCAAGAAGATGTATTTGAAAGCTATAGTATTGTGACTGCAGAATAAAAGCCATTTACCCTAATCCATTTAAAAGTTGGTAATAGGGATTTAAATGTATTGAAGTTTAAAAACATTTCAGTTTGAAGGAAAGACAAATATAAACCCAAAATACTGGGGGGAAAAAGAATGTTTCGATAATTTACATAGCAAATACTTTTTAAGTGCAACAACTGATAATTACTATCAAACCAGCTGGATTTTCTTTATATCAAGTGGCAATTGATTTTCCCACAGAGGCTCTTCTCCCAAAGCCAGAGTTTTAGCACAAATGAACCTAAATGACATTTTACTTTATGATGAGCAAAAAAACCCCATTCTACGAAACAGCTCCTTTGATATTGTGTTGGATGGATACACCAGGATTATTTTCATAGAGAGGATGGGATGGGGTGACTTGGGAACAAGTCATTTTTGCAAAGATAAACATCCCCATGGTACTGCCCAGCAGATTCCTGGGGTGTTTCTGGCACTTGGGTTTCTACTTGTGGAGCTGTGCTGGGTGTGACTCTTGCTGGAGGTGCCACATGTTCAGTGGGTGCCTATTTTTCATCTCCTCCTCTTATTTATCTTCACAGTGTCTGGAAAGACTCCTATAGGAAGAACTGTACAGAAGAAAAATGCAGTTTTCTCAATATGAACATTCAATTGCAAATAAAAAATACTTTCATGGAAATAGAGACTTTGTAACTGTCTGACAACCACAGTATTTCCCTGGGAGTGGGGGCAACAGCAGCATCACACATCACCCCACCTCTTGCTCCTGCTGTTATGGACCTGTTGCTCACACTTACCTGTGATCTGCATCCTAACAAGCCAAACATGCCTTAGAAATCTAACTTTAGGAGTATAACTTTTTAATAAAGACCCAAGCTTCTCACACATCTAAATGAACACTTGGACAATACACCTTCCATATTTAAATCAGTAATGTATAGATCAGATATTTTTAATACCATACAGTCATAAAAACCATCATAATCCTGAAACCTCACTTACCCAGTTTTGAAAAAACTTGTTGAAGCAGTAATGAAATTATCTGCTTATATAGAATGCTATATCCTTATTATTAAATAGTTTCATTATGCCATTGCTGGAATATTTTTAGTATTAATATAGTCTGTTGTAATAAAAAGAATACTATCATAGCGATTTTACAAAATGTGTTCCAGTTGAACGAGCTAATTAGCTTTTAATAATGAGACCCAGCCAACAGATTTACAAAGCAACCTACTGGAGCTTAATGATTTCAAAAGCTATCACATTTACAAGTTAATGTAGCATAAATTATTCATGAGCATCTTATAAATAAGTGTAATAAGTTATTTCCAGGCCTAGTGTCGCCTTAAAATGAGGTTCTTCTGAAAAGTGCCTTCAGAAAAAGTGTCTTTAGAATAACTGTCTTTGTGTGACCCCATACCTGCTGTTTCTGCTTACCATCACATGAAGTTGTAGAAGTTTGGAAGCACCAGCCCAGATTTCCTTCAGCCCATGTCTCTGCTAAGCCCTGACAATCTGCATGGTTTAAGGCCAAGCAGAGGCATCAGAGGCACTCAGTGTAATATTCAACTTCTCTGATTCCCTCTCTTAATGGCATAAAGTTATGGCTACCAAAGCTGGAGAAGCCACCCCTACCAACACCAATGTAGTCTTTGGTTAAGCAGTGGGTTGGGAACACGGAATTGAAACAAGAGTCATCTTCAGCACAGCATTGTCATCTCACACTGCAAAGCTCTTGCCTTTATGACTCCTCACAGCTCCCTCAATACAGAAACAAATCCCGTGGAACACTTCCTAATGTTAAAGCCAGGAGAGCTGCACAGAGGCATCAGCAACCCCCTTCTTCATCTTCATTTTCATCAACTGGCCCTTTCATGGGCAGGTTCTGGCTCCTCCAGCAGTTTGAGCTACACTCACCTGGGTGCAAAGTACCTGTGAAAAGTTAGTAAATTTTGAAAACTTTTTCTGAAAGGGTAGAGTTTTAGTAGCAAAAGGTGAATCAAGCTTTNGGGTAGGAGCTGGTTCAGGAGATATTCTATAGGTAGTTAAGAATTTTGAGCCTAAAGAAGGAACACTAATTTACTTTGCCTTGCTCCCATTGCCATGCTTGGCCTGGCTCAAGAGATTCCAACTGTCAAGAGACACAGGACTTTGGCTGCAGCTATTCAGGTCAGGGCTTTGCTTGGCATCACCTGTGGATGCTTTTCTTCAGTGTTCAGAATAGTTAAACTGGTTCATCAAGAAATTGTGAGAATATTTGAAAGTCAAATCTTCTACTGCAGAATCATCTCTGTCAAACATCACTTTTTATGCAGAATAAGGCTTTTTTCTAGCAGGAATTTTTTATTTATCTTATATACAGTCCATAAATCTACAAGTTCTAATTCTAGTTTAAGACCAACAAACACACAGTAAGATTAAGGCAGGAATTCTTTCCCTGTTTAATTGCCTGTCTGAGTTACATCTTGGCAAAGTTCCTGATTATTTGTTTGTTTTCTTGTGGATGGTACTCTAGACCTTTTCTCCATTTTGTTATTTTGCTCACCAACAGAGGCTGGGCTTTTAGAGGGCACCCCATGAAGCTCTGGTTCAAAAAACAAAATTATGTGATGCACTTGCAGGTTTCAGAGAAATTATATCTTCACATGGTATGACAAAGTCCTTGAGGAAGAGTTGAGGAGTATTGCCAGTATTTGGGTATACGTACGAAAGTAGTTTCCATAAACATACCTAATGCAGTTTAAAAAAAAAAAAAGAAAGAAAAAGAAAAGAAATTAGACATTTTTTGTCAACCAATTTAAAATACTTAATTTACAAGACACTGGAAAGAAAACCAATGCACATGTTTGCAGAGCTTTCTGAGCTCTGCTTTTTCTCCTCCTTTAATTAGTAATTTATTAAACATTTTAAAACCGTTAAGGTTTGCCAAGCAATTCCTTCAAGCTCCATCTGTCAATGAGTCCATAAGTTTTCAGTGCAGCGAACAGCAAATGAGCAATGTCAACCAGGCACTCAGCTAACAGGAACCAGGTGGGGCTCGACACAGTATTTTCAAGTTGTGCGTCATTGCGTTGCATTCTTGAGCCTGGTGTGACTTCCTCGGAGCAGTGCCAAGGTCAGGCAAATCATTATTTACAATTAATGACGTCTTGAATATTGCACACTTAAATTTCTCTTCTCCTTGTTTCTTTTGAACTAGCATCTGACTTCTTTTGATTCTGACTGTGGGCTCTTTGGAACAAGGTTTTCCAACAATTTAGTGTGTTTCAAAAAAGGCTGGAGCCTCTGGAGATCAGCCTCCCCACTTGCATTCACCAGGAGACAAATGATGGCTTCACAGACACATGAAACAGTGCTTGCTTCTCCCCAGGGAGCAGTTTGTTGTTCTCGAGCTGTCACCTAGCGTAAGGTCACCAAAGTGAAAAAGGGATTCACTCCTACAGCACGACTCAGCTCCTACCTGCCTTTCTGCTGCTCCTCAGCTGGTGGGTTTCTGCCCAAATTAAACTCTCAGCTGCTTCAGCAGTTCCTGTAGCCATGCATAGCCCATATCCGCCGTCCAGCCCAACCTCCTTTAGCTGCCTCCTCTGCACTGCAAGCAGCACAGTCCCCTCGGGCAGGCAGACCCAGGACCTGAGCACAGTCTCCATCTCCCCTCTCTGGGTTCAGGGCACGGCTCCATTTTGCAGATTCCTGCTGCATTGTACCTGTAAGATGCAATTTTCTTATATGTTCAACCATTAAAGTCTCCACCAGCAATACATCTCCCATCGGATAAAATCTTGCCTCAAAAACTGAACCTTGTAGCTCATCCCCGTTCAGAAACCTTTAGTGGGACACTGCTTGGCATGAGTCTGCCCAGTAAACCCAGCCTTACCCACTGCCTTGGCACTCACCAGGGCCCAGCTCCAGGCACACACATTGCAGCTTCACAGGCAGAAATCGCCCTGACTTTTCCCCTTTGCCTCCTTTGTTGATTTAACACCTTATGATAGATATTTTTAAGAGCCTTTTGGACCGAAAGGCTTCCTAGGAGCCTGCACCATTACCCATTCACTGTATTTATTCTGAAGATGCCAAACCATCAGCGGACAAATTAGACTCTTAATTACTACAAAAGGAAAATGAACTTTACTGTTAAAAAATTATGATGGTCTCTTGCTGAAACACCATTTAAGAAACACGCAGAACAAGGAAACACACCAAAGGGACATAGAATCATAGAATGGTTTGAGTTGCAAGGGACCTTAAAATTCATCTAGTTCCAAACCCCTGTCATGGGCAGGGATACCTGTCACTCAACCAGCTTGCTCAGAACTCCATCCAACCTGGCCTTGAACACTTCCCAACATCTCTGGGTGTAATTTCCCTAATGCATCTGGTCAAAGATGGGCTGTTGATACATGTTTTCTTTGAAACAACCAGTACTTAAAAATTTTCTCCTCATCCTTCTTCCTTAAAGCCTCCAACAGTTTACCATTTTGTAATTATTTTGTTATCTCTTGCGTTTGCACTATATTGAATCTCTCATTAGCTGCTTATACACCAGAAATGTGAGATGATTATCACTTTGTTGCTTTGAATTTATACTTTGATATGATAATTTGCTGTCTAGATATTATCAGTAAGAGCCAGAGGAGGCACTCTGAACACCCTGGCTGTAATTTGATGAAGGATTTGTGGATCTGCTTACTAGTTCTTTAACCTTCAATCTGCCTATGCAGGGGCTTCACCTAATGCCCCCCTCTGCCACCCCCACTAATTAGGTTGTGCTGCAGGGGCAGAATTGACTATTCCAATACATTTCTTATAAGTCAGAGTGTCTAGAGTCAGAGCCTGTAGGGGAAGGGATGGTCATAAAGGACTTGTTTACAGCCCTGAATGCAAACTTCGCTTGGAATTTATTAAGTAGGTAAATAGCAAAAATGCTATTCAGAGTTTGTGTTTTATATCCTGTTCTAATTCAGTTGTAACTCCACTAAAAATACTGTCAGTGACTTTTGCTAGTTCGTAATCTACATCTGAGGGAAGAAAAGGGAGCTTGTTTTTCACTAGCATTTATTCAGTTATTTATATAATAAAAGGCTAATGCCAGACAGGCCTCCCTGCTAGCACATGTATCACCACTATTTCTGAGCAGAGGAGTAGCACCAGTTTGCTGTTTGCCCAGTCTTTGAGAAGATAGCCACATTTATTTTCACAGAAAACACAAGCAAAATCCAGCCATTTATCTTTACAAATGTTCACCCCAGGGTGTTGGTCTCTGCCGGGCCCCTGTATCTCATTTTGGTTTAGGAACAGTTCATCCCTGCCAGCCCTGGCCTTGGGCACAACCTCTCAGTGAACTGGCACCACTGCCAGAGACACCAGGCCCCGGCACAGCAGGCACAGGGGGAGTGCTCTGCACTCAGTGCAAGCCTAGACTGAAATAATTAAAATCCCTTGTCAGCTGCATGTACAGAATGTCACTGTCACCAAAGCCAAATTCGCATAGTTTTACAGCTCCCAAACAGGCTGCCAGACTGCACCTGGGGCAACATTTCTATGACCCTTCACCAACACTGCCTAAATAAATTCAGAAGCAAGATGATGACAAACACAAAAATTGGAAGTAACCATAAAATTCTGCCTGTTTGTATATTTCAAGACAATTCCTGTTTGTAAAAGTTCCCAGTTCCTGGACTCCTTGGCTTGGCAGCTGCTTATTTGGTTGCATAGCAACTTTCTCTCTGCCTCTGCTTGCCAGAATCAAAGGGCCACATGTTGCATAAAATAATTAGAGTATTTCTTGGCTCAGAGGGACTAAAGTTCAAGCAGGCTGGCTGGCACCTTGTTCCTTGCACTGCTCTCTGATTCAAAACTCCCACCTTGACGATAAATGATATTTTTAGCACTGAAATCACAGACCTATCATTTGCCTTTTTAGGACAGTATGGTGTTTCCTGTCACTGCCCATCTCCAGCTCTGAAGTTAAAGATGAATGAGGCCCCTGTACAACGTGATTATCCAGTGGGCACATCCTTGTTAGAAAACCTGGCTTTAGTACCATATTGATTAGAAAACCCAGTGCTCTCTTGGTGTTCCCCAGTGAGATGTATGATGGCTATTTTATACTTCATAAAGATGCAAGACCTGACTGTGACAGCAACCTCCTCTCTGGATGCCAGTCTTGAAGGTGCTGGCAGTCAGCTCTGACTGCCACAGAGCACACACACTAGCCCTGGCTCACAGCCTGGCATGGACACAGCCAGGTGACAGCCCATTGAAGTATTATCGACAGAGCCTTTGTCTGTTGGGATGGCTTTAGGACAAGACCAGCTGCACTTTAGCTTGAGGCTGAAGTACAGTGAGCTCTCAGGTGCCTCCTTCAGGGCTGTGCTCTGGGATGTTGGTGAGGGAACTCTGTTTTGATGGTCTTTCATGTATTTCTGTGTACCTGTGCATTTCCTTCTGGGGGTGTCCCCCACAGTGAACACAGATCTTCTGGAACAGAGGCCCAAGCTGTGCCCCTCATCACTGCTGTGTTTCATGCTTTGTCATAAAATCAGTAAGGGTAGGCAATTACCCCAAATTCTTCCCAGCTGCCACAATCATAACCATCTTTAGGAGCAGTCCAACTTTCAACAGAAAAAAAACCAAACCATAATCACTATAAAAAGAGGCTTTTTTGTGAGATCTTTAGGGCAAAAACTTGCACAAGCTTAAAATGAGAAATGACTGCCTTTAATTGAAATATGCAGATGCAAGAACCCAATTCTGCTGTCCTGTACACCTGCTGTTCCTGGGAAATGGGTCGGATTTAACATAGTCATAGTGTCATTTAACTGATCACATTTTTTTTCATTTCATAATTTGCAGAGCACAATGTCAGCAGAAATCACAGTGAATGGTCACTCCATCCCTGTGGAGTAACTCTGAATCACATGGGCAGCCCGGCATGGTCCTTGCTTTGCTTTTGGGCCAGGCCATTCATCACTGGTGCCGGTGCTTGCTGCCAAGCAACAGAAAAAGGCTCTGCCCCAGCAAGGAACCATAAGAGCTCCCACCAGTCCCAGCCAACCCCCCAGCTCTGTGCAGGGGCCGCTGGCAGCTCCTGAGCTGGGCACGTGAGTGACACACGCAGCCTCAGCGCTTCAGGGAAAGCTGAACAGTCACACAAAGTGCCCAGCATGCAGCTCCTGACCTACCCACTGTCCCCTAACAACTGAGACAGAATTGTCTCGTTCGTTGCCCTTTCCAAAACCCCACACTCTCCAGTTCTCCCGAGTCCAAACTGGTTGCTCAGATGTTACCCACAGGAGAAGAATCAGCCCTATTTCACATCTACCCCTGTCCTCTGATGGAGGTCCTGCAGCAGCTTCAGAGTCACACTTAATCTACACTGCCTTGAACAAAAGGAGAAAATCTGACTATTTTCATCATCCATCCCTTTTCCTAGCACATAAAAAGCAGCTTACCTTGCTGGAAATATGTTGAAATCACAGATTTAAAAGCCCTTGAAACTTCCAAAAATGAGTTCAGTGCTGGATTTGATTTGAAATGTGCAATGAAGAAAAGAAGGGCAAATTCTCAGATCTTTCTTTTTAGTCTCTATACAACACTAAATTACACATTTTTGAAGACCCTGTTGGCATTAGTTTCATCCTAATTTTTTTTGCTTTTTTTTTTTTTTAATGAGAAAGAGGTGTAGAAACCTTAAAAACACAATTGTCAAAGACAAGGACTGCTTGCAAACAGCATCCTCACTATTTTCCTTATTGATGAGGGAACAGAAAATGCACCAGAAAACTGAACTTTGCATTTATGTCTCCTTGCTTTGAAGGAACACATGAAGAACTCTGCTAGGTTTTTACTGTAGACAGAGATAAAGAATCAAATCATTAATCTATTATCTCCCATCGAATTGCAAGATTATTTAACAAGAACATTTTCTCGTAATGAATTTGGACATATATTGCTAAGAAATCCACTGCACCAGGATTTTTATACATACATACACACACAGGTCCAGAGGAGATCAGCACTGGTGAGAGGCACAGGTTCTGCAGACAGCAGAAGGTGCCTGATTAGTCGCCAAACCCCTCTGACCAGCTCTGTCCCCACTGCTAATACATAAAGGATTAATCTCCTTCATAAACATCCAAAACTCAGACTGTAAAGTGCCTGATGGGAAGAGAAAAAGAGGTAATAGAAAGACCAAACCTTACCAGCACACTGCCTGCTGTTAGCACAACCACCCCCAGGTGTTCCAGGTTTCCTTTCCCTGGGGCTAAGGGCTCTTCAGTATTTCTTGAAAAAAGATCAGGTGCAGTATATCAACATTTAAAAAAGAAAAAAAAAAGGAAAAAAAAAGAAAAAAGAAAATTGATTAAACATAGTAAACATATGCATGTTATGTACTTGGTCAAGCTGTATTAAGAAAATTAGTATTACTGCCCAGCTAAGGAGCAGGGAGAATCATGTCACCCCACACCCTCCTGAATGTCTCATCTGCCCTCATTTTATTCCTAAATGAAGTGCTTCAGTTGGAAAGCAAAGCCCCAAGAAGTAGCACCCAGAGTTACCACAAGGCATTCTGAGAAGGACATACCAGCTGAAGTGGGGAAACCAGAGCCAAAATCTCCCAAACATGGAAGGGAGAAAGGGTTTTTCACCTAAATCCAAAACAAGGGGTTGCAGCAGTTTCCTGCTGGGTCGTGGGTTTATGCCCAGTGAGGACGAGCAGCTCAGCCCTCCAGCACTGACGATGTGCCCATGCAAAGCAGCAAGCCCAGCTGCGGCCTCCTGCTGCACCACCACAGGCACGGGCACCTGCCTGCCCCTCTCAGGCTCAGGTTTTGAAGGGAATTACATCTTTTGGTGTCTTGCTAATTTTGAATTCTTTCCATTCTGCATTACCATGAGCAATCAACCAGCTGCTTTCAGGTATTGTATTTCAATTTAGCACATAATTGAAGGCTTTACACATTGGTGTTTAACTACACCCAGGTCACTTCTTTTCAGTCGAGGAGAGGGAAGGCTTCAGTCCCTGTTCTCAGCATTAGAAGGCACAAGACATATGGTCTGGGGCTGGTTGTCTTTGTCCTTAGAAATACCCAAGGGTGGGCAGAAATCTGAAAGGACAATTCCTTCTTAATCTTTTCTGCTACCATTTCCCCTTACACACCACAACAAATTACTGTGAAAAAAGTAATCTCAAGCTCCCCAATCTCATAAACATGTCTTCAACCCTGTAAAGATTAAATTTGGAGAGGGTAAAAGCGGACAGGTCACCTGGTCACCTTACAGCAGGGTCAAACCTCCACCTGGAAAAGCCCAGCCGTAGTGGGTCCTAGAACAATCAGTAATTGATCTGCCTCCTCAGCTCCTCTAACATATGTTTCTAAACAATGTCTGGAGACCAAGGCATATTTTTGTGCAGGGCATCAGTAATATGTAAGTTATGTGTATTTGTGTGAAGCTAAATACATGTGCTAAATAGCAAACATTGCCTATAGAGAGAATTAAGTATCCAAACATTTTTTTAAATGCAAGGACTAGTAGTACTCTGCTCTGAATATTTAGCAATGCATAAAAAGCTGGTTCCTAATCATCCTGAGGACACAGACATAATTAGAGATTATCCCAGAAACAGTCTGTTTTATTAAAAGCCAATATACTCCAAAAGAGTCTTTCCACCCACATTTCTTTCCAACTGTCTGATGCCCTTACACTCTAAGTGCACACACCGAGTGGGCAGAAGGCTGGGTGCAGCTTCTTGAGAGCCCAGCATTTAGATGAAACATTTCTAATATTCTTCAGTCATTCTTCCAAATTAAAAATTACAAATATCTTTCCTCTCCCTGTAAAGCTTCCCCTCCCAAAGAAGATCTGGGTGCCCAAGTGCCAATGTGCCCATCCTTGCAGCTGTGGATCTGCCATCCCCACTGGCTCCCAGGTTTACCATGCCCTCCAGCTCCCTGTAGGTGCAAGAACTATTTGAAAGCATTCAGGGAAGAACTGTCTGCTCTCATTCACTGCCTCAGAAGGCACAAGGATTCATTGTGTATTACTTTGGAAACTGAGGGCCATCTGACGGGGAGGGGATTAACACACAGCCAGGATGTTTCACTCGTATTGTGATTTTGCCTTAAATCCTTCTTACTTCCTGTAAATGCCAGCATGATCTAGTCTGGAAGGCATGCAGCAGCTCTTGTTGGTCAGGCCTGTGGTGCCCAAAGCAGCTGACAGCAGACAGAAGCGGAAAGACACTTAAGTTTAAGAAATGGTGAAAGAATCCTAAACTTTTGCTCTTCAGCTGGCCAATTTGTTGCCCAGGTGAGCAACTCCTCTGTGCACACAGCCTGTCTGAGGAAGAAAAAAGAGGGTGTTATTCAGAGAAAAACACATTGTAATTTCTGTCTCAACCTCTCCCCAGGCTCCTACTGACATGGAGCTGCCACGTTAGGGCTGCTCAGCATTCACATGCCAGAGCTGTGCTCTGGGTGCGAGTCGAGGCTCTGGGCAGCGAGTTGGGCTCCACTCCTGCTGTAGCCTCTTCACTGAACCGCCCCAAAAGCCCTCAGAGAGCCCCAATCCACCCCCCAGCTTTGCCTTTCAAACACATGTGCAATGCCTAAATGGGGAGTATCACCTTCTGCTGCTGAGGCCACCCATGGGCAGCTCAGAGGGTTTCCACGTCCCTGCCTGACTCCAACTCCCATGGTGTGCAGGACGTCTCATTAGAAATGAAACACTGGCTGAGCAATATAATTTCCCTCTTTTTTTTTCTTCTTTAATGAATGCAATAGTGCCAGCACAGTTATGATAAAAGGTTCCCTCTGGCAACAGAATCATAAAATAAGAATATGATAGACCCTCTGTCTGCTCAGAGCTGTATATTGGCTCTGGCATTTTTATTTTTTAAAAATTCCACTCAAAAGTACATAAACTTGGCTCAAAGCTTGTGGAAGTTAGTTTACTGATCTTGAAGAGGATTTGCTCCTGTGAAATGTTTGTTGCAGCTCCTCCTACTTTGAGTTGTAGAAATAGACATGAAAATAGCCATAGAAAAATCATAGATTTGGGGGATTCTTCCTAGAAATCTTCCCTTGGTGATAAATACTCTTGTCCTTCAAGTTTTTTACATTGACTTTAGAAAAATGAGCACTCCAACATTCAAAAATGTCAAACCTAAGCCAATTTGAACAACTTTAACTCAATTTATTTTGCCAGTGAATGGCAGACACGTTGATTACAGACATGTTCAGTGAATGCATGTTATTACAGCACTCAGGGGACGTCAGAGGGCTCAGCCTGAATGCTCCTGCTGTCTCTGTAAGCCTTGCTACTATCTGTAAGAGCAAAAAGCAGGGAGCAAATGAAGCATTCAAGATGTGGCTGGCAAAGAGAGACCATATTGATGGTGGAGGTGTTTGAACACCAGCCAAAAATATAACGTAAAAGTAGATTTGGCTTGAATAGGTGTATGTCAGGGGCAGGAAGCATTAAACTGAAGTAACGTAAAAACAAGTTAAGCAGGGGTGGATGTCCATGTCTTTGCAGAAAACTGCTTTCTTTTGACACCATTACTTGAACCACTGACCTCATAGTTATCTCAGTCAAGTTACCTGCATTTGGGATTGTGGAGCTTGTTCAGTTCCCTTGCTCAAACACAGCTCCTGTGTTCGCCCACATCCTCTTGGTTTTCTCCCCCTTAAACTGACCCATCCTGACAAATAGACCAACTTCCCCAAGCAGAATTTCTTCCATTCTTTTCCTGTACTATGCCTGTACTTGTTGTCCCATGGAAAGTTTGGGCTCTCCATTTTGATAATGAGATTGTGGTCAAGGGCCACTGATGTGCACTGTGGGACTCATGGCAATGGAACTGTGCTCTTCACTCCTTCCTTGGGCTGCACTGGATATTAGCAGCAAACGTAAGTGTTGCCTGAACAGGTTTGAATATCACCTCTGTGCTACAAGAGAAAACCCCTCCTTAAAATCTCTATGACAGTGGGAACTGGACCTGAAGGGGAAGTGAAACCCCCTCCATCCATAGGCCTCAGAAAGTTAGGATTTGCAAATAGTTCTTTTCTTTATGACTGTGGAACAAACCTTATTTGCCAACAACAAACTCGGGTACATATGAGAAACTTATCCCAAAGGCAATATTTGAGCCTTGGTCCTAACTAATGGAAATAATGAATATGTGATGTAGTGGTAAATCTTGTCTATGGTGCAGTAAATCTGTCCAAAATTTTGCAGGAGATCTCATACAGTGAACTATCTTGGCAATAAATTATTTTAAGTCATAGAAACAGGACAAAGCAATGAAGATGCTGTAACCAAACTGTAGAGAAGAAACTAAATAATTTCCAAGAAGTACTAATTTTATATAAATGTATATGCATAATGCACATAAAAAATACATATAAAACACATATTTGTGTAGAATTCCATTACAGGGTATGCCAGGCACACAGGTTTCTGTGTAGAGTACACATGCTACACAACTACAAAAAATGTTCCACAGTGATTTGTTGCTTTCAACAAGTTTGCCCTTAAAACCACAGTTCATAACCTTGACTATCCACATTTTGAACTAGAATGCTTATAGCAGGTCTTTTATATGGTAGTTTTCTCACTTATAAAACTATCTGTAGATTTGACATAACTATGGAAAAATATTTTCTTCCAGTACTATTGAGAAGGGGTATTTTTTCACTAATTGGCAAGAGCTGTTAATCTGGAATATATTAATTTAATTGTTTTGGCAATTGTTTGTTAATTTGCACTCTGACAGAAGTATGTATTTTGCATAGCACTATAAATACTGAAACTCCATCAACTTGGCTGACAAAAGTATTCTGTTTTAGTCCTAAATTGCAGCATTTGCATTAATGTGGGCAAGCTTGATAAAAACAAGCCATGAAGAGATAAAATTGCCTTGAAAATGAAATATAGCATTTACTTAAACAATTCCTTTGTGTCTAAAATACTCTATATAGATTCTTGTGTCGCTTGGCCAAACTGAGTTGCTGCGTGAGTACAGGGCAGTTTGACAACCACAGAGGTACCAGTAGGAAATGTGCAGGTACTCAGTGTCACAGAAGCATTGGCAGGCCATGTCTGTTAAGCAATCAAATAGATTTGTAGTGAAATCTAAACGAGGCTTATTAGGAAGATTTAGAAATCTGACAAAATATTATCATATTGTCAATATAAGCCTTAACCCTCCTGTTGCGGTTTCCAGTTATGTCAGCTGTGGTGTTTGGGATACAAACTCCACTCCAGTGTGAGAGGGTAGAAACTTTCCACTCCTTTCTTAGCTCTGCCTTGGGCTTTGAAAAGCATTGAGATAAGGCAGGTTTGCCTTCAGTGGAAGCTCAGTGTTTGTGAGTGAAGAAAACCTTCCCTTTCTCCGGTAATTAACAAGGGCAATAACATCTCATCTGAGCCCCCTGGGGCAGCTGCTCCACCAGCCCCACGGGGTCCAGGGCACTGACAACCATGGTATGTAGCACTGTGCAGCCAAGTGACTCCTTCTCTGCTGCTGCCTGCTCCAGCACAAGCATTTGCTATCCAGCTCTATTAATTACAAATTGAAGGCATCCACACATTCAGGATAGCTGCAACATTTTCGCAGGAATGTGGGAGATATTTGACATTCACAACTTCAAAGAGGGGCAGAGGGAGAGAAGGAATTTAATTCTGCATGTGTATGAGGTAATGTCAATTCCTTGCAGTCAGGAGACTGGGGCTTAATTGATATCATATGGCTAACAAATGTACTCCAAAGCCAGCCTCATTTGATTGCTTTTTAATAACTAATAAATCTCAGTGGGAGTCCCAGATATGTATGTATGAAAAAGCGTGCTAGAGCTGCCTCTGTTGCCTGCCAAGATCACTGTTACTGAAGCAAATTTGTACCTTTTGCAGTCCTGGAATAGATACCAGCAGTGGCTGGACACGTACTCTCTCCGCCTGCCCCAGCCGGGAGCGTCTGGAGGAGCTGCAGTGAGGTCGGAGGGTACGTCCCTGTGGGCGGCAGTGGCTGCCTGCCCTCGCTGGGGTTTGTGGCCAGCCGTGGCTGGAGGGAGGACTGAATCCCTCCAAGAGTTCTCCCTTGCCTGTCCAGGCCAGCTCCACATGAGTGCACCTGCCCATAGCTGCAGGGTTGATAAAGGGCCACCAGGCAATAATTCCATCAGGAATCATTTTTCCCATGGAGTTCATTGCCTTCCCAAGTCACAGATCTCAAAGCAAGGCACTGTCCTGTGAGATGGGGCAGGAGACTCATCAAGGGTTGGGCTCCTCAGTCCCCTTTGGTGGTTCCACATCACGCTCCCCTGGTTCTCAGAGCCTCCCTGCTCGCTCCCCAGCCCTGTCAGTGGGGCACTGGCTGTGCTGAGCAGAGGCACCGACAGTGAGCAGAGGCACCGGCAGTGTTCAGTGCCCCTTGGCCCAGCAGCAGCACAGCTGCCTGTAACTGGACCTGCTTTTATTTGGAGCTTTGGGCTAGGTCTTTAAAAAATTCTGATCCTGTGTGTTTTTCATTCTGCTCATGGTCAAAGACTCTTCTTGCTGTGGTTGCATCTGGGTTAGTAACTGCAAAAGGAATTCAGATGGCTTGTGTCTATAACCAGTCCTAAAACTGGGCAAAATATACTTGGAATAATATGAAGATATTTGATTTCTGTTGCTTAACAAGGGGATACAAGAGCAGGCTTAATTCAAATGGGTTTGCAGGAAGGGTATCAAAGTGCATACACTGAAAGCAATTAATGAGGGGCCTCTCCTGGGCCTCTTAAGAAAGACTACTAGGAAGAGTGCAAGTTATGAAAAATTATGATGCAGGACAGAAGGAGGAAAACAATACCCAGGGTGGATAATTAATGATGAAAACAAAATGATATACTATTTGGGAAGAGAATAAATGCATTGAAGGAGTCCAGGGGTACTTCTGTGAATAGAGATTGATGACTGGAGCACTGCCACTGTTTCTGTGAAGCACAGGCAATGTTTCAAAATTAGTAGAAAAATTATGAGCTTTAAAAATTATTCCTCAGAAAAGCAGAGGTGAAATGCCCAAAATTACTATTTTGTGCTGCAAAGGGGAAGAAAAATTACTGAATGTCCGTTCCTTTGCTATTCCCCCATTTCCAAACCAGCAGAGGTAATGGGCACATCAGAGCACGTCTGGCCTTCTCCCCACTTCCTACAGAGAGAGAATGGGACTAATTTATTAATGTCATTCCTGCAAGCAATGTCAGAAAAGGCTGTGGCCTGTTACCATTAAAATGTTTGGTAACTTCATTTTACATATATGCGTGTTGATTTCACCTTGCCTCTATAAAGCTGCCATTGATTAGATTTTCATTAGGACTCACACTAAATTGCATAATACTAACAAATTTATGTGAAGATCTTTCCTTAAGCTTTCCACTTTGCCTGCTTCTCCTTGTCCATCATAGCTCAAAATTACAATATTTCTCATTTCGGAGTATTACAGGCACTGTTATTTCATAAATGTCCATTAAAGAAAACAAAATAAAACCACCCAAACAATAGAAAACAATACTCATTGCAATGGAATATTATTGCAGAACATTGTGCTGCAAATGGGTACTTTAGATTTCAACTTCAGTAAGTGCAGTTCATCAAAGCTCACAAGAACTAGTTTACAACTCTTAAAAACAAGAGTGGTGTTATTATAGTTAATGATTAAGCAACATGGTTGGTAGTTGTAGCAGATGATTCTGGGCTGCCTCTCGGTAACATCTGCTATACCTTTATACAGTATCGATAGATGTGCAAAACCATCCAAAAAAACCTAAACCAAAACTGAATAAACCAACGTTGGTCTCCTGTTGCAGGACTGGTGCTGCTATGGGAAAGAATTATAAGAAATGGGGGTGATCTTCAGCTTTAAGTTTTACTGAACACTGCAGATGCTCAGCACTACACGTGACTAGTTCCTTGTGCTGTTTAAAAGGCAGATCTCCAACCCTTCTCTTCTTGATACAAGTGAGTTGTTTAACCTCTATCGTTTTATTCTTTGTCACTCGGGCATGATACTAGCAATAGAAATAGCCTCGCGGGGACCTAAACAGACAATTGTTAGAGTTTATACAATTAGAGGTTGTGTCCTGCCCTGTTTGTTGTTACTCTTCATGCCAAAGGATGCAGCACATCCTGGTAATTTGGTTTTTTCCCTTTTATCTGCACTCTCTTCAGAACACCATTAATGCTGTAGACCCAGATCCTGCCCTTGGAAAACTGAGGTGGTTCCTCAGCCAGTGCCTTGTTCCAGCTTATGGAGCTGCTGCATTAGTGGTCACCGTGGGCAGGTAAAGCCACTTTTATCTTCAGTAAAAGCCATGCCTGGTTCCAAGTGCTGATCATAGGGATCCAAGTCAGATCCATGTGGAGCTCTCCTGCCACAGCCCTCTCCTCAGTGAGACTCGGGAAGTGCATGGATGGAGCACTGTCACAATCACTTAACTGTTTCCATTTCACAGTAAGACAATATAAAACTTCTTGTGACTGAACATGCAAAGGTGCCCGTAAAAAAGTCTGTTAATTTTTATGCCTCATAAATGTAAACCACAATGCACTTTAAGTTTGCTGTGAAAACATTCCTCGTAAAGTCTGAGTACATAGGACACAGAAAAAAATAGGATTTCAGAACAAAAGTCTAGTCTCTATTATTTCGAGAATTCTATTATTGTTAATTATCCTGTTTTGCCTTTCTTTGTTTTCAAGTCTTTAGGAATATATTTCTGAAGATTTGCTCTTTTACTGCTGTTCTTTGATGAATATTTTATCACATAGTAATCAACATCTTGTAAAGCAATTGCACGGTTTACAGCAGTTACACATGAAACATAAAGCAAATAGGGGAAGCAAAGGCAGAATGTGAAGTCATTAAACCTTTAAACTTTCAGAAAAGCTGGAATGACATAAAATTAATTCATCCTAAATCCAGGCAACATGCTTCACATTTCCTTGGAGCACAAGCCACTTCCAAAGACCCTATAATGCACAAAATGGAGCACTGCTCTGCCTGCTACAGTAATTCCCTGTTACTGAAGAGACTCATATTACATTTTACTGTGCCTTCTTACATTTAGATCTGAGAAAAAATAGTGTTTTCTATTCTTGAAGTGCACACAAGAATTTTTGGCTTCTAAATGTAGAAGTGCACAATTTACCTTGGATTTTCTCCTGGCATTGTTCTGCCCATGCCTGGCACCTCCGAGCTGCTTCCAGATGAGCATTCCTGATCCACTGGAGTGAGCTGACAGTGAAGCACAACATACTGAGCCTTGAAGCTGTGGTTAACACAGAAACAATTCAGGAAATTGCCATCACTATCTCAACATTTTGAATGGCATTAATTTTCAGCCCAGCATGATTGTTATTACCTTGTCTGTGGAAACATCCAAAATGCAGTGCTCTACAGCCCATTTTTTCACAGGCTTTCAGTGGGATCCATGGGCTACTAACCTGAGCCCTGAAAATCAGAGGGACTAACCAAATTAAACCTTTCTTCTGATCTGCTTTGCAAATGCCCCTTGATACTTGCATGGCCACCAGCCCATCCAGAGGTGTTTTGAGAAGAAAGCAGTGACAGAGAGCTGCAAGGAGCCTTTAACCCTGTTCCTCTGCAGGCCCACCAGTCCATCTGACTGCAGCCTCTCTTGTCTCTCTGTCCCTGGAAGGCACCCACCCTGCCCTCAGGGGGCACAGGGAGGATTGGTGACTGCTGGCACTCCCAAGGACAGCAGCGCTGGTGGGACAGGGGCAGGAGCCAGCTCAGCACTGTCCTGCCTTTGGCTGTGGCAGATGCTGCTGGAACATGCCTGGCCACCCAGAGCCACCCATCAGGGAAGCACCATGTAATATAAGGTGGGAAGGGGAGAGAGCAAAGGGAAAGTAATATTTATTTTTGGACATTAAAAAAAAATAGTTAAAAAATCATCAGTGTTGGCAAGGAAAAATACTTGATTCGAGGTTTGCAAGTGAGCAATTATATTTTCAAAGCTGGCACGAAGCCTGCCCTTTTTCCCACAGGATCTAATCCAATACCAGCTGAAATCACTTGCCCATGGACTTGCACTTGGGCTTTCATGTAAGCCAGTCCTTTACATAAAAACTCACAGCCCAAAATTACCCAGCAGAACTGTTTGGAATAGCTACCTTTCTGCAAAACGCTGAGCAAATAAGCCTCCGTATTTTAGGAGCATTTTTAATATTTACTATAAAATTTTATTATGTATTAAACTTAATTACCCAAATTAAATTCTCAGTTATTGTACCTGTGCATGCTGTTTTATGTTTTGCTTCAGTAGTGCCAGATAGTATAGCTATTCTATTTTATTTTGAAATTTTGATTGCATTTATTCAGGTATTTCAACTTGATGGTGAATTAATGATAGAACCTGGTTAATCTGCAGTATTACTGACAGAAACCACGCAGGCTGTACACTGCCAGTCACAGTTGGCAGCACACCCAGGGACTTCTTTTGAAGAAAGGCTGCAGTGATGAAACAAATGGGGCTGTCTGCTAGGTCCTAATGTTGAATCAAAAGCAGATTTTCATTTTGGAGCCAAATATTTCTCAAAACCAGGTTTTCATAGATGAAAACATTGCATCACCTTGGGGGCAAAGGGAAAGGATACAATGAGAAATTTTAAGGCAAATGAGCCTTATAGTTTGCCAAGCATACGACAGCTGACAATTAATTTTATTTATGCATTTATTGAACATCTTTTAAATTCTTATATCAAGCATAATAACCTCCTTCCCCCATACCTTGAGTCTCCACTGCATTAAACTACAGAAATAAGAAGTTACATTCGTATTATTTTAATTTGAAATCTGGGTTCCCTCTTCCTCTAAATGTTGCAGCAGGCATGTATTTTCTGGTAAGCTCACTGATGAGCTCTGCTAGCCACACAAATAATACAAGCATAATTCACTGCAAAGATATGCCTCTTTTAGAGACCACTTCATTTATTCTTTGCAGTAGCTGAAAAATCCAGGCATGAAATCATGTTTTCCAGCTATGCTTTTTGTCATATTTATGGTCTCTTTGGTAAAATCAAAGGAATGCACTTCTGTGTAATGGGGCATAGTTTGAATGGGGCACAGTAACCATCACACCATAAAATTTAGAGTTGGGCTGCTTGATTACAAAAGCATGTCCTCACTCCAGCCTTTGCACAATGCAGCTGTTTAAATCACTGGGAGTTTAAAATTGGAGTCACTCGAGAACTAAAATTGCATGTGATGGCAAAATGGAAGAAGATATTAAGTCTGGGCTGCCAATTTCAGAGCAATTTCTGGAAGTCTGAGAGCTTACCGATAAAATTATGGGATGTAGAACATGCAGCAATCATTAAACTCCTTTTGCTTGCATTGTGAGATTTCCCATCTGAACACTTCACTGTGGGACTCCTTGAATTTAGAAACAGGTACCAACAAACATGAACAGGGTAATGGTATTTTTGAGGAATGAAGCCTTTAATTTCTGCTGGTTTTCTCCTGAGATGTGCTCCCTTGCTACCACACATTCATTTATTACTATGTTGGACAAAGTCTTGCAATCCCTACTTGGTTTAAAAATGTTCATGATGTGGCAACCCCATGTAAATTTTCAAGTACATAACAACATGCTAATGCAATGGCCACCATCCTTTTCCTCAAGGTGATGGGCCTGGAGAAGGCTCCTGGGAGACCTCACTGCAGCCTTCCAGTACTTCAAGGGACCTTATGGAAAATGGGGAGAGAAACTATTTACACAGGTAGATAGTGACAGTACAGCTGGGAATGGTTTTAAACTAAGAGATGAGAGATTTAGATTAGTTATTAGGAAAAAATTCTTTACTGTGAGTGTGACAAGGCACTGGCACAGGTTGCCCAGAGAAGCTGTGGATGCCCCGTCCTTGGAAGTGCTCAAGGCCAGGTTGGATAGGGCCCTGAGCAACTGGGTCTAGTGGGTGGCATACCTGCCCACGGCAAGGGGGTCAGAGCAAGATGATATTTAAGGTTTCTTCAACCAAGCCATTTATGATGAATTGATGATGGTGATTTGTACCATGGTTTCATTTTGACAGTGGAGCCACCTCCTATCACATCCTTTCTGGCAGGTGGGCAGGGACCTGGCCCCCACCACTATGTTTCTCTCCTCTGGGAGCATGAGGCAGAGACCTGGTGAGGTGACACCTCATCTTACACTATAACTACAATAATTACATTACTATAATAAACTACAGTGGCTTTTCTTTTTGTATTTTTCAGAAGCACCCAAACTATGTGAGCTGTCAAGGATGCCCACGATGACATGTTGTGACTTAATAAAACTCAATAAAAGTGGGTGTATGGCATGCTTTTGCTGCTTTTCCTAATTACAAATGATAAATAGCCCTAAATCCTTTTTTCTCAAGGTAATTCCGAGTTTTCCAAAGAACAGAGACAACCAGACTTCTCCACCTAAAATATTACATACTGAAAACACAGTCATTTAGTTTTATCGGAAACACATAAGAAGAATGCTGTGATTAACAGGACAGAGCTAATGTCTGGCCATTCTCTCCTCAGGATGATATCTCAGAGTCCAGGTCTAATGCAAAGCATCGGTAACCTCCATGCAGGGAGTTTCCTGCAGGGCACAGGCCAGAGCACAGTCTGTCCTCCATCGCTCCTTGAAGCAACTCACACATTTGCCACAGGAGATGCAGTTTAAGGATTACCAGACACCATTGCAAGTCTGCTTTTTCTGGTTTCCAGAGCTCTGTTGCCAAAAAAATGTCAGTAAATTCAAAAGCTGTAAATTCAAACTCTGTGCTAACAGTGTGGCACCTGCAACAGCACAGGAACGAGCAGGGCATCCTCCTTCCTTATAACCTCAAAACTGTATTAGTTGAAAATGAATGGAAAGCCATTGCTGAACCAACGCATCCCAGGCAAAGGTGCAACCTTCCTTTCAGCTGTTGAATGATTGTAGATTTCCCCCCCCCATGTTTGCAGCTATTGTTTCTCTCCTTTCTATTGAATCTGGGTGTATACCACTTCAGGCCATTTTGATTTCCACCTGCATGAAATTTACATATATCTTGCATGGTCTGACATTACTTGATCTGCAAGATTAGAGTTAATTCTCTGTTTTCCCTGATTAACTCCACTGAATTGATCACACTTACTTCTCTCTCCAGCTAAGATGCACACAGCTGCTCATCTAAAGCATACAAATTATCTCATAGCCTAGTTATGCTGCTGACACGAGGTCATGAAAAATGTGCCAACAAAATAGAATCCCCAGTGCTCCAGCAGACAACAACGAACCTCATATTTCACTATAACTTGGCAATTAAGTCAGAAGAAATACCTTAGGAGAGGAGCCATTCTCCAGGATTTCAGGCAGAACAAACCACTGCTGCTGAATTAGCTGAGACCCACTGCAATTTGCTGGCAAAATGCAAACCATGCTGAAACTCTTTGTTCTTAACCTCTCTAACGGCATAAATTAGGATTTCTGTAAGTAAGGCACAGGGAAAGCCATGACCAGCTGCACAAGACTCTGCTGCCTCAGGAAAGCTCAGCACAGCTCAGCATCACTTCATCCTGTAAACAGAGGAGGTGCCACCAGCCAGCCAGGCACCCCTCTCATGGCTTGGCCCAGCTGAGAGCGCACCCCACAGCCAGCAATGACAGGGCTGTCCTGGCCCCACGTGTCCTCCCACGTGCCCGCTGGTGGCGGATGCTCCAGAGACACATGAGCCAATTGGGACCACCAGTCCTGTCCAATGTCCACCAGTCCTACCATCCTGACATGGAGGCATTAATGACCTGAGGCAGTAAAGATGTAGATGCACACCAGCAGAGACCTGTAATGTGTCAATCAGTGAATGCTCGGCAATTACTGTTGGTTAAACTTGTGCAAACTGCAGGAAGGAGCCTTTCCCTCTCCACTCACCACAGCTCAGTGCACTACCACATATACCTTCCACAACATGGGTAGGGAACAATGTATTTTTCTGACAGGTCACACAAATTTAATCAGAGCACACTACCTGCAGAAGACACTGCGATGGCCCAGGGAGCAGAGCAGGGTTCATTGGAAGTGACAGTGACCTCCTCACAGGGACACCAGGGACAGGCAGAGCAGGACGGCCAAGCCAGGGCAGAGCAGTGGGTGCAGGGATTCCCCAGCTCCTCCCACAGCAGACCTGTCTCCAGCTCGTTCCAGACCTTTCCTTCACAAACGAGCAGCAAAGACCATTAGAAACAGCAAAGGGAGGCACAAATGCCTTTTTTTTTATGTGGCCGGAGCTGACTCTAAAAGATACAAAGAAACATACCTAAACCTCCAGAGAGAATCCAGTTCCATACCATTTAGGAGAGCCTGGATAGATGTGAAGCCGGGTCTAGTCTATTAGTCAGGGACAGTTTCAGATTTCACCTGTTTCTGCATTGGAATAGGTCTGATATATTTTATGGATACAAAAATATCCCACAGTTGACTATCATCATTTAACCTCATTTTATCTTTCTAGAGGAGTTTCCTTTGAAGTTCTTCTGCGTATTTCATTATTGCCTTGGGATCTGGAAAAGCTGTTGTTACTTGAAACCACCAGGTCTGGAATCCATTAAAGATGAGACTGAGCCAGGGATCACCGGCATGGTACTGAGCACTCAGCCACAACAGTTTAACCCAACTGTGCAAGAAAACCTTGATTAATTATATCCTCAGTAACTATTTCTACTCTATAAATGAGAGGTAACTAATTTGAGATAACTAATTTGAAATAGGAATAACTCACTTTTTCACATGCACATGACCCTTATGAGCTGTATAAAATTACAATTCACTAAAAATGAAATCCACTCCTGTCCATCATTCTCAGAAAATCTATACTGCCTGCTGAAAAACATACCAGCTACATGATGCATTATTCATGGGATTATGATGTTTCCTCACTTTCCAAGGGCAATACAATTTACAGGAAAATGTAAAGCACAGTGCAAATCAAACACAATAGATAAAAGTTACCACCTGGTACTATCTTCCCATTCTGACTGTAGAAGTCAGGAGAGAGATGCTCCACTGTGCACAGTGACAGCCCCCTAGTAAAGGGTCGCACTGATTCTGTGCCACGTAACACATACAGTAACTGAGTCACTCCTTTGCCATCAAAGCTGGGCTACCTCTAATGGCATGTTTTCAATAGGTGTTTTCACTTTGCCCATGTAAGCACAAGGCACTGCGTGAATAAGTGAGCAGTTTTCCCCTGGTGAGAAAACTTTAACAGCCTTTTCACATACAACTTCCAGCAGAGACATTAAAGAAACCCAAACAAACACTGTCCAGACACCCCCCTCCCATCTTTCTTGAAATAGCTGGAAATCATGCCCACTGCCTGCACTACTTATTTCTAAAATGTTCCTGTGCCAGGTTTGGGCTTTGTCTCCTTTGGCCATTAGCACAGTGTTAGGATTATCTTCAAAGGCACTCCCAAAGGCTGCTCAGTAGACAGAGATTGTTACTTTGAGTATTTTGAACACTTTCTCAGTTGTGCATTAGAAACCTGATTTTTTTGCATGCAATTTCTCTGAAAGGAGCTTGTAGCAATCCTAATTTCTTGCTGACATACAGGATTTGAAGCTTCTCCCTCTTTCAGCAAGGTAAATCAACCATCTGATGGAAAAGGAGAACAGAGAGAGATAGTGCCACCCGAGGACCCACCAAACACCCTGTCACAGGCACGTCTGACACGAAGGCAGCGACTCACTGCTGCTGCACCACCCTGGGAAGTCCCAGCACTGAGCAGGGTCCAACCCACACAAACCCAAGCACCTCCAGGCACTGGCCACACCAGAGCATCCCTAACTCTGTCACCAGTGTGGGAGCTGAGCACATCACATTTCAGTGAAGACTTTCTTATAATACCATTGTGCTGGGGATCTCTGCTGAAGGAATCTCAGGCAGCCCTCCAACAGCTTATCCTCACTCCTCAATCTTCCCTGAACTCTTCAGTTTGGGGAAGCCCTTTGAAGAAAGATGAACTACACCCCATTTTTCAAGTCTCCAGTTCATGCTCAGACAGCAAAAATCTCAGCCTGGCCATCTCCATTATGCCATAGACACGCATGTCCCTGCTTGGCTGGGGCTTTGCCATGCCCTCCCACCCCTCCCCACGGCTTTCCCAGCCTGCAGCGCTCCCCACACTTGCAGCACAGTCAGCATGTGCAGCACATCTGTGCTTCCAACATATTGCACAACCTTTTCCAGGGAAGGCACCGCAGCAGACAGGATAACATCTCCCCAAACATACAACTATTTTCAATAAATTAGTGTATCTTCTTTAACAGCCCCGATCAAAACTAATTACAATCTTAACTGAAGAAATACTCATGGCACTTACAATTAATTACTGCCACACAAGAGAAGTCTTCCTAAACTTCAAGCTTAGACTGTGCAACTTAGCAATAAAAATCCAAACCAACAGCTGAATCCAACTGTCTTACAGTCTCCTGCAGGTACCAGCAACTCCTCCATCCCAGCCCAGCATCCTGCAAACATCATGCCATGCCACTCACACAGGCACACAGATGTCCTGTGGCTGCAGCCCTGTGTCTGGGCCCTGTGTCTTGCTGGGGTGGGAGGGACAACCCCCAATTTCCCCAGTCAAAGATGATCAATGGTACAATGAATGAGAGGAAGTGTTTTAATGGACTTTAAGAAAAAAGGAGCTTTTAAAAATCGCCTGTATCCGTTTAAAATTGCATTAGAAAAAAGGTATAATGAGTGTCCCTATTTTCAGGAAAGGATACAATCTTTTACTGTAAACTCCTGGCAGACTGGACACTACAGTTTACAGGATAACAATCATACATTTAGGCTATCATTTCCCAATTACACACAAATTAATAATTCACTATCACAGGGAAAATTAAGCCCAATCACACATCATTCTTACAACAGCTAATTGGGCATGGAGTGGGAGAGCTCTGGTGGTAAATGGTAAATAATGTATATAGTACATCAAATTTTGCATGTAGTGAGACAAGTTCATTTGCTTCCCATTAAAAAAAAATTTTAACAAGTAAATTATTTATCTTAAGACTAACATGCAACACTGTCCTCATACATACATTGTTATGTATGTCCAACACACAGAAAATATTTAACAAGCAATGTGTTCCAATATGTGTGTGCACATGTGTATGTATATATAGATATGTGTAGACAGACACACACAGAACCTTCCAATTCAAATAAAATTAATTGTGAACTCACTGAAGTCTCAAAACTTCCAAAAATAACACACGTATATAAAGTTTTCTGAGAGAGCCTGACACAGGATTGCCTCTGTATCAAAGGTTTCTCAATCATATGCCATTCATTAGTATGTTTGGGGAAAATTAAATGCAATTCATTGGCAAAATCCTTTTTCATGTAAAAATGAAGTCACTCACTACTGGAAAGCTAGGGAGTGGAACCAGCTGCAGAGGGGGTTTTTTGTTTGGTTGTGTTTTGGGTTGTTTCTTCTTCTCTTTTTCTTTTTTTTTTTTTAGCAAAATATTCAGCTGTTCTTAGAGGCCTTTGAGCTTAAGACATGAAAGAAATGACTCTGCCTTTCTCCATCCCCATGGGTTAACACCCTCTGCACATGTACACAATTCTCTTGCAATCTGTGCTCGCTAGTGCAGAGTGCTGCTCTCCCCACAGCACAACTGCTCCTCAGCCATCAGGCACTTACAGCTCCAGAGAAGACCTGGTAGGAACAGAAGATATTTACATTTCAGAGCCTGAAAACTGAACAAACTCACTCTGTATATAGCAACACTTACTTTCCCTTTCTTAAGGTAGTTAGTAAAATTATTAAAAATCACCTTGATATAGCCCCACTGACGTTACCCAGTGATGTTGAGGGGCAATGACCTAAATGCCCTCTACATTTTTCCCACTTCTAATAACACACTTAGATATTCAAACCTTTTCCACTCTCCCTTAGAAGAAGAAGAGGGAAAGAAATCCTTTACATGTTTTCCTGGCTGACACTGAAGGAACTCATCAACCCACAGCGGGAGGCAGTGAGATCCAAAACTGGGTTCTTTGTAGTTGAACAGGAAAGCCTTTAGCCAACTGGAAGTGACTTCTGATGGAAACTTCATGATTTTTCTTTTCCAACAGATTAATTGAAGGAAAAGTTTAACTTGATGTTTCATTCCAGTATCTACTGGGAACTGATAATCAGTGATAACTGCTATGCTTGCAATTCAGGACTGAAAGCTTTTCTCCTTCATGCAAATAGCATCACACATTTGGTATTGATAACACAGAGAGATTTGGCATGAATTCCAAATTATCTAAGGATCCAAACTCATGATACTGATTGTTTTTCAAATCTCATGTTTTCTAAGACAAACTGCAGTTCACATTCCCTCATATTCCCTTGCATGTTTGAACCCTTAAAAAATAGCTGGTTCATGTTTCAAAGGGACTGATTTTCTAATAAAAAGGACTAGAATGTTCTCCTTCGTATTTTATTTTTATCATACAAAATTCTCATGTAATCCATAGCCTCCAGTTGCTGAGGAATTATTGTAGATGCCACAATATCAGATATCTCAGCAAGAACTCCCCAACCCACTGTAAATCAGTACATCTGTAAAACAGAAATGTACACTGTCCTGTATAAGAAAACCAAAAGAAAAAAACCAAAGGTTTTCTTTGCTTCACCCACACTGGCAGGTGACTGCTCCCACTCAGCAGAGCTCATTTCAACTGGTCAGGTGGTGAGGGGAGTGCACCTCCTGCTAAGCAAAAATTAGAAATCATGTCCACTCTCAATAAAGCAAAAAAAACCAAAACAACAAAAGAAAAAAAACTCAACCCCCCAAACAAAACAAAACAAAACAAAACTCACAGCAATAATTAACCAAAATATTTAAAATCCTAATGGTAGTTCTCATGAAGACTGATGTAATACTTCAATGGAAATAAATTAACATTTTTGTTCCATGAAACAAAATTAACACAGAACCCACACACATAAAACCAGAGTTTACATTGGAAAGACAGCTTAAAACTAAAAAGGTTTAGCTCAAAACTTTTTTTTATTAAAGTATGAATGCATTTATGCTGGAGAACAGTTTACAAACATTATAAAGCAACAAGCATATTTTCAAGAGGTGTGGGCCCTCCTCAATGCATCTCATGCACAATGTACATGCTTTACCACTGGACTCGCACATACGCTCTCACATACAAACACAGAGACACACAAAACACAGACACAGAGCTATCTGCTTGGATTAGCTTTCTTTTAAGGCTTCTGTAAGGTGCCCTAGTGCCCCTAACATTACCATAATCACAAACGAAATTGTACAAAGGAGCAGAATTACTTGCAAACTATTGATCTGCTCTCAGCCTTAAAAAATATCAAGTGAAACGAGTTTTTCCTTTTATTTGAGTTTTATTAAACATCTGCATTTAAGAAAGGCATGACTGTATATCTGCACACAAAGAAAGATATGGGAATCTTAACATGAGGTTCTCAATCAGAACAGATGTTCAAACCTGACTCCTAGGGGACCATTTCCTTTGATCTTTACAGTAGCACAGCCCTGGCTGTGTGATGAGACACTGCCAGCTCCATCCCACCAGGGCCACTCGACCAGCAATGGCCACTACACGGACCTGTGGCTCCTGTGCTCACGGCACTTCAGACCTGAGGTTGATGAGAAGTCACAGTTCAAACACTGACAGACCCAAGTGTCCCTCACTCTTCCCAGTGGGCGCCCCTCCTATGGAGCACATCGGGGTAGGAAGTGTGCAGACAGCAGTGCTGACTTGCTGTACCCCCAGCCACTGGGGAGTATTTTTGCCCACCCCTTTTTGGTATCCTGCAGTACATAGTCTGAAACTGCAGCTACTGGTGTTGGTGGAAGATGTGGCAGCAGGTATATTAAGAAAATAGGTACAATGAATAAAATAAAGGATAGCATATGATATAATGTGTACATACAAGCATCTTTCATTTTTTATCTGTGAAATGTGAATTAACTGCAGAATGCCAGGCCGTTAGTCTAAAAGGCTATGTATGGCTGTCTTAGCCTATGTACGGTCAAAGGATTTTTATGATGCATCATGGACAAAGATTCTTGGGGAACCATTAGGGCTTTCCAGGTCTACTTGCTCTTGTGCATCAGCATCAGCCCGCAGCTAGGAGTGCCAGAGAAGCAACTAATAAAATTGCCTGATCAGCCTTACAAGAAAAACAGGAGTGACTGTGCTTCATGGTATGCACCTGAACTACAGAGATGAGAAATGGGCAACAATGAGTGGGTAAGAGAGATGGGGGAGGGAGATTTTTTTATCACTTTTACAACAGCAGCAGATTTTAATGTAACATAATCACTTTAATGATGCATATCTGTAGGTACCAAATTGCTCTTTTGATTTAAAAAGCTGGTCAGACAAGTGTTTGGCAGTCCTTTCATTCCCCTGTTTCAATTGTTGCTTATTCATCTATCAGCTCTCATTCCCTAAGCCGTTTCTGCATTTGCTGAACCGTAAATGAGTTCAGTCAGCCATCATCAGATTCAAATTCATGAGACACTTCCTCTGAGGAGCTGTTCCTGTGGATCCGGCCATCACTTTTCATGCTGTGAAAAGTCTTCTTAAAGGCCTCCATCATGGCATGGGCCAGCTTCTTGGCCTCCAGCTTGCTCTCACACTCTACAGCATGGCAGTCCATCTGGTAGGACAAGTCATCGTTGATCTCCCGATAGACCCAAGCAAAGATGTTTGGGCTGACGTTGTGGTCAGCAGTGCAGTAGGCAATACGTGCTACCTGAAAGGTATCCATGTGGACTGTTGCCTCACCTTTGAGGTCCAGATGATGCAGCCAGACTTGGAAAGGTCGGATTTCCAGAAGGGCATTAGCTGGGTAAACATCCTCCCTGGTGAGCGTGTGCTTCTTCCATAATTCAATGACTGGTTTCTCTGTGCAGCCTGACAAAAATTGCATCCCTGTTGTGGAAACCTTACCCAAATATGTAACCTGCAAAGAAGAGCAAAGATAGGTGAAAACACAGATGGCAGACTCCAGTGTTACTTCCTGCCATATCAGGGAACTTTTCTTTATCTGCAAAATAAAAGCACCCACCACCACCACCACTACAAACTCCACAACTTCTCCTTCCCTTTCAGTAAAACAGTTTTCAAACTGCTTTCCAAATATTTGCTTCTCAGATGCTGAATTCACCATTCAAACCCAGACGTTAAAAATGGCCAGTGTCTGTGTTTCAAGGGATTTCACTTTCTTCAGCTCCCCTGGAAATCCCACCTTTAGAGCCCCTGACTGTCTCTAAGTTCACGTTAGCAAGTGCAAGTGCTGGTGGAGCAGGGCCCAGGGAGCCGTGATGCAAACCACTTTTTCTCCTTCCCACTTTATTCAGATGATTTATTTGTATCATATTTCACATATTACTATTAGGGAGATAGTGACATTTTCAGTTTGATGCAAAGCTCCAGGGGGTCAGAAAACCATAATCACAGCAGAGGATTTTGAAGTTTGAATGTTTTGGGGTTTTTTCAAAACTATCTGTTTTTCCACCGTTTCTGCTGTTTCTACTTAAGCATTAAGCCAGGAATAGCTCAAAGCTTTTCAAACCTCTGAGCAGAGCAGAGACATTTATTACATAAATTTTAAAAAAATTGCTGCTAAAAAAATCTAGTAATAAATCTACCTCAGTTTAATCACATCATCTCCCTGCTTTTCTGTCTAGCTCTTTGAGTAAATATTCTGTTACCCAATCAGCACAGTAAAGTAAGATGTTTTCAAAGCCCTTACTGTATTTTGTTCACCAAATAATAAATTCACTGAAAGGTCCACATCAAAATTCTGTATTAAGCCTGTGCAGAAACATTCCCCAAAATCTGTGCAGCTGCTAATGAGAATTCCTTCCACCTACAGTTGAATGGGAGATTATTTTGTCTGGGAAAAGGGATTTTCTCTAGAAAAGACAGGTCAAGGGTATATAAAGAGAATTATGCAGATTATTCTATTTATTGCTGTTGTCAGAATGGTGCATTTGAGAACAACTATATGAAAGCAAAATTGCTTCTTGTTTGAGTCTTGCAGAAGTAACTGCTTGAGACAGAACCTTGTGCCTCTTGCTTCATGCCTTATAACCTCCAGTACATTTTACTCAAGGCTTTTGGAGGGGAAAAGTAATCACATGCACTTTCCAAACCTATTTCTTCAAAATTCTGTATTAAGCACACAGTATTGGTTATTTTATTGTTGTAAATGCATTAAGAAATGGAGAGAAAAAATATGCAATTTCCACATTTAAGCACATTAAAAAATTATAACCACATGAAATACAGGATTTGTAATCCATGCAAACAAAATTTTCCAAAAGAAAAATATTTTGCTGCAAGCTTCATAGGTTTTGTTAAACTCAGATACCTAAATTGAGCCATAATTAAGGAAAAAGCTTACAAAACTTTATTGGAAGTCTGTGTGGCTTAATCATGCCTGCCAAAAAAGCAATTTCATAGCACTGACATTTCAAAATGGGAAGTCTTATTCTTTGCCTATAAATATTCATGCTTTGCACTGGGAATATGTTGAATCTTATAAAGCTTTGTGGTTTTTTTGGAACAGTGGGAAACACAACAGCTAGAACAGTTAACAAGGCAAGACCTACCAGTGTTTTGCCTTATTTTATTTTATTAGTGATGAGAGTTGAGTTCCCTCAAGTACTGTAGAATAACTTAAAAGAAAACCTCAGAGCTCACAACTAAAAACATACAAACACAGCAAATACAGGACCAAAGAGGAATGTGCCTGCAACATACTGGGGGAGTATTTCAATGTATATCCACAGTCATTTGCTTTGAACAGACCAAGATCATTCTGCAGGTTTACACATACAATATATTCTCCAAAGGTTCGCTCAGCACCGTTTCATATTCACAAGCCAACTAACAATAGACAAACACATACTGTAAATTGACATTCGGGGGCAAATTCAAAGCCCATTGCAACACCGGAAGTCCCTCACTGACTTCAAAGAGATTTGCACAAAGGCTTTAAACTCTGAGGAACAGAAGAATATCCTCTTGCTCACGCACTGTCGCTACGCAAAGACAGCCTTGAATCCCTGGCTGCAGAGAGAGTTGCCACCACCACCACGTTTTGTCCCCCAGTCCCTGTTTGAAGAGGAGCAGTGTCAGCTGGAGCCCACAGGAACAAGCACCTCTCATGAGTGCACAACAGTAGATACAGGGATTCAGTTCATCACTGGCTTGTCCTCAAGAGGAAGCTGCTGACAGTAAGTGAGCTGCCCTGAGCAGCAGCATGAGCGCTGGGAGAGGAGAGGAAAGCAAAGGCAGCTCCACCCCAGCTAGGCAGCATTACTACAGCACTGCTGAGCTCCATGCTGCAAATTCACCCCGGCACACAGCATCAGCTTCTGAGCATGAGCAACTCCCAAGTGGTGCTCAGGACACCTCTGGCAGCTGAGGAACAAGATCAGAGCAAGTTGTCTCACAGCAGCATAAACTGAATTTAATGTTCTTCTCTGCTCCTTTGCAGCCGCCAACTGCAACCCCCTGTTGGCCATCAATCTGTGTGTGGCCTGCTCAAGGGTGAGGCTAAAAAAATAATGTATTTCCTTAAAATAAAATATTTTTATTTTAAGAAGAAAAACAGTGAATTACTCTGAAAGCAGCCAAAGCAAAAGTAACTAATAAGAAGGATGGGATGACGGCTTGTTTACCAAAATGAGATATACTGGTCTGATTTACTGTCCCAGTTCTGTCACAGTATAACTGTGTAGGAACCTTTGGAAAGTTGCTTCTTTTAACACCACTTTGCATCTCCATTATATAAATTTGATTTTCCTTTGAGGACACATCCATAAATATTTATAAGGTGCTTAGACATTACAACAAGGAGTTCAGAAGTGAGAGAATAAACAAAGCCTCTACTTTAAAGTCTCTCCTGTACTGTGTCTTACATAGAAACTACACCTCCTAGTGCTGTTATTTTTTGTTTCTTTTTAAATTAACATTTTTTTTTCCTAGTTGAGATACCCGCATTTGACAAGAGTAGCATCGCTGAAGCTCTTAGCAAGAAGAGATGTCTAACATTTCATCACATCATGGTCCTCTGGTAAAAACAGAACAGGGATACTGGAGGCTGGTGAGACATCTCAAATATTTGACTGACAAAAGGTATTTGACACTAAAAAGGCAGCATCCTGTTCAGAAAAAAAGTTTTCTCCATGATTAAGTATCATCTACATGTTATCCATTAAATACTAATCCATCTGAAGCTGTCCAATTTATTAACTTAGATATTAACATTTGCATAATTGTGGGAATGGTATCAGTATGAACTAAAATGAGCAAAAGTTGGATTTTTAGGGTACTTCTCCCTGAGCTCTCAGTTACAAGGTTATTCCACAAGCAGTGCTCTGTGCATTTCAGCTCCTCCCTCAACACATCTCACAGGTACCTGCTTTTGTTTAAATGCCCAGAAACCACTGACCACACACATCATTAGAGTAAAGCTATTTGAGCACAACCATCTTGCATTTCACTTTCCAAGCAAAGGTCAAAGAACAGATGATTCTTCCCATTATCAGAGGCAGAAGAGAACTATTTTGAGGCAAAAATTCCCACTGGTGGTCTTTTCCATTAAAATTGTTGATATCAGTGTGAAACCAGAAGGGAAGGATAAAAAAAAAGTCAAACACAGAATTTCATCTTTAATACTCACAAGAACCACACATGAAGGGCAAAAAAAGACATTAGTAGTAGCAGTAGTAGTAGTGTTGTTGTTATTATTATTGTTATTGATACAGTTATTATTGCATGGACTCTGAAAAACTGCCTGAACAGAAGCAACTGTACAATCTTACTAACTCGAGAATAATCACTGTCAAAGACAGGCAAGAGCCACAGGGCAGGCTGAAAGCTGCATCTATGATAACACAGCTCTGACCACCAGCCAAAGTCCACTAGAACTGAATAATGCTTTTCCTTCCTCTGAAACACTGGAAGTCACTTGGCAGCAAACATCAGTCCAGGAAAATTACTAATTTGTGAAAGCATGGCATGTCCTATAGCAAATGTCATCCTACACACAGTGAGGTCAGCAGCTGTGTGCCCTCCCCTCTGGGGCTAAGCATTGGACTGGGCTGCCCAGGGAAGTGGTGGAATCAACATCCCCGAAGTGATCGAGAAACAACTGGCCATGGCACTTCATGCCATGATTTGGTTGACAAGGTGGTGTTTGGTCAAAGGGTGGGCTCAATGATCTTGGAGTTATTTTCCAGCCTTAATGATTATATGATTCCAGCATTAGTGCAAGGCCAAGTAGCTACAGGTTGGTTGTAACTAATAAATTATGATCAAGCTGTGCAGCCTTTACTTGCTTTGGACACTGAATTTTAAGTGAGAAAAGGAATGCAAAAGCCAGCTTAATGCCACTGTGTTAACCTTAAGCAGTAAAGGCATTTCCTATCATATCTTATTCCAGGGGTAAGAGTATATTTCTTTACGGCCCTTTCAGTCCTTTGGCTTATGTGTTCCATCTGTCCAATGAATTTCTGGAAGATTCACCTCACAACAATTTCTTGTGCATGTTCAAAATTATCCACATTCTTTCCAGTCTTCCTGTGGCAAACTTCACTCACTGACAAGCCACTGTCAACAACCATGACATAAAATACACTTGAGGTTTCAGCACTTCTATGCTTGCAAGCATTCAAACCTTCACTAAAAGCCAAGATGTTCTGAAGATGTTCTTATTTCACCCTAGAGACTTGCCAACACCAGTGTCAGTATCTGACAAAACTGTCCTCAGCAGACAAATGCTGTGCCTTTGCCCTTTTTTAACGCAGCTACACCCATCTGACATGTACAGATGCCTCATGTCAAAGGACATGAAGAATAATTGATGTCATCTTTCATGCACTGTCCTGGAAACACAAAAGTATCTGAGTATTTTGACATTGTTGTTTTCAGCCCCTTCAGTCCAATAATGTAAGTGAAAATATCTTCTAATAACTATGTTTGAGAGCTTACCAGCTTTGAAAAGACCAGTATAGCAGCTGCCACAGAAACTTACACTTCTAGCACAGCATGATTTGTCAGAAGTAATAAAGGGTTTTTCCTTTCTATACCCAATTCTTTTATCATTGACCTCACACTGTTCACTTGCAATTCATACGAGATAAATAACAGCTTAGTCCCTGCCTTTGTCGATCTGACTTCAGATCTGACACCTCAATGGACCATATGGCCATACTGTTCCTATCTCACATGCCTCACTAAAGTCAGGCAGCTGAATGACCTTTTCTCCTTCTGTTCCCTATTCCCAGTCCACAGACCATCATTGCTCCAAGAAAACAGATCCAAGTTGTAAAGATCCATAATTACTACATTACATGAGGACAGATGCTCTGTTGGCACAGGAGCTTGGCATGGGAACATGCACACACACAGGACTCTGGGCCCTCGCACTATTCAAGATCATCATCAAAAGACCATATGTAAAATTAAATCCTTAGTTATTTCTTTAATATAACTATTTCTTCCACACCAGATAAGAATAGTCTTTCTTAACAAAATTAACAAAGAAAATGAAAAAATTAAAACAGAGCACTGAACTTGAGCCAGCAGGTATTTACTCTGCATACTTGCAGTCAACAGAGGATGCTCTAAAGGATCTTGAATCTTGTGTTGATCTTAGTAATAGATCACTGTCTCTTTTTTCCATTGGTGTTTTAAAATAAATATCCCTTTTGCCTCGAATCTGGTCTAGGTGCAACTGATAATGTTTGATTGAGATAGTAAGATATTTCCTACTTAAAAGTGAGGCAACCAGAGGTAATGAGCCATTTTCTTTCTGAAAACAGAATTTCTTCTATGGCAACTTCATGATACTTTATGTGGAAATGAAGAAGTGATTGGAAGGGCCTGTGTCAGGATGCACAGGTGTAGACCCTCCACTCAGCAAGTAAACCATCATAGAACCATCAAGGCTGAAAGAGACGTTTAAGATCATCCAGTCCAAATGTCCAGTCAGCACTACCACTGTGATACCTAAACCACTAAATGACATCACCCAGGGCAAGCTCCAGGAGACTCAAACACTCAGGGATGGTGACTCCACCACCACTCTGGGCAACCTATTCCAATGCCTAAAGTTTGTCAGTTTGTCCCAGTCAACCAAGAACCACCAGTATGAAGATTGGGTAAACTTGCAGAAGTACTTAAGGGGAATACAGAGGAGGTTTGAAGAAGAGCTGCCAAAAGCAGGTTTGTGAGTGCAAGGCTTGTTATAAATTGCACCTGGAACAAAAACATGCAGATGCTCTCTGGGTTTGCAATACAAAAGCAGACACAGGATGAAAAAGTCCAAGCTTCACCCAGATTCTAGACACATATTGTTGAGGCCAGAACACAGCAAGATTCAACTTCACATCATCAGGAGGTCTGGAGAACCCTGTGAGAAGCTTCTGCTTAGGAAACCTGCCTCACTGGAATGACAGTGTGCCCAAAGTCCACAGTGCCTCCTGTGCTGGGTAGTTGGGGAGAACCAGGGCTCACTGGAGGGACACACAGATTTGCATGCTGAAACTGGATTTTTTTTTATCCACAGCAGAGCTGGGATATGAGTGGGAAGGCCTGCAGCACGCTGCCCAGCAGCTCTGTAAGTCCTGACACAGCTTTCATTTCTGTAAACTCCGATTTAGCCATAATTTTCAACATCTTTAATTAACACATCCAGCTCCAGGCACAGCGGGAGTGCTTCATGATGGCCAGGGTGCCTGTCTCACCACACCAGCTCAGCTCTCCTCACCCCAGAGTGCAGTGACTCAGCCCCAGGCGGGCAACTTTGGAATTTAGAGCCAGAAACTGCTTTTTTTTGGCCCTGGAGAAAAAAAACCAAAAATATCCCAGACATTCCACTTGGATCACTGAGCAAATACCGTGAACTGCATTCAAGAAACATTTACTTAAGACACAAAAAAACCCCTCAGTAAAGTAAAAAGGCTGCACAGTTTCCCTCTGCCTGTCACTGCTTCCTCACCCACACTGCCTGTGTCCAGCAAAAGCCTTCACAGCACAAACATGAGGGTCTTTGTGGGAACAGCAGAGCTCCTCAGCACACAGAAATATACAGCAAAGGCAGTCATGTGGCTTACAGAAATATGTGAAGAACTGTCTTATTTTTGAGACAGAATTCAGAGGGAGAACGGACTGATCTGAGCAACTGTTTAACAGAAAATCACCATCAACTCTGATGGCTGCTCACTTGATTAGGAGGAAGAGGAAAAAAAGATCTGTAGTTAATGTCTGATTTATTCCCAGGAATCAAAGAGTAGCTCCAGAAAGAGCTGGAAGTGTCAGCACCTCTTCAGCGGTTAAGTCAGCAGCCAGCATCTGACTCCTTTAATGGGAACAAAGCTGAACCTAGGTCTTAAAACAATGACAAAATTCCCCCTCAAAAACAAAAATAATAAACAAGCTCAGCAAGAAATGCATTCGACTCTTTACAACTTCAGAATTCCTAAGGCAAAACAACTGCTGGGCAGCAACTGCTCCGTCTGCCCATCTGTCCCCACAGCCACACTCGCAGCAGCCCTTCGCAGGTGCCTTTATTTTCCATGTGTTCTCAGCTGTGACTGTGCAGCAGGTCCTCTCTTAGCTGCCCCCCGGAAGTGTTCACCACACAAGTAAGGCGTAAAGTGATAGAGGAAACATTTTGGACATCATTCTCCAATTAAATACCTTTGAAGGACACAAGAGGTCTGGTTATCTTCAGCCTATCATTGTTCTTTCAAGTTTCACAGCCTCCATGCTTCCAGGTAGCTGTAGCAGGTGAAGGAGAAAGAAGAGCTGGGACACTGTAAAAATACCTTTTCTTGGAAAATGGTCTTCCCCAGTAAAAAGAAAAACATATTTTCAGTTTCACTGCTGCTGCTTCTGAGGTAGCCTAGCAAAGCCCTTTAATAAGGCAGCAGGTATCGCACATGAGTTACCGTGGTAAAGGGTGGGTGCCCCAATGCCCACATCTGCCAGCCAAGGCAGCATCTCGGGCACAGGGCTTTCCTGAGGGCAGAGCTCACCCATGAAGAACCTCTCACTCCTCAGACACCACCAGGACAAAAGCCCCAGGGACTGCAGCCAATGGACATCAAAGCGCAGGGCACCTTCTGAGAGCCTGTCCCAGCTCTGAGGGAGACACCCATAATCACATAGATACCCCAGTTCCACTCTTCATGGCCAAATAAACCTCTCATCCTTCCAGAGCAGAGCTCTGCCAGGCCTCCCACTGATGGCACTTGGGGAGGGAAGCAGAACACAAAAACCTCTGCAGAGTGCCCACAGGAGTAGAGCCCTCCTCACCGTGTGATCAGCCCCAACACCAACCCACTGCCTGCGAAGGAGAGGGGAAAACCCACTTATATTTGAGAAGTTTAAGATTTAGTAAATAAATGTACTAAAAGAAAAAAAAATACCCTTCACAGCTTAATTTATAAGCTCTGAGAGGAACAAAAGCCAACAAGAAAAGGCCCACTGAGTCCACAGGCCAAATAGCCAGTGTAGAGTAAATAAGGCAGCAAGTAAACCTTTCCTTCAGAAAGACAACCCTGAGAAACACAACGATCCAAGCTTTTCACCTTTCATTACATCAGGCTGCTGCTCAGCAAGCCTTTTTACAAACTGCCCTCAGTTAGACCTAAGAGCATCCAACTTATATCCAGCGACCAGGAGTCTCTGCTTCATTGCCAAAATGGTTAACCAAGCCCAAACACAACCTCAGCAAGAGCCAGCTCTGCTCTCTGCAACCTCCCGTTAGCAACAAAGGGATCGCCTCTTGCATTTTATTCTCCACTGGGCAGGAAGCTCTTTTTGTGGTTTGGCTTGCGGGGATGAATCTGAAATGAAATCAAGTGGAACTGGCAAACTGCAGTGAGCTTGCAGTCAGAGACTCAGGTCCTGGTGTGAGGGGAAGATTTACATTGCACTATTTAAAACTGAAGAAATCAATTTCATTCCAGCAGCAATTTAAAAATGCTGTAGTGCAAGACATAACTGAATGAACAAATACATCCATCAGTCACAACCTCAGCAGGGCTGCTGGACGCACTATTGTACAAGCCAATGGTTACTTTTATTCCCAAATATTTTCTTTATGTTGCTATTTAGATCCCTTTCCTGCTTTGTCTCCTTTCATTGCCTCACATAAGTTCCCTTTTCTGTATCCAGTTGCCACTGGGTTGAAATTAGTTCTTGGATAAGCCGGTTCAGTTCCCACTTTCTTTTTTGAGTCTTCACAGGGCAAGGAGAGATGTGGAAGAAGCCAATGAAGTGAGCATAAAAGCAATCCACTCTAATCACTACTGCAACTACTTGATGTTTCCTATACAAAGTCTTCACAAAACCTTTCCTCTGGTACCTCAAAACTTTGCCATCAAGCACACCCCTTCTGCCAGGAGAAAGCAGTGTAAGTTTGCACGATCATGAACACACTAGACAGACACCAACCTTCATGTTTATGTTCAAAGTATAGACAAGCTTTTTTCACTACACATTCTTTATTTACATGAGGTTGAAACCGAACATGGAAATCTGATTAAGCACCTCATCAAGTTTCAGAAAACTTTTTAGTTCCTCACAGCTGTTGTCTCATAGCAGAGGGACTGAGACCATGGGTGGAGAGGGGAGCAGACTGTTTGCTTTTACTTTGTTCCCCTTCCTTTCCAACCCACAGAAAGTTCACTTTGGCACCAGTCCTACAAAAACTTCAATTGTACCGAATGGAGAATGCAAAGAGTGAGTTTGGGAATGGCTATATCCTTCAGCCACCAAGGCATGTGCATTTTACATACTCCCCAAGACTCTGGACACTGAAATGCTTCCAGAAAGCTACACAGAGTGCATGTTTTTCACCATTTTTTATCAGTAAGAGATCTGTCTTCAAGGTTCTCTTCTTTGCACATTCCCCATGAGATCTTTGTATTTCCCCTTTAGTTCTTCCTTTCAAAAGAAGATGCCAAGTAATAAAATTGAACAAAGCCTCTGTTACTAAGACATTCAGTTCTGGAGACCAAACATCTCAACTGCACTTGCTTCCTGGCACAACTTGACAACACCTGAAATTAAGAGCAAAAGGGAAGGGAGCCAGCTTCAGGAACCACTGAAGATGGCTACAAATTTGGGTTGTATTTCAAGGGAAGTGTCAGGCCTACATTGCAGGAAGAACAGAAGAAAAAACAATGATAATAAACTACTTAATTTCTTCCTCCCCTGAGTACTGTAAGACCAGTAACATTCAAAACAAGAAAAAATTACGAAACAAACCACAAACATGAGGGATTCCCAGAAATGGCAGCACTTGCTCCTTCTGCTATCCTGCATACACTGCAAATGAAACCCACTCCCTGAAGAGCATGGGAGAACAGAGGGAAATCACCCCCATATAAACATAATTGTACTCACATCCACAAAGTCTCCAATTAAAATACTCTGTCATTACTTTTGCATCTTCCTAATGAATCACTATGTGAAATGAGCTCCATGACTTTGCAAAACCCTTTGAGATATTTCCAGCTCTGACAAGTTTTATTATCTCCAGGAAAAGTCTTATTTGAAGGTTAGAGAAGAAGAAATACAGTGCCTGCCCTGGGACGGGCTCTTACACTGCAGCAGTGAAAAACAGACCTTGCATATTTCAACTTAATAAAAAGCGCTAAATACATTATTAAGAAGAAAATATAGTTAAACAACTCTTTTTATTGCTAAATGAGCCCTTTAGATAAATATGCCTGTTTGTGTTATCAAATTCTGGATCAGGGCCATAGCAACACAGGCTTCTCCATAGACAGGAGAGAACACAACCTCACTGTATTTATGGTTTATGACACTGTATTGCAATTTAACCAGAAATTTCTCGCTCAGCAATGCAACAGTATGTTAGCAGGCTAAACAAAAGATTTTAAAGGAAAATGTCTCAAAGAGTATAATGATGGAAGACAATAGTGCCATACAGCTTTTAATTTCCAAAGCCAGGGTTCACAGTGTCTCCAAGGTCCTGTTTTCACAATGGATGTAGTGCTTGACTTTGTCTTCCATGCAGTCACTTTCCATTTGGATAACGTTTTTCCAATCAGCACAGAAAGACCTGAAAGAGATCCCTAGCCCCTGTGAGAGAATTGGGTGTTCATCAGGCTATCTGGGCTCCTGAGATGCTCATCTCCTGGGAATTTCTCTAGGCATCAGGAGGTCTTTTACAGTGTTACAGAGGGAGCCCCCTTCCTTTTCTGGTTAATTTAATCACAGCATCACCTAAGCACCTCTCCCAGAACAACTACATTGCCACCAACCCATTTTCTTGGCATGTGTTTCAGCTCTAAGGTAAAGGGCCTACAAAGCAGCCAGAAATACAGTCCTTAACCACCTGAAGCAAAAGCTGAGACGTGGAGATTTCTACAGTGCTAATTTCAGCCAAGATGAAAGAGCAAGCCTAGGATGGGAGAGCCTGGGAAGCAGCCCTCCAAAGTGCAGGACTGTCTGGAGGAAAGAAGGAGATGGGGGCAGAGGTCCTCTTCTCTTGGGACAGCTCTACTTACCACTGCTGCAATTTATGTCATCTATTACAGCAGCTTGCCCCCAGCCCAATTCAGATGGCTGCAGGTCAGACAAATCACTATTCACACCAGTGGTACAGCAAGCTCCTAACAGCTCACTTCATATCCACAGTTCATCTCTCTGTATTACAGAGGTCATGGCTTTTACAAAGGGCAGAAAATTAATTTTCATAGTTTCCACTGGCCCTGAAGTTGATTTTGCAAAGACAAAATCTATAGCTAAGAGCTCTGTGGTTTATCTGTTTGACAATGGACAAACTGGTGCAAATTTTAGGTGTCTAAGGAAAAAAGAAACTACTTACAATGAAAATAAAGCCTTCACTGTTTTTCTTGACATTTACTGTCTTTGTGCAACAATGAACACATGCAGTTAAAAAAAATAATAATCAATAATAATATTATAAAAAGGTCCCAATATTGCAGTTCTTAGCCAAACAAAACTGCCATCTGGATTTAAAAAATTGCTCCAATATATATTTGCAGAGGATTTATGTATTTGTATGAATAGTAAGAAAGAAGGGATATAAAAACAGAGTAGGAAAACACAATGGTGGGATCAATACTGATTCAGAGCAACCACTGAACATGCAGAGCATCACATTCATCTATTCTCCAAAGCCTACACTGCTTTAGGAGAAGTCAGGGTAAAAGAAACACAACAGCAGCTCCACTGATTCCTATTTTCTGCCTTTTTGTTTTGCATAATAAGCTCAACAAGATCTCCCCAACCAAAAATCAAGATATTGCTAACTATGACTGCTATATATATCTGCTCAAAATCTCAGAAGTTGTATGATTGTTTTCTATAGAAACAATTACTCTACCACTTTCCATCAACAAGGTATTTCACAGCTCTGTAACAAGGAAACATTGTCTCAGATTTATCATCATCCTAGAATTACAATTTTCCATATAGTTATTACAATTATTTAATGGAATAAGCAGATCTTTTAAGAGATCATGTGAAACTAAGAGTCCAACCAAGCATAATACTTTCTCCAGCACTTTCCAGGATCAAACAGAAAGAATAAGGAAGCAGAGTCCAAACTGACAAAGAAATGGCCAAGACTGGAATAAACTGCCCACAGGGGAAGGTTTCGCTTCCCCAAAGAGCAGGAACCAAATATTTCCAGGCATTTCAAGAAACCCCATGGGATTAGAGTGCTCTCTCCATTTGCTTTGAGATTTGACAGAGAGACTTTCAAAAGAGCACAGACAGAAACACGTGTCAAGCATTCTAAGAAAAGCTGACCACTGTTTCAGTATCTAAAAATGCAGGCAGAAATTTGGCAAGAGAAATCAGTGTGTGCATTAGCAAGTAAGGAATTACTCGTCTTTTAAAATTCTCTAGCTTTCTCCATGAAGCCTGAAGCAAGCAAAGGCAAAGTGCCCCTGTTCCCAGAGAGCCTGATACAACACTGCTATGACACAGCTGTACTTTTGCTCAAGGATTAGAACCCTTGCTAAGTCACTGTTGACAGTCTCATTTCCTAACAAAGCTGTTATTATTTTGCTGAAATAGTTTTAAATGGAAAATAACATATATTTTGGGTTTAATTAAGCATGAGCTTAAATGTGACAGCACAACAGAAAGCAAACAGCATCCTGAGTAACAAAGAATTTACTTTATGCTAAAAATATAGATATTTACAGTAAAAGCACACACTATATTATTTGTCCTCTGTTATCTGCCTTTAGCCTTCCACTCCTTTCATCTGCTGTCTCCTCATCAAAACAAATTGGTATCTCTTGTTGGGTTGAAACCAAGCACAAGATCCTTTAATTACAGTACAAACTCACAAAGAGCATTGAAGTTCAAACCATGTATGTAAAAATCAAATCTGAACAGACCAACCTAGATATCCCTGGGAGGGAATCTTAATTTACAAGAAAACATACTGCATCTAAAACAAACTCACAGAAAAAAAAACAAACAAAAAACCCTGCAGCGCTTCTTACTCCAGGCAAGGGCAGCCAGCACATGACACTTCTTTGGAGGATCTTGTTTACCTTTTCTTTTTCAAGGAGAAAAAGCTGAAATGAATGTCAGTCCCCATCTGAAAACCAGGTACTATGGTACTATATAGATAATAATTTGTCTTCATGTTTTGTCATTTGCAAGGTAAGCTTTTTAATTTCATTTAAGAAAATAGATACGAAACAACTGCATCTCCCCTTCTCACAAAAGCACCAGAAATATTAGAAAAATCTCCACATTTAAACCAACTATAGCAAAACCAAGGCAGCCCCTCCCATGGCAGCAAGATCATGCAATATGCACTGGTGAACTGCAGCACAGCCTTCTGGGGATGAACTCGCCAACGCCCTGAAATGGCATTAATGCATCATAATGCCTGTCACTGCCTTAAGTTCCTATGATCCCAAACTGGTGAGCAGTGCAAACACACAGCTTCCTATCTGCATGCTTTAAGTGACACTATGCTATTTTAACAGGCTATGTTACACACATATAGGTACTATAAAATAATTCCATTGAATTATTTATAACACCTTTCTTTTTAAAGAAGCATTTAGCAAGCTGTATCATTAAAATATAACCAGCAGCTGCCTATGTGTCCTCGTGTACCCCGAATTCAGAGTTTAGAAGATGAAGTGATTAATAGTACTACTAAGGGAAACTGCAACGAGAATTTTTGAGCAAGCAGTGCAGTTAATGGAAACAGAAATTGGGCTCTAGCTAGCTAGAGTGCTATTCTTGCAAAAAGAGAGACAGCTTTCCAAGGATTGCAGCACTTGGGACACTGCCATGTTCACAGCACAGTGCATTAAGAGATGTCTCCCAACAGCAGTGGGGGACAGGGGAAGCACTGCCTTTACAACACTTGCCCTCCCACAAACTGCACAGACCACGTTCTGGTTACAGAAACATCCAAGAATCAGCAAATACAAAGCACGGGCACACATGAAGCACGATAACTTCATCACTTTCTTGAATCTGCCTTCTTTCCTGCCTGCCATTTGCTCTGCTTCTTTCCTTTGCTCCCAGGAAAGTACAATCCCGGCAATGCAAAAGTGCCCCACACCAGCACTGCCTGTGCCAGCTGGGTGAGGGAAATAGGTGTGAGCAGCTCGGGACAGAGCCCAGCAGAGTGCAGAAGCTTTGACAACTACAGCAAGTGGGAAGTACATACAGGGAAAACTGGAAATGTGTGGAACAGCAAAAGAGCCACAACATGACCTAGAGAAAGGTCTTGAGAGATACACAGCTCTCTCCAGGGCAGACTGCAAACCAGAGGACACCCGTCATCGGGAAGTGTGTGCAGGTCCCTGGAAGTTCCATAAGGATACTCCTGTGCTCCTTATAGTCACTCAATAGTTCATGTGATCATAAACCAATGACTAGAAGGAACACTGTAAGGTTTACCCAGACACTTTTAATTTAAGATATTGGGATGAAATTTTAGAAGGTGAACAGAAGAAATTCCATAGAGTGGTCCCAAAAAAACAGTGCATCTCAAGGGTGGGTCATACAGCAGAGGATACCAGCCAGAAAGGCTAATAAAAACAGAGAAGCTGTGAGATCCCAGCAGAACTGCCACCTGCACTCTCCTGGGGATGGGCCAAGAGGATGACAGCACAGTATCACATGCCAAAGCAAAATCTACTCTCCATTTTACAAGGCTTTTGCCCTTTGGAAAAACACAAACCCAGTGCAATTTAGTTTAGCAAGCAAGAAATTTAGAGAAGGCAAAAATCACTTTGGCAACTACTTATAGATTGGGTTTGGACTTGTATTAAAAACTGCCTGGAAGAGATCAGGAAATCAAACATTTCTCTTTGATATAGAGTCCAAACTGCTCTAGAGTCTCTCGTGAAAAGGAAAACACTCTTTAGGCTTTAGGCGAAGGAAACATAATGTCCTTCATGCTTTCCAGCTAAGACTTAAAACTCTTACAGATCACAATGTCAGGTATACCAAAATCTAATTAAATCAAGGACGCAATGGCAAGAACAGGTTCCATCTTGCTTGCATTTTTCTCCAATTCCAGCAACTAAGCTGCCACTTTCAGGCACCTACTTTTTTTGAAAGGAAAATGAAGTAAACACACACATTGTAAAAACAGAAATTCGTATCCAAGAGTGTCCAGCTAGTGTGGAAAAGGAGATAAAGCTCTGGGCTTTGCCAAATGGCACAGTCTTCTTAGGCCTGGAAAAGTTCTGAAAGCATCAACAACAGACTAACACAAATCCTTCCACGTAGATGGCTAAAGACACACACAGCAGCTTTCATAACACTTAAAGACCTTGACTTGGGTATGTGTACAGTTATTCTCTTTGATCACTACATAACTTGATAAGGAATGCAAACTCTCGTAATCTGTTTCTTCCACTCATATATGCAGATGATTCTCAGATGAACAAAGCCCTAATCACACCTGAAGGACATTACCACATACACAACACTGCCAAAAAACCAAATACCTCATATTCTGAAATCTCACTGAAAATTCCTGGTTGAAAGGAGCTATAGCTCTTTTCTTTCCCAACAAATGATCAGCTTGAAGTTACTTAGAAACCAGTGGGTTCTCTGATGGTATTTTTTAACTAAAAAGATAGACTGGTGAGCAACTCTTTAATAGCAAAGCAACAGAGAGCAGGAACTCAGCGAGGTCACAGAGCAAAACTGACCTTGGTGTTCCTAGTGCTCCATGTCAGCCCATGTGAATTTACTGTGTGCTTTGGCAGCAGAACACAGCAGCAATCTTCTCTGCTCCCCTTCTAAGTGAATTCAGCAACAGCTGAAAGGAAAAGGGAATTTTGACACCCTTTAACAAGAGAATGTGTAAAAGCTGGTCAGGAAGAAAACCAAGAGCAGAGCTGGGGGCCCTGGTAACACATATGAGGTAAGACACACACTCCTGCTAGCAAAGCGCATAGAGGAAAACAAAAAGTCCTCTCCTCAGCAACAGCAGTAGTAATACCTTTCCAAAAACTTTGAGTTCTATGATATGGTCTTGTTTGATCTATCATAACCAAGATAAGATAGCCAGTAAAATGACTTGAAGCAACTGCAAAGCCCAGACTCTTGTTCATGATTTGAATAACAAGTAGTCATGAAGACGCCAGTCAGAGGTATTTCATACTGACCCACGTTATTTTGAAGCAATTGCCTAAGAGGAAGGTCATTTGGACTATGACCCGCTCTGTCTTTGGTCACCAGCAGTTGTGAAATGGAAGAAACAAATACGATTTTAACCTCTGACACAGAGCACAGAAAGTAGAAGTACAGAGGCCAGCACAGTCTCCAGTGCACTCATGTCTGTCATTTGAAGCAATCTCTGTTTTTTAATGAAGAAGCCTTTTAGATGTTTACTCCCTCACCTCCATCTTCAGCAGCACAGTCCATGGTCACTCATATTAAAGGACTTGGACCAAAACGGAAATATGGAAAGCTCACAGAGACCTGACCAAAAAGGCTTCATAAACTGTGTTTCACTGGGGAAATCTGTGTTTAGTACATATAACTAGATGCCTGAGACACCAGGTCTATGCACAGTGCAGTAGTACATCAAGGTCATGTTGGGAAATGTGGGGATGCTACTACAGCATCTCCATAACAGATGAAAGCAAAGTCATGATACCATGGGTTGAGCAAGAACCAGAAGCCAAAATAAATACTGTGCTCGTCCCTAATGTATTTCAGGCACGGCTGTAATGGGTGTAATTGCACCAAAATGGAAAGGGATCAAAATCCATTCTGCTGGCTCATAAAGCCTCCCAGCATGTTCGAGCCAATTAGGAAGGAAAGCTCATGGCTCTATGGAGATGACACACTTGTTTGGACAAGCTAGACTAGTGAGTTAGGTTCAGAGAAGTTATTGTGCAAGGCATCTGTGACTTCTCTAGGCTGACAGGAGAAGGAAGTGAAATGGTGATTGTATACTAAGACAGAGTGACCAACAGTATCTGGAAATCACAAGAAGTCACATAAAGTGCCTACGATCATCATAGCATGTGAATGTGACCTTCCCAGCTCGCAGTCACAGCCCAGAAAACACTGAAGCCACCACAGACTGGCCTGTCAGGAAGGATGGTGTGGGTGGGTAAGCACTACCCCAGGAAGAGGTGGCAGTGGGGACCCCAACCCCAACCATACACGCTCTCCTCAGAACCTCATGCTGCTGCCACCTTCACCCAAACTACACTGGAGTAAGAGTGTCCCCACACCCATCCTGGGGCGGTGCTCATCCAGCCAGCAGGAGCTGGAGCTCACACATGGTTCTCCCATCTTCCAGCACCAGCTGGCAGAGCTCCTCAGTCACCAGGACATGGGCTGGAGCAGCAGCTGCTCCTTCAGAGGGGTTCTGGTGTCTCAGTGACTCTTCCAGAGCAGAGGCAGAGAGTCACATCTCTTGTTTGTTAAGCAGATCCTGAGAGTGATCAGAGTATGTAACAGCTCAGCACTTTATAACTAACCCATGCTAAATACTAAAATATAAATGTACGTTTCTGCTGTGTGACTGTCAGACAGTAGCAATGAAAACTCAGGACAAAGCAGTAAAGGAATCCACCAGGTTACATGAACAGAGTCTTAAAGGTTTCAAAATGTTTGGCTTAACTTCCTGAATGCCTCTTTCAAGCCCTAAATCATCACTGGAAATCAGGTTCTAGAACAGAAACTCAAGAGAAATTAGTCATACATTTTCCCATGACAGTCCATTGCTACTTAGAAAGAAAATAATAGCGTTTACTTCATTTGTTAAGATAAAAATGAAGAATGGTTTCCCATCTGAAGCCTTTAGAGGATAGACTATGTGCTGCACTGCAGTTAAACCTGTTTTATAGTTCCACTGCCAAGCAAAAGGAACATAACACTTACAAAATTATTGTAATTATCAGCCATTAAGGATGCAGCTTGTAATGTAGTACTAATCCCTTATAAATTTTATAACTTCAGCTGATATTTCCTTTTGTCTCAATTAAGCAACAGCCTAGAAAGTAATGGCCTTCTTTGTCACTTGAGTACAAACCAGAAAGCATGAAAGATTTTGGGTTTGAAGTCTTTGCATACTAATCCCTAGAGTATTTAATGTCACCCCATGGGTATCCATATACAGACACAGTCACTTGTGAGATGAACTTCTGTAACTTGAAAAGAATCAAATATTCCCAAAACTACCAAGTCAACAGAAAATACGATTGACATTTGCAGACAAGAAAAAAAGGAAGAAAGAATTCTGAAACTGAAATTGCAGTCCTGGTCTGATGTGGCCTCCCATCATGAGAAGCTGACATTTCAAAGACTGTTTAGAGAAAGCTGGATGATGTCTGTGCCCACTGCTAATCTGTAGCCACACAGATGTCAGTGAAGCCACAATCATTTATCCTGCCTGGGGCTGTGTGATCACTCCCAGACACCATGTGAAACCAGGAAACGATCTGCTGTGGATGGGACCGACTTTTCCCGTTTTTGCAAAAACAACCATTAAACTGAACAATGCTCTGTGACAGACATGGCTCCAGAGGGAATCGTAATTCTTCCTTAGCTGCAGAAATAGCTCATCTTCATTAGCAACTGGAGCTCTATCAAGTGCATTTATTCAGAAATACTGCTAAAGTTGCTTTTCCAACAGCTGCCGTCACAGTTACATACACAAAACAGTAGACTGGAGTTACCCATTAATCTCACAAAAGAGAATTAGGTTGATGTCACATAGTTTGAATAGTAATTATAGTATGGACTAGAAATTGTTCATGGTAATAAAAATTGCTATGAACAATTCCAGATCCACAGAGTATGATGAATGATTTGTTACGACACTGACTAATGTTTTTAATATTGCACAGCTTAAATTCCAGTACACAGCACCATGTTCAAATTTAGGGTAACTCAACTTTGATTCACACCAAAGCTTTCCTTGACCTATAGTATCTTAATTTAGAAATCTGGGTACAGCCAGTTGCCCACCCAATGGTTTTGCCAACAAGGTCAATTCAATGTTTTATTTGAATTCTGTATGAGTAAAAACAAATCTTGGGAGCTACTGGGAGGTTTTAGTCCTGTAAACACAGTGCAATCTTGAAGTGTCAAAAAGAATCTTGGAAGGATCACTAACGCTGGGGGAAAAAGCTGGCACTGCCCAAACTGCAGTAGGTTATGTCCAGCAATGGATGCGGCAGCTTCAACACCTGCCCCCAACACCACTCTTCATAATGGCACCTGCTGGGGTAAAAATTATTCTAGCAACCCAACCAAATACCATTCTCAAAGGATATTTTTAAGCTTTACTCTACCTTTGGCAATCTGCTAATTTTTATGATTCCTCCTACTATTTTTCTGGAGTAAAAATGATGGAAATATGTTGGTTTATTTTTGTTGCTGCTTGACAGCTAATCAAATTTGATATTTACATTGTACTGGGATAATGAAATGTCAAGATGGATATTACAAAAACATTTCTGAAGATAGTAATTTAACCTTCAGCAATTCAATTTGATTCAATGGTGTCTACACAGTTGCAAATAATTTTATTTTAGATCCCTGAAACCTGATGGCAGAAATAAACCCTTCCCATCTTATGTTGCTGAGTCTAGAGTGCCACTCGGTGGCCAAATACAGACACTCGTGTTGCAGCAGACACCTTCCTAACACCAGTCAAGCCATCTCAGAGTCCACAGTTTGGGATAGACTGCATTTGGAAACAGTCATTCTGCCAGTACTCATATGACAGCCTAACACAGTAAGAAACATTTTTATTCCTTAGATAAACTGTGGTCATGAGATTCTGGTGACAGTCAATATGTCCTTGGTGAACTAGAGAACCTCCAACTCTACAAGCTGATTCTCTCACATTTCACATCACGAAAAACACAGCTCCAGAGCCAGGCTGTAACAAACACCTCTGTGCATCAAGCACAGCAAGAGAGCTGCAACCCCTCCTCACCAGTGGGTAGCTTTGAATGTTTAGCACTGGGAAGTTTGTATTTATTTAGGTTTTTTACCCTTAACAATCAGGTTGCTTTACATAAATCAATAGCACATTTTAAACATAGAAGGAATCAGAAACTAGAGTGGTGCCGGCAAACAGCAGATTGAAAAACTGAGAGCATCTTGTTATGGTACCACTTGTACACTGGCATTACAGGAAAATAAATTACTATTTACTTATTCATAGTATCTCATAACTCCAAGGCAGTGCTGAAGTTGCATCACTCTGATGTGGCCCATGTCAAGGGCAAAGTACTCCCTGTACAATCAGAAAACCTCCACTTCCTCTTACTCAGTTGCCTCCCAGACACTGAGATGCAACAGGGATTTTTGATCCTACTTAGTTTTTTTCACAGCAGCAGCACTCACATTCAGCCTAAGCACCACACACTGGGAAGGTGTTAAGAAAAGAAGGAAAAATTAGTTTATGCATGAACCACATCTTTCATCCTTCAGAGAATGAGAAAAAAATCACTCCAAAATTTAAGAACTCCCTAAGAATCAGCTGGGTTAGTTGCACTCTCCTTTTTCCTCTTGGGTGATACAATATACGGGAATGGAGAGCAGAAGTGAATATGTTGGATGGAGGATCTCAACTATAGAAATGAGATTTCATTATATCCAAAAAAAGGTCAAACATCCATTATTATTAATATTTTTACTGTAAGCTTTCCAAACTGCTAGCCAGCCTCCCAGAATGCTTTCACGTATTTTCTCTCAAGGGTAAATGGCTCATGGTACATTTAAGAAATTTAATCAGGGTCCACTTTTATATTGCTATCTGAATAAATCCCATTTAGCTCAAATTAGCTGAATATTAGGCATTCTTCAATAACCCATCCATACTGTTTTAAAGAGATGAAAAAATATTACCTTGTTCTAACTTGATATCAGACCATAAACAACTGTCAAATATAACACAAGGCAGGAAAAAACAATGCATTCTTAATTCGACAGGACATTAACTCATCCTGCATCAATCTACACCACTGGGCAAGGCTCCTGCTCCGACATGACTCATATGTGGGCATCAGTCTACGGGAACAAGAAACTGCCTGTAAAGGCAAAGTTGGGGCATAGGAGACTTGTAATCATGTGGACAAACCTCAGAGGCTTGGAACCTACTGGAAGGTGTGTTTGCTCACTTCATCTGGGGTGCTGCAAATATTTACAGTGATACAAAGTAAGGGCACTACAACTGTCCCTGTTCTGTGGTGGCACAAATGTCTTTCTTTAAAAAATAATTAAAAAAAAAAGAACAAGGTGAAGTCATCAGAAAAACACAAATTTTTTGCAAGAAATCTGGGAGCTCACTGTTCCCTATGATTTCATTGCGTGAGGGGCCATGAGAAGCAGCTGTGACATGCAGAAGGCTTTTTGTAGCACCATTTTCTTAAACCAGAAGTTTAGAAACAGTGACAGTGTGCTGAAACCACATCATCCCTCTGCAGAGGAGCTACCAGCAGGGTCTTAAAAGATGCCAGTGTTTCCACCAAACCAACTACAAAGCCATCATCTGGTTTTGCCCTCAAAGTTATCAAAAGCAGTATATTCCAAATATCTTTAAATCCCTGCATTCTAATAAAAATTGTGGTTCAGCCATTGAACATGTGCAGGCAGCTGAACTTTGTGTTATTTTGCTTTTGAAAATGAAAAAAGGGACATGATTTACCAAGACCAGGGGAGCTACTCACCTGAGATACAACATGTGCCACAACCACATTTCAGGAAGGCTGAAGTCCAACCCATTTCAAACTGGAAGAGGACAGCAGCAGGCTGGGACAAGCCCACAGAGCTCACTGCCACAGGAACAAAAAGCTGTGCTGAACCGGTCAAGTGCCCACTGAGGAGCAGCAAGCCGAGCTCACCAGCTCCTTACACTTTTCATAGGACCTCCGCAAAGTGCTTAAGCACAGCAACCTACCACATGCTCATGATATAATGGGAAACATTCACTTTTGTGACTGATTATAAACAGAAGGCCCTTGAAAGAGCTTTGCTGTCCAACAGAACCCCTCAAATATTTACATTCTGAGGGCTGATGTGCAGCAAGGACTGTTCACTGCGGCCGTGACAGATGGAGAGCTTGCCCACAGCCCACGGCCGTACCACACCTGTATCACACCTGCCCCAGCAGCAGCTCAGCTTCAGATGACAGGCCACCATGGACCAACTTCGGCCTAATCCTCTCCTCAAGTTCATTCGCAAATAAGCCACCTGTATTTTTCCCTCCCAGGACACAACTCAGCCATCATCTCAAATGCCTCTGAACAGCCCCAACCAGAGATTGGATGCAACTCTGCCCTTCACATCACAACCTTCTGGAATCAGCAGAAATAATTCATTGCAACTGATAGATCTTAAAGGCAGAGGGAGGGGAGCGCTTTCTTTTTCTTCCTCTAGCAACTGAACCTGACTGTCAAAAGAAGCTGCTAGTACAGCCCTTCCTTCCCTCCTAAATGCAATTCTTATCTTGGTAAGCAAGAAACCTATGATGAATGAAATGAAAATGTGGAAGGAATGAAATACGGACATTGGAGTCACTTCTGTGACACGACCAAATCTTTTACTAATTACGAAACTGTGCAATATCCATTCACCAACCCATCTTTCTGCTTTTCATTTAGAGAGAGAAGCAGACATTTAGCATCAGCAAAGAAAAATCCTGAAAATTCACAATAGGTGGCTCCTTTTCTGAGACAGCTCTAGTTTATCACTTTTTTTCTTTATTGCTATTTAATGACTCATATCATGCGACTCTTTCCTCATTTCTAATGTCTGCTGCTGAAGTCTCCTCTAGAGAGATAGCACTTGAATGCCTGAGGGAAAGTCAGAGAGAAAGATAACTGCAAAAAAATCACGGGAGTCATAATTTCCTAAGTCTGCACTGAAACAGATAAAACTTCCATTGCCAAGATTAGTTCATACAGTACAATATATAGGGAGATGAACAGATCTCTTTACATGGGATGATACAGTGAACCTCTCCATCAGATATAAGTGCAAACGTATGAAATATCTTCTTTGAAATCAGCTGAGTTACGTTCAATTCACAGGCAGAAATTTAAGGTCTGAAATGAGCTTGCTCTGTGACTTGGCAGCTGGAAAATCCAGCTGATTGTCATAGAAAAGGTGCATCTTCTTTCGGGATAAAGCCAAGAACCGTAAGCAGAAAAAACAAAACCAGATGTTATCATACCACATTACAGCATAAAAACCCATTAGTTTCTAACTAATTTCATGCACAATAACCTGCTCAACTAAAGCTGCAACTGTCACAAATGGTCCTGTCCCTATTTCATCATTACAGGTGATTTGATTCACCTTGGTTAAATATGAACCATACCATAATTACTGAACAAAGTTGTTAAGCCCAGCTCTTCACTTCCATGCATTCCTTAAGGAATGCACAGCAGTCCTAAACATTTTGATAGGGAATGTGTTATATCACAGCAACTAATACAGTTGCCTCCTGTTCTCAAAACTTTAAGTAATAAATCTGTTTCCACAAGTGTTTATTTCACTGCTGGCCAACATCCCTGACAGCACAGGTAGGTGAAGATGTTCTATACAGCACATAATGAGGAATCAGAGATCTATCCTGTGGAAATCAATAAACCTCACATGATTTCACAACAGGGCTTCCAGAGATTCCTCAGGGATTTCCCTGGCTGAGAAAACTGAGGATATTGTAAAATCAATAATAGGGCATTTTCCAAGTGGGCAGATGACTTAATTTAGACCATAACATTGCTATGACTTAGTAAAACATACATTACAGCTAGGTAAAAATAGAAAGTCTTTTTTAAATAAGCGTGGCTCATGCTCTTCAACAAGCTCCACACAGCTTTTGATATCCAGCCAAGAAAACTGTTATGACCAGGTCACATCCTCCCCTCCTGCCCACCATTCCTGCTCCAGGTGCCTCCTTGCTGCCCTTCAGCACATGTTCTGCAGCACAGCATCCACCTGCCCTGGCTTGTACCCACCAGTCTGGCTGCAAGGCCCTCTCTGGGGGTCACAGTGTGGGCACATCTTCTGTGCTCCCCTTGCTATGTGCCACAGGGCACAGGGTGGGGTCCCAGACAGCAACCTGCAGGAAAACTGGCAGGAGAGCTGCCTACTGGCAACTGCACACTGAAAGAAACTCTGAAGAAGGTAGAAAATGTCTTCCATGTTTTCCGTCTTCCTCATGTGACTACAGAAGTTACACACAAAAAACCTCTGGCTCCTACTGAGAGAAAAACTAACTGTGCTCGACAGATAATGCCTTTAGAATGAACTGCACAGAAAGAGGAACACATTCTGCCATGGGCTGTGGCTGCAGCACAGACTGGCAGCCTGTTCGTTTTCAGGCTTGATGAACTGCTATAGGAAATGCCTTGCAGAGGTGAGCCCCAGGCTTCCCCCTTCTAGCTGGGACAAGTCAGTGTGAAAGGACCACAGCCAGACCACATGCACTGCATTCCTGATGCTCCATCCACAACCTACTCCCTGTGCAGTACTGAAGGCAGTACAGAAATCTGCTGGGATTAAGCTTTTTCCTACAGTCTACTACCCCACATTTTAAAATCTAGCTTGGTTTGTCTGTAGTTACTTCTCCACTGCCTGCTGTGACTCCCTACCGAGAGCACTGACTGCACAGAGCTAGATGTGGACAGAAAATAAAGTGTCTCCCTCCCTCCTCCAAGCACCAGTGATGCTGTCTGTCCCAAGCAGCCAGCTGAAGCTCTACCCACGCTAAGCTTCCAACAGCACAATTAAAGGATTCCCCAGCTAACCAGGAAAGCAAATTATCCTTGCAATTATCAGCATGTCTCACAAATCTTCCAAGCACCCTTCAAACAGCACTGGATTTGCACTGACAGAAAGAGTAATTGATTCCATGCTGGCAAAGGTGGAAAATTCAGGGATATGTTAGACTGCTGTTAATACAGCAGAGATGGGGTGCCCTCAGGAACACCCTCAGTCCTCTCTGGCACCAGAGACAAATCCATCAATGCTTGGAAGCTAAGCTGCTGGAGATGAGGTCCTTGAAGTGTAGGTCTTTCATCATGGATGCCTATTTGATAATCATCAGTCCCTAATGTAAATAATGGATTTCCATTTCAATTGATAAGCATCATTTACTGTGCATCAAAAGGCCTTCTGTAGGCAGAAGGGATTAGAAAACCAGGAGTTGCCTCAAGAAGGCCTTGAAGCTTTTCCCTGATGAATTTCTTCTGCCAAATCCCTGTTTTTTTCTTATTTCCATTTCCATTATCAACACTACTTTAGCCACCAAATTTCGAAGATTCAGGTAACTGTTAGGAACTCTCCTTGGATGGGGGACACCCAGATCCAGTGTTAAATAATGTTTTACCAACTTTATAATGTCATTAAAAACCAAGAAAAACAATTGTGTTTGCCATGACTTTGATGTGAAATGCATTTAAATGAAATAGTTTAGGCTGAGCTTGGGGCAAAATTAAAAACCCCACATGGGACACAACCACACAGGAAAGCAAACTCATTGAGCTTTGCAGAAATCATTGTAGAGATCCAAGCAGAAAAACCATAGTTAACTTGATGTAAGAATGGCTAAATTACAAAGACAACAGTGAAACATTATAGTCAAAACACGTAATCATGAAAGAATTTATGATTTTTCCTTGAGGCTGCTGCAGCCCAGGCCCCCAGTGGGTCTGTGCACAGAATTTCTATTGTCTTCAGCAGGAGACTTTTGTTTGGAAGAATCACTAACTAAATTATTATTTCATGCCATTGAAACAGATTTAAAGTGTTTATATTTACATATAGACATACACAAAAATACATGTATTTTTTTAAATCTTCAAAATCAGCCTACATAACAAATTTTCTCAGCTATGACAATAGGAGAGTTCCCTATATCATTATCAAAAGCAAAGTTACTTTTCTAGAAAAAAACCCAAGTACATATATTTATTTTAAAAATTATTTCCAGAATTCAGCTCATCTGCTAAATACTCCCATTTCTACTACTTTTTTTTTTCCTGAACCTATTAGAAAGAAATACAGCCCAGTGAACCAGAAAACCATCTGGCCATATGTGGCAACAGCTACTTTGATATCAGAAACCATATTCCTCTTCATGTTGAAATACAACATTTGAATAATGCACTGCTATACCCTTATTGTGCACTGCAGGGCACATCCTCAGACCAAGAGGCTCTTATCCAGCAGTGCTGGCAGCAGCAGCCAGTGGGGCTGAGCACAGTCTTGTCTCCTTGTCACCGTAGCAAAAGAGTGACGCAAAGAAGGGACCTGTCTGCCACTCCACTGTAAAGGTCCACACTCAGAGTGAGTGAAGAGATTTGTGGCATTCTGGGTATGGTAGTTTTGAATCTGTGGAAGGGTTTTGATACTTTCTGAGATTACAAGGATGTTAAATATTTCATTACTCTCAGTATTTTGTTTAGGAACTGTTCCTTAAACAAGGCCAAATTACAGTCAAGCCCAGAAGAGTTTATTCATTTAGATAACCCAATAGCACTATCCTAGTGCTTTGGGATGAAGCAATTCCACCATTGTGATCTATGGCCATACTTAAGCCTCAGCTTGGGGAAATGCAGCAAGAAGAAAGGAAATAAAAGGGAAAAATACCCTAAGAGTTCTAAATGTGGTTGCAATTGGTTACTATGATCCAAAACTGCATGCCAAAGAACACAGAGAACTGACAGCTCATGTTTGCAACCTGCATTCTCCAGCAGCCAGAACATGTTTGAATAGGAATAATGCAGGGCACCCTAAAAGACGCTGTTCTGCACGTTTGCATTACCATACATTCACGGAGCCTCTTCTGGGTATATGATGGTCCTTTATCCAGCAAAGCAAAAATCCTCAGCAAGAGAAAATGGAAGAAAACATCCAAGAATAGGATGCTCTATCTGTGGGCAGCTCTGGCCACGTGCACAGTGTCATATCCATGCTCCTGTCCTTGGCTGTATGTAGAAGTAACATGGAGAAAATATTGCATGAGCAACAAAAATCCATATGTAAAATGTTAGTCAAAGTCATAATTTTTCTAAAAATACTCACTAGAAAAACAAATCTGTTTTATTCTGAGCATTGTTAAAACATAATGTAGTGCAAGATAAAAGAAATTAGAACAAAATCACAGAAAGTTCAGAATCTAGAAATAGCAGTGTAATTCCACTTCAGATTTTGATTCAGTTATTGCCCTGGAACAACTCCAGGTTTACCCCATCCCAGACTACAATTTGCCACCGTATATACGAAATCTTCCTCTGAGTCAGTGCAAAGAAACTCTACAAAAAGCCTGAAGAACTCCAAGAATCTCTGTACAGCAAGAGAGCCTCCAAGGGGAGTACAAGAATCCTAAGCAAAAATATTTTGCTTTGTTCAAGCATGAACATATGGAAAAAGTGCCTCTGAAACAACTGCAGTTCACAAAACATCAGCACACAGAAGTGCTGAAATTACCTCTGCATCCTAAAGCAAAGCGTTTGCAGCTGCCATACCTTGTTCTGATCGGTTAGAAACCCGTGTGCTGCACTCCCTCCTCCTCTCCTGAACCTGGAGAGGAGGAATAAGAGAGTCATGACCCTCCTGTTTGCTTTTGGCTTTTCAGAGCACAGCACACCAACTGCAGTCTTTCTTAAAATAAAATAAAATTTAAAAAAAAAAGACAAAAAAGCTTCATGTCAAGAACAGAAAACTCCTATTCCTGACAAATGATTGCTTCCACCCCATGGCACAGGGAGTGGAAGGAGGACTGCCTCCTCCTTCCTAAGGTAGCTCCATAAAGCAAGCTGTATTTTAATCAGCGTTTTCTAGCCAGACAGTATTTTTCATTGAGCACTGTTCTCCCCTAAAAGACTATCCTGAAAGAGCTACCAAATATTTAGTAGTTTAAAAACAGAGGTTTTCAGGACTATGAGATATGATCTTATAAACTTCCTGCCTCTGGCTTCACAGTCTGTTTGGGTGCCAACCTTAGCAACAGCAGTGTTGAGCAGGGACAGACATGGAGACAAACAGCTCAGTCCTCCCCGCTGGTGCGAGCCAGGAAGAAATACCTCAAAGTTCTCTGCAAGGCCCAGAGCAGCAGCTGCCCTTGGCACTTCTCTGAGCACAGGCAGCCCCAGCCTCTCCGAGCTGTGGCACTGCAGGCTGCTCTCACCCCTAGTACCACAGGACTGCGATTCTGCAAGAAATGAGTGGTCTCTCATACAAATGTGGAAGGTCATGATGTTTCTCTGGCTTACGGGTTTGTGTGTCCAGAAGCAGTAAAGGGCACTTTCACACCTCTGCTCTCAATTTGAAAGCAACACGAATGCAGAATGGACAAGCTCCAAAGGAGAGGAGCAAGGCACAGCCCAGCAGCCATTTTAATCAAGCAGGCAATTTATTAGAGTACAGGAGCCAACCCAAACTCAGTAAACATGTCAGACTGAAGAGCATATTCTGCTCAGCTCCAGCCCCTTCAGGGCTTCTCCCAACCTATACCCAGGAAAACCAACTCAGGAAAAAAATGAAGCTACGAGACAGTGTGGGTGCCCTTGCTGTCGATCCCTTGTTATTCTGTCCATGAAAGCCATCTATAATTCAACACACCCAGATGACAGCAAATCAAGAAACACAGCACAAGAGAAAAGCAAAGGACATTTTCTCAAATGAGACAGATGTGCATAATAACAGCAGTAACAAGAGGAGACTGTGTATATGTGCTCCAGGTTAACAGACTTCTCTGTGAACTCCTTCCTGCCACTGTTCATATTTCTGTAAGACAGGAATACAAAATTAACCTGAAGGAAACAGTCATCTCAAAATGATCATGTCCTGTCAGTCGTCACACACTGCACAGCCCTTTCCCTCCACACAGGCACTCAATAGCTTCTCTCCTCTTCTGTATCATGTCTACAGCACATGCATAACAGGTTCATGGAAAAAAAAATGCTTTTTGCTTCTATAAAATCCTACATGTATTACAGTTTCCCTTGTTCTTTCACCCCTCATGATCGGCTTGACTCTTTGCTGTGCTGCTTTAGCTAAGGGAGGGGCAGCAGGTGGAAGGGGAGGGTCTGGGTTTGACTCCACTTCACCCTATCCAGAGAAAAGAGCCTGAAAACAGTTTGGGTCCTGCTGCAGTAGGTGCTGTGGAATTGATGCTGCAGGAGTCCTAAAAGAAAAAGTTCTTTCCAGATCAGCTTGGCAACTTAGCAGCAACATGCATCATTAAAATACCCACATCTTTCCACTTAACTGGTAGAGGTATGTCTGCCTCTGGGGTCTCACGTTAGGAAGCGTATTACTGTCTGAATGACTGGGACCGAAAACTTATTTTCATCTGGATTACTTGCTTAAAACTCCTGTAATTATTCCTGCTGCAACCCATTCAAAAAACAGGCAGCAAAAGTGAATTAATTATACAGTGGTGTCCCTTGTTTACAAGCCTTACAGAGAAACCAGTCACTGAAGTCTACAGCTGACATCCATGAAGGATCTTTCTCCCTTGCCTGATTCCCAAAGACTTTTTGAAACTGCATTACTGAACTCATACACTGGACAAAAAAAGCTATGCCTGCATGTGAAAATAAAACCTTATTAAATCATTAATCACACTGCCGTAGGACATGGCAGAACACAAAACTAAGTTATTTGTAGCTGTTTCATAATTGGACACTGCCTTGGATCCAAAGATGATGCTTTGCGTCAATACTGGATGGCCAACTTTTTCCATGCACAGCACAGGGGCTCCACCATGCTGAACACAGTCCCATGGCAGAGCAGAAGAACTGTCCCACCATGTTCCCCTCGAGGGGCTGAGACAGTGTGTCCCTAATCCACTTGCCCATGTGGGACAGGGGTAGTGACAGTGATTGGAGTCAAAGTCACAAGGACTGTTTTTTAAAATGTATTTGTTATTCATGGTCAGTGTATCTTCTTTCATCTGCATGGAATTATTGCCCCTTTAAAATTTGAAACTTGGTACATTTTATTTCAAGATGACTTTACAAGGCCTTCTATGTTATATTAATTTCAGCAGCCCTCTAATATTGCACAACAGTCATATGATCCAGTGTGTGTGTTTTATGAGACAGACATGACACATGAAAATTAAAAACAGGTTCTTTGTCTGGAATACAGAGAGGAACTTCAGGGGGAAAAAAGAAAAAACAATGAGCACGCGTGCCCAGAGATCAGGGTGGAGGGAAAAAGGGAGGAAAAACAGGATAACAGGATGAGACATCAGAGTCAGTTCATCCTGCCCAGAGTGAAAACAGCTTTCATCAATATGAAAGACAATTAATTTGCATAAATTTACTGCACAATAGAATTGAACTGTGCTGCTGCATTTCAGGATGGGCACTGGCAGTAAGGATTGCTATGCCTATAGCCCAATCCTTTATCTATAATTTACAATATTCTGCATGCAAAACTTTGTAATTGCCCTGCATTTCAAATGACATTTTCTATATGTATTACACCCAAAGAGAGACACAGGTTTTAAAAATGCAGAATTTAATGTTTATTGTTTAACACATAACCTAAGCACTCAATAGAAGAGTATCCTTCTACATGTTCTGCTTACCATAGGGGATTCAGAGGTATTTCAAATATCTCAGCCCTGGTCTGAATGCACCTCTCATTCAGGCTCACCCTCCAGATTGCATGACTGAACCCTTTACAGGACCACCAGCAGTTGCCGTCACTATGGCCTGTTTAACTTTCAATATATTTGTATTGCTGTGTGCGCATCGTACGCTGTGCTGGGAAGAGCACAGGCAGAGCAGGACACCTCTATGTGAGGGACAGTGCAGGGCAGGTGTACTCTGTCAGCTTCTGCAGAGGTCACAGCTGGAAAAATCGCTTTTACTTTGTCTGGCCTGACATTACCGGCTCCCTCTTCCAACCAAGCATACTTCCTTGGTCAAAGGGTTATAAAATTAGGTAATTTACTAAGTTAGGTAACACAGCAGGTGATATATTTACAGCTACATGAGCATGAACAGAAAGACCTGAGGTAATCAAATCTCATGCTTGAAGGATAAGAGGATTCATAAGATGATCACCAGCTGAGATCAGGCACAAACTCCTTTATCCCACACCCCTTCAGTCACCAAGCAATGGGCAGGTGCAGGCAAGGTGTGGATGAGACACAAGTATCTCAGCACATACAGATAAGGAGGAGGCAAGCCTGGACTCGACAAAATGCTTACGCTTCTCCCTATATCTCAAACACATGCCACAGGCTTACATGAAACCAAAAGCATTCCTCCATACCTGTGAATGATCCTTCACTTTGGCTGCCTCTCTCATTGGTAATATCCCTAGAGATAGTTAATAATATTCTTGAGGTAAACTTATGTTCCATTGTATGGAGATAGACTATTTTTCAAATGAGTTCACCTCTGTGGGATTTTTTGGAACATGTAATTTTAAATTAATACCATCACATCCATATGCATTTTATGACAACCTCTCTTGAAAAAAAAATTTTAAACATATTTTTAATGGGGAATTGAATGCCAAGAAACAAATAAGTATAAAAATATATAACAAAAAAACCCCAAAAAACAATTCCTTAGAGTGAGAAGAGCCTTTGGAAACAAATGACTAAGAGGCCATTTTTATAACTTCTGTTCTGCAGACTACTCAGGGAATGCAATACACAGAACATCAATGGGCTCTGCCTGTAGATGCAGTTACCCCAACTGTGGTTGCAAAAGAGTATTTCCACCAGTAAACAACCACTGCTGTGCCTGGTTGGCCTCTTTGCACATACGAATATCAACAAAAATACCCAAGCATCACAAGAAGTATCTGATTCACTGTGAATTTTCAAACTACCTTTCTTTGCTTTGTGGCTTCTTCTTTTAATAGCTTTAATGAACAACTTATCTTTGTTTCTTATAAAATAAAATGCCAAGGTCAGCATCTGCTTGTCAAAGGTATGCTACTTAATGGATAAAAAAGGAAGAAACAAACAGGAGTCATAAGGTGCAGTAGTACCCTTCAGCCAAATCCAACTGCTACCAATATTAAAGGAATACTCATCATTAACTTCAAGTAGGAAAAAAACTGTCTAAAACTATGGTCAAAAAGCAGCTTCCAGAAAGTAAGAGAGCAGAGGAACTGACTTTATGAACAGGAAGAAATGTAAGTAAATTAACTTGATTGAATCTACATTCATTGATAACCAAGATCACAACTAAACTGCTCACTTCATACTCTCCACAGCTGCCAGTGCAGAATATTGCAGAGTAACACAGCCTGTTTTTTCCAAGCCCAGGAGAGCAATCAATCTCTGTTCCATCTAAAGAAAATGACAGTGAAATAAAGGCAATAACCGATTTTCTTCATGGCACTCTGCAAAGAGGAACAAAAGGGCCCCAAGTTCGTATTATTTCTGTGGGCTTCAAAAGAAAAAAGGAAAATGACCCTTATAATGTTTGGAATTCATTTTTGTTTTTTAAAACAAAATAAATTGGAAAATTGTTTGTTTGAGCCAATCTTTTGGAGAACTTGTTAAAGGACTGCTCATAAATGGGAAAGTAACATTTCCAGCCAATGCTACTTGTCCTTGAAAAATCCATATTGCTCACAGTCCTCCAAAAATGTCTTGATCTGCTTTGAGGCAGGTGCCCATTATAGTTGTCTTGAAGGATTCCTGTGTGGATACAACCTTTCATGTCTATATCTGGCCCCCAGGAAATACATGAAACCTAATTAAACTTTGTACCTGAATGTAGGCAAAGAAAAGTATAACATCATCTGTCTGATGAAAAAAACTGAAAAGCAGGGTGGGCAGGAAGAGAGCAATGTCCACTGCTATCATCCCTTCATGTCGAAGTGAACCAGGTAAATCAGCTATTCTGATTCACCATAACTTTGATTAAATGAAGTAACTTCATTTCACACCACAAGGAAACCATGAGGATTTACTCATGGTATCAGTACCAGTGTTCTGCTATACATCCGGTATGACCACACATAATCACTCCCCCAGGTTTTCTGTACAGTCTCTACAAAATAATTCAGAGATAGCCAGGGTCTGTATCCTCAATGCAATCTGAAATCCGTGTAAGAAGTGGTTGGAACAGAAGATTTGTAGGGATACACTTTTAACACTGTGAAATCCGCACCCACCCTCACACCCGTCTCCTGCCCAAACCACTGGAGGGTGTGCAAGGTAACTGGAGACAGGGAAAAATCAGGAATATAAGCATTATTCACACTTTATAAGGGGATCAGAACAACAGTGGCCAATACTATATTGCCCCTCTTATGTTTAGAAGGGAGAGAATGAAACACTGGATAAAGTTAATATATATTATCTGTGAGGAACACATGGTGTTTGGGGGAGTTTCATTTTTTACTGAATTTTACAATTGGGAATAGCAGCCTGAGCCACAGCTTTTTTATACGCTGAACAAGTATCTTAAATATCCTATATACATGTTGATTATGTCAAACTGCTACAGACATGAAAAGACCACAGTTTGCTTTGTGCTATACAGCAATGGCCACAATCATTTATATGATCTGGACCCTCAGCAAAAGAAATCCAAAACAGATTTCACTTGGTAGAATATGAACAATATGTTTCCTATATTACACAAAACGCAGCTGGCTTTATATGTAACACTCCTCTCATCTTGGAGGGACTTACAACAGTGCTTTATACTGCAGTGGTGGGATATCAGAGCATGTTTAGTGCAGTTGCTGTGGAGTTACACTGCTATAAAATGGGTAGAGAATTTCCTTATTAATATATAGCACTCTATTACAAATATCCTTTAATATCTGTATAATCAGGCAGCACTTTCACCATCACCTGACACATGCACCCTAATGCATTTCACGTTATTCAGCTCGTCAGCTTTGGCAGAATTAATTGAAAAGATAGCCCTGAGATGTGAATCAACACACCAGCTTAACCACATGCGAGGGTTAAACCACAGGGCATCTCCAGCTCATTCACGATGATGATCCTCATTTATACCTCCTGTCAGCTGGAAATAAAGAAACACTCTTCATACCTTGAGGCTACAGTCAGGCATGACTACGAAATAATTTGTCTATATACTGTCTGATTTCAACAGCAGCAGTGAGATACTATGGAACTAGGCAGTTTTTTCCTATTAATTCCCTGCTCCCCTTTTAACAACCTTCCCGTGGTAGGGGGTGGGGGGAAAGTAAAAGTCCTCATCGCCCTGGAATCTTACAGAGAAAGGCCCAGTACTTTAGGGATGACATTTCTGACACCTCCCTCTCAAGTACAGCCTGCTGTCTCTCACACTTCCACCCCACCCACAGGAGACAGGCACTGACAACCCACGCACAGTGAAGTCGTAAAGCAAGGTACTGAGCTCCCATCCACGGGTCACATCACACCACTGAGAAACTACTGGGTTAGCCACATATTTGCATGTTTTAATCGCACTTTCTTGGCCTTTAAAGAGCACAACGGAAAACAGCAGCTTGTTTTAAGTGTGTGCAAACTTCAGGGAAAGCAGTGAAGGACGTTTGCTCATTTCGCACACTGGGTCGAAATTGGTACGCCTGCATTTTTGCATAGTCATGCTCTTAGAAGAAGAAAGCATTTATTAAAAGAAACCCCAAACAATCCAGTCTTTCTTTGTTCTTGAGAAGGCAGCAAGGCTTTCTCTCACGTACTGCGAAATGTCAATCTTTGTGCAGTTATACAAGAACATTAACAATACACTTGAAGTAGAGAAGTCAATTAATATACAAATTACTTAATCCTTTGTAGTTGTCCTTCATGTAATAAACAAATCTTATTTCCATCGTCTACACTGTTTAAAGGCATTGCTTCATGAAGGATGTTCTAGAATGTACTACATAACCATTGCTCTAACTTTTTATGTTTTATTTTGATTTCCCTTCTGAGAGAAGGTAGTGCTGCCTAGCAAAGACAAGATAGGATGGGACAGAACTGATGCACTCTGCAGCTATGGATTAGTCACTTAAACCTCTCCGATTTCCAGTCTGCCCATGTGTATAATGGTGCAGCTCTGCCCAGGACTGTTAGGAGGATTAACTAAGTGACACTGAAAGGCTTTGAGACTTGTTCAGTAAAAATTATTTCTACAAAAGCGCATATGCATAAAGTGCTAATTGATGCCAGCTGGCCTTTCATTCTGAGCAGCAAAACAGCTTCTTACCACACACATTTCCTTTAGTAGGCACCAACGGCATATTTTTTTCTTTCTAAATTCCTGAGGTTTGCCTTAAAACATACAAACCATTTGACTTTCAGGAATATTGCATGTTGAGCTTAATGCAACAATGTATTTCAGCGATTACCTTGATTAACCCTGCACAGGCAATAAGTGTAAACATTGTAACACCCTCAAACTGAGAATCGAGTTTGCAGAGCACAGCTGTGGCATTCAGCAATTCCTATCTTAGAGAGTCTGCAGTGTCCTCTTCATTTCCTACAGAAACCTGACAATCGATTTACAATGGCCCTTGAAATGAAGCAGAAGGCTGCTGTTCCTGGACTGCCCTTAAATGGCAAGGCAGCCTGAGATAAAGACATACAAGAAATTACTTTACATTTGATTTTCCCTCTGTGCTGCAAACAACCATGTTTTCTGGAGCCCCTCCCTCAGCTGCAGAAACTTGGATGTGCTCCACCTGCTTATATTTGCTGATAGACGCCAGAGGAATTTTCACTTCATCTGTTTCACAGATGCTCAGACTCTTTTCTCAAGACACATCACACAAAAATGTCTCCAAAATAATTAGCAGGATTTTAGTCGGCATGACTGTGATGGCTGCACGTAAGGTAAAGCTCAGACAGCTCTTAAGAAATTGAAGCTCTGGAATGAGCGTCTGGGACCTTAACAGCACCCATTTAAATCTTACTGCATGACACATTTATAGTTTCTCATGTAGTCAAAAGGGCAAAGGGGTTGGTATGCAGAATGCTGCTACAATGTGAGAAACATCATGAACTTCTACAAGCTCTTGTACTTATACAGACATGAAGGTAATTGCTAACGGAGAGCAAGTATGCACCCTAATTCAAGGAGGGGGAAAAATTACAGAAATATCTCTGGAATCATTGCCTCACTTCAGAAGAAAATTTATCACATTACTGGGGAGCTAATTGGAATAAAAATAATACTATAAAATGTATTGCAAAGCAGTATTATAATATTTAACTGAAAGATGCCCCTCCTTTGGCCTTTTGCCTTGCAGTGTAAATGTCAAATGGAGCTTCTGACCATCCCAAGCCTGCTCCTGCCTCCCTGCTCTCCACCTGTCCCCAGCATGGCCCCCATCAGCCAGTTGTACCATACTGAGCCACAAGCAGGAGATGACGAATCGACTGCAAAATGAGGGCAGGCTAACAGATCTAAAGAGACAGCAAGAGTGTCTTATGAGGGCTCACAAGGCTCATGCTACCAAATCCAGGGGATAAATTATCTAAATTTCTTTGGTGGCACACTAGACTCTCAGAGAGAACTCTAGTGTCACAGTGGAGGACTTAAGATTTTATCCAAAATCATAGGAACTTAATTCCCACAGCACAAACTCTTGATGAGAGTATTTCAAATGGCCACAAGTCACCAATGTCTGATTTCAGGCCTATGGTGACATTCAAGCGTCCTTGCGAGGGTGAGCAGGTGGGATCTGAGGAACAGGATGGCTGCTCTGGCCAAAGCCACACCAAAGGGCTTTTGCTTTTTTTTGTTTCTTTTTGAAGGGCAGGAAGGGCTTTACTGCTGTTAGCTTTAACTATCAAAATGACAAAGGCCCAGAAAAGCTGTGGGTGCTCACACCAGAGACAGCTGCCCATTTCAGAGGTAATGAGACACTCCGGAGCACACCCAGGAGCCTTGGGACTTGTCCCCTGCTGGCCCTGGCCCTGGCCCGCTACCATGGGCACTGCCAGGGCCAGGGTCAGACTCCGGAGTCAGAGCAGCAACCAGCAAGGGCCCTGGCAACCAGGACAAGGTGGACATGTCCTCACTGTCCTCTGTACCCAGATGGCAGCAGGGACCACACAGCCCTAAAGAATCCTGAAGGTGGAGAACACACAAAAACCTTCCCACTCCACTCAACATGGCCAGGAATAGCCAAGAAACAGCAGAGCCCTCCCAGCCCCACCACATCCCTGAGGCAGAGCCCAGGGCATGGTCCTGAGTGCAGGGAGGTAACAACCATGCAGGGCTTGGGGCAGCTCCATTCCCAACGGGTGCAGGGAGCATCCCAGGGACACACACAGACACTCCAAATCTGTGCTCTGTTCAATTCCTATTTATTTATTTACTAATTTAGCCCCAGGGACACTCGCCTGCGACCGTAGCACACACAGAACCTGAGAAGCTGATGCAATGGCAGCTGCTGAGCAAGACCAGAACAGAGAAACTCCACCAATACCTTTTTCTGGCCAGCTTTTATTTAGGGCCCCACAAACAAACCAATAAGAAAAGGACCCCATTTGCACCCTAGGTAAATATGTACAAGAGCCTGCAGTGGTGCAGCACAGCAGTGCCAGGGCAGTCGGGGCTGGGGGGCAGTCACACCAGAGTGTTCCTCTGGGGCTGTAACCACTCAAAGACACTCCACGAGAGGCCACGCAGCACCACCCAGCCCAGTGATGCTCAGCAGCTGCCCTGGTGCCACCCAGGCCCCTCGCCCCCAGTGGCAGCAGAGCCAGGACCTGGGATGCACAGACAGGCACGGTGCAGCAGCAGGGAGCTGTCCCGAGGGATGTGCCTCCCCGTCCAGCCAACACTCACCCCATGGTCATGGCAAACCCCCTTCAGAGCACAGGGACAGCAATGGTCATACACTGCCTCCCTTGTTTTGGGACAATTCCACCCTGAAGACATACACTGTCTGCATAAAAGTGATAACATTGAACAAAATTTATATACACAGATTAGGAAAGTCTTGCAGAACAAAAACATTAGAGCAGTTCATCAGTAAGTCACTGATAATTACAGTTATTCAGTTTATCCTAAGTATAAGGAAGTGCTGTGAACTGTTCCAAACTTAAATCATACATACAATACATTTCTTAGAAGGATATCATATTTCTCACTTGGGAATGCAGAGTTACACAATTTACTTGGCCTTGCATGAAGACCTTCAAATGCAACTCAAGGCAAAGTTCTGGGGTGAAAAAACACCTTTCTTTAAATCACTATCAAGCTGTTTCCTAAAAATAATTTTAAGAATTACTTACCATTTTTAGCATTTCTGCCTAATAACAAATGACAATGGCACTGGTTCCCATATGCTGTACTCAATTACTTTGATTTCATTAACAGACTGCTTTCAATCATTAGGAATTCCAAGCCACATGTCTAACTAGAAGGCCAAATTCTTCAACGATATAACTTAACATGGCAGTTCAGTCAAAGGAAATATTCCACTTTATACCATACCAAAGCCAACCCAAAAACTGCATCCCATTAACAATGATTCCCGCAGGGATTCTGGCCACTGTGGTTACAAATAGCTGACAAAGCTGAAGTGCGTTACTGCACTATTTGTAAGAATGAGTCAGGCATCAGCACAGGGGAATTACTTCCAGCCTACAAATAATTCAGTCAAAAAAGCAGCTTCTATAAAGAACTTGAATCAGTTCATTTTCTGCCCATGCTCTCCCAGAGGATACTCAGAAAAAATTCAATGACATTCTCAAAGTAACCACAATACACATTCATTATTCTTACCTTATTTTGTTTTGTATTTTCCTTATCATCTCTCCCAATATACTACTCAGCTATACCAGTCTTTACAAAGATCCTTCTCTGTTCTTAGAGATATTAATTTAAATCTGTTTCTGACTTGAAGTTTTTGCCCTCCTATTTTCTGTCCTCTATTGAAAAATAATTTGAGGGATGGGGGAAACCTACAATAAACACTGAAATAAAACAAATTCCTGAGAATGAAAAAGATCTCACAAATACCTACTCATTAGCAAATCTTTCTCAGCAAACAGTTCAATGAGTCTTCAATGAACTTTCTAAAGCACAGTTATAAAGACATTTGCAACTCTTGCACATTTAAGTTGAAGTAGTTTCCTCCTACTTCAAATGTTTGTGTATGAGCATCTATTAAATGTAAGATTATCTACATCCCAAGTTAGTGATTATGAAGTGCAGGTCACTGCCATGCCATTTAAATCATGAGAGCACTTTAATCAGAAGATCATGTCATCATAGCCTTAGAGGGGAAAAAAACCTGAAGAGCATAATGCATTAAAACCATCTTTTAGCTAATGAACTCAGTAGTTATTTTTCCTCAGTGTGCTATGCTCCAGCAATCAGAAAGCAACCCTGATATCTGACAGGTAAATGAACATCAGCTTCCAAAAAGGGACAGACCAAAACCTTGGTGGGTATAAAAGAGTATTCTGTTCCATCAAAATTAACAGGACACCACCAATTCAACATTAGTTTTTCATTCACTGATAAAACATGATAAACTTAATTCCAAATTTACATTGCTGTGAAATTCAGTTTCTTACTTCTATGGCAATATGTATCATTTAATAGGATCTTGCTGTGAAATTGCTATAAGTGAACACCAGAAATTCTTGGGTTAGTAGTACAGGGGAAGCTCTTAAACCAGGAGTACTTACTCCTTTTCAAAATCAGACTGTAAACTTTAAAATTGATCTGCCTCCTTTCTTAAAGAAAATAATAAAAAAACCCCCAAAAGCTACTCTCATACTTCTGTTGCAGTTATTATCCCTATACAACATAGAATCTTAGAGAAGAAAGCTTACTGAATTACCACAAGCCTGAAGTTAAATATTCCCAAAAGTTTACAATAAAGGTAGTTGATCAGCAATAGATAACACACATCAAGCCTTAAAGTTGCCCAGAAGCATTGTAATGGTTATTGTTATGTACATTTAATTAACTATGCAAAAAAAAACCTTTTAGTGAAATAGAAAAATATGTTATTAGTCTCAGACAATGCCATTCAACCCCTGGAATGAAAAGATCTTTCCTCTTCTGAGCTACTGTATTTATACATCACATTGCACTGCAATAGTACAAGAACAGGATTATTTCTGGGACCAACACAAACAGAGGTGGCACACAGGACCTTCTTTTCTCTGACAACATAACGTATTTTGGACTGCAACATTAATCTACTTTCCGGCAGCCTGTGCACCTTTGAACGTGGCCAGTGGTGCATCATCTACAGAAGAATGGATCTGTAATCCAGTTTCAGCCTCCTGTTTGCCAGTGTCATTTGCTCCAGTGGGAAGGTTTCAGCACACAGGATTGGCCCCAAAATAAGAACTGCTGGGTTTGGGCATAGTACAGCTGTAAGCAGAGATTACAAATTCCCAAGAAGGCTCATGTTGGCTCAGACTAGTGTGAACAGTGGGTACCCAGTGCCAAATGCAAATTTTGCAGTATTCTAATGGAAATCAAAGAAACAATATCCATGGCTTCAGGGAAAGAGCCACACAGAATACCTTCACAGTATAAGCACACATGTCTTTGTTGTGAAAAACCACGAGTAAAAAGATCTGCCAACACCTCTCCCAGCACATTTCAAGTGCAACAATACGAGGGAGCAACAGCCACAGAACGAGTTGTTCTTCGATTTTGTAAAAGAATAACTTGATATGCTATGAAGGAAGGGTGCCTCCTCCTCCCGAGAGCCAGCTCACAGTAGGGTCCGTGTGCCCCAAGAGCCACGGAGAAGCACCAGCTTCCCTGTGCTCTCCAGCAACACAAATCACAGCTCCATCCTTACACTGGGACAGCCTCATCAAGATGGAAATATTTCTCAAGGACACACTAGAACAAAACAATTGGCAGTGACTGCAGCATCTGCTCAGCGTAACCAACATAATAAATTTCAATCTAATTTTAATTTTTATATGTCTAAAGCTATTAGGTCTTAGATATTTGAACCTTATTATGGAAGCAATTAGCTCCTATGACCAGAAGGCTTTGCCTGAGTAATTGTCATGAGCACAATATTTTCTACAGCATAAATAATAAATACTCTGACACTTCTGTAACTATTTAGGACCTTACAATTGCCACCGTGCTTCATATTGTTATCCTGGCTTTGTGCCAGATTGCAAAAGCTAGAACTTATTGGCATACATTATATGACATTGTATATTTGTGTAATTGAAGATTATCTCTCAAGGTATTCTGTGAAATTAGAATTTCAAAGTTCAAACATTTCCTGCTGCAGAGAGATTAAAATGGGGTTTGAATATATAAATAATTCTTTCTGAGAAAACTATTTTGGTGTATTATCTCCTACAAAGACAGCTATAATTAAACAACAGCTCCAAGTACCCTGAAAAGTGGTATTTCTAGAACTGACAAAACACTGTTTGTGTTTCAAGATACAGAAGTATTCCACCGAGTTTTATGCATTAAAGGCAGTTCATTAAAATATATTGCTTTTTAGTAGCTTCACTCAATGCATTATTACTTAATAGAAGTATGCATTTTAATTCTCAGTATCTTTTTCAGTTCTCCCCCAGTGTATTCCACCCACAGTACAGTGTGCCCACACCAAAGCCTTCCCCCGAGCTTTGGAGAGCTGCTGTGGCCTCTGCAAACAGAGCTGCTGGCAGAGAGCGGCGGCTGAACAGCAGGGGACAACAGAGCTGCTTAGAAGGTGTTCGGGGATCTTCTGGTTGAGAAACACTGCAGAAGTACAAACGATGCACAGTAAAGAGTGACTGAGCATTCACCAGCACACAGTGTCTGGTCTCCTCAGTACCTCACAAGTTTCCCAATTGGTTTTACAAACAAGGGTGGAAAGTCAGGAGTGGACAGTGCTCGTTCTCAACCAAGACATGGGGGACATTTTTAATTCCTATATGTTGGCATTTCACACTGTGTTCCTTGAATGCCAGTCACTATCTCTTTCATAACTAAATGAAATATAAGCCATTTAGTGCCTTGTTTTACATTAAGAGGTTTGATTTAGATTACTTCTGCTGATAAACACCATTTGCTAACAAAACTAAGGGCTGATGACTTCCAATTCAAGGTTTTGTTGAATCAGAGGCAACTAATAATGTCAAAGCTCTGAAGTCAAAGAAAGTGCTAGATTCCAACCAAAGGGATTTCTGTTTAGGTTAAAAACTTCTTCCCCAGGTCCATATCATGCATTGTCACCCATTTGCTTGACTGGGACCCACTGCATCCACTACAAGGACAGAACTACAGAAGTAGGAAGAAATGTAAAGTACACAATGGTTATGCAAGCATAAACATGGACCAAGGGGACTAAAACATAACATGCTAATGGATACTATGATTTTTTAATATCTTTACATTTTCAAGGGGTTGTGTTATTTAGGGGTTATTTTCTGCAGTCTAATACTGAGGAAAATGGGCTGGGACACACATATATCTGAGCAAAGTCTGGTCCACCTGGTGCAGCATTTCTCCTCCTATTATTTCATGCAAGACAAAGCATCACTGGGAACAAGTCACTCCACACACACAGTCTGGGACTCTGAGCCTTGCAACTGAGCAGAACCCCTCAACACTAATTGTCAGGACCTGGTGGGAGACCTCTCTTCCCAGGGCACCAGTCTGGGCACTGCCTGTATGGTCCACAACAACTGGAAGTCTTCCTCTTCAGCCCAAGGAGTAGGACACACAATCCTCTAGTCCTCCTGGGATGGTCCGCGCGTGCACACACACACACACACACGCACGCACGCACACAACTACTTTCATTGTGCACATGTCTGGGAGACCCAACTTATCCCTACTTTTTGTGACAATATGCCCAGCCTTGAGCTCCCTCCCTCTTGATGCAAACCCAACAGACATTACAGGGACAAGGCCCTGCACTCAGGGTAGTTCCAGCCTTGTGCTGGCAACAAACATGCATCAGGGTAGCTCTCAGAAATCCTCCTGTCCTCCCTGTGACCAGTGCTCTCCTCCCAAGATGACAGTCTTATCCTTTTTATGGTTTCACACACATTGTCATAATGAAAATCCAAAAGTAAACAGAAACAGGCAAAACTGTTTGCCTTTAATTAATATACATATATTCAGAGCAAAATTACTCCATTATAGGTAGAAATCAGACATATACTTTCTCCTATAAAGGTAGTTAAAGCAGAAACATGAAGCTGACTATAATATATGACCATTTTCAGATGGGATGTAAGAACTTCCTGAATAACAAAATGCCCTTTACTTGAACCATGGCTTGAAAAATGTCACCAGTACAAATGCTAAGAAAAGAACAAATACCACCAACATATCTGACAGGACACAGGACATAACTTCCACTGCTCTCAGCTTACATTATTCTTACAATGCCACTTTACCACTAAGTAAATAAAATTATGCCAAAATACATCCAACACAGCAAAACTAAACCCTGCAGAAGATCCTACTTAAAGCAGGCTCAGTTAAAGATTAATTCAATTGCTTTACCCAATTTATATTCTGCACCTAAGACTCCTGGACTTCAGGAAATGAAGCATTACGATGCTTTAACAACATTCTGCACTTGCATCTACCCTTCATGTTTCTATTAGCTTCTCTGCACGCATTTAAGGTATAAATCCTCACTGATATAAATGGGCTTTCCAGGCGTGTAATTAAAAAAATGATATGCAAGAGAGATCCTCTCTGGATCTGAGAGCGGCCAGTGGCAAACCCTGTGCAGTGTGCACTGCCTGAAGGCTCTGCCGCTGGCACGGCTCATCCCACCGCGCTCACAGAGGAGCCAGGGGCAAAACTCTCCTGAGCATCACAGGGGAAGGGCAGGGCCTTATCATGTGGTCATGCTTTGAAACAAGTAAGAACATGTAACTTTCCATTTTCAACATGAGAACAAGATTCAGCCAACACAGTCATGTGCAAGGATTCTGCAAGCATTTTCCCCTTCCCCAGCTTCAGGATTAATTGGTTTTTTCATTTTCATTTCTGCAACACTATACAAAGAAAAAGAACACACTTCTTCACACAGCATACCTGTTGGGGCATTAGTTTATTTGATGCACTTAACCTTTGGAAAACATCATTAAAGGCTCTGTGTCTCTCATCAACTGGAACTATATCTAAATATACTGAAGCTACTAAGATTTTCCCAATGCAAGAGTTCATGTGCATCCTTTTCATTCATTTCATGAGGGGAGAAAGGAGAAGAAAAACAAGCTCTCAGTTCACAATACAAAATATGTAATGCTTAAGGATAACAGTACAAGGCCTTTAATGAAGCAAGAAAAAGAATAAGCTCTATGCTTCCCACTCACATTAAACATGGCAGAAAACAGTGGGCTGGGGAGTGATGGTACACTTTAGCTTGTCTCACTTGTTTAATTTGTTTCTTTATTGAAGTTAATGGCCATGTTAATATTACAGGCCCACAAAATTGTAATGAAGACCAGGCAGCCTGTGGGACTTGTATTTACAGCTCAATAAACCTGCACTCAAAATAATCTTTCTTGATGCTTCAATAGATGCAAAAAGAACAATTTTACTGAGCTTTATAAGGATAAAGAGAGGTGGTTTTAAGAATATGTGCAGCTTCCAATCAGCTATGGTTTCAGTAGCAAAAAGAGTAATAAATGTTCAATAGGTTTTTTAAATTATTTGTGAAAATTTAAGTAAAACACTAGATTATTAACTACCCATTTATGTCATCTGAATTTTAGGATCCCAAAAAGTCTATGGACACATTTTCATCCCTTTTGAGTCAGCAGAACAGAAGAAACAGGAAAAAGCACCTTGGTCTCCGAGATTGAAATGAGAGATGTTTTGTTGCATTAATTTTGTCAGATTCAGTATCAAGACACACAAAACCAACCGCCAGTAGCAACCCAGTAGCAATGCAGCAGAGGGGAGCCACTGCCCAGCTCTTCCACAAAACACCTCCAATCCAGTTCATAGGTTGACATAAGTGTAAGAGCTTCAGGTGTGCCCCAGAGTTGCAATGGTCAACTTCGGGTGCCCAGCTGCTGACACTGCACTGTGCCAGGGAAACCCAGCTGTGGCACAGCCCCTCTGTGGTCACCAGCCTGCAGCCAGCTTAGTACAGGAATCATTTTCTTTTTGCCTTGGGACTCAAGCTATTAAGCTGTTCTGAAAGACCAAACTCTTATTATTTATATTGCTTGGCTATTTTTAAATCTGTATCAGTACATATGTGCAAGACTTGACTTTAAAACACCATTACCATCCTAATGCCATTTATACAAATTTTCAAACAACACTGTCATCAATCTTTACCTAAGATACACCATCGCAGAAGTTTCAACATCATACCTTCTATAAAGCCTGAATTAATAATCTCACCAAGTCAATCCAATATGACAGGCAAGTAAAAAGTATCATTCCTGCAGACACCATATCAATAATACATTTTCCCCTTTAATAAAAACTACTCTTAAGAATGCAATTATTTGCACTGTTTATGCTCCTCTCATCTCAGCCTCCCAGGCTGCTGAGAAAATCTTGTACACTGCTGGGAACTGGAGGGATAAGATTGCCTGACCCAGGCAAGCTACTGACTACTCAGCATTGACTTCACTTTGAGGAGACTTACAATAGAAAGGGAAAAAAATTAAACCTCCTACATCACTTCAAAAATCACAGACAGCATTTTTAACCTCTGTCCATTTGCATTACTGCAGCAGTGCCTGGAAAACCTAAAGCAGGAGAGAGAGCGCCATTTAGGCAGCTCCCTTAGTGCCACCACTGAGGCTCAAAGGGACAGAAATCAAGAAACATTAGAATCAGTGCAAGCCAATTAGGACACTGAGGAAGAATAAAACATGCAAAACTTAAACAAAATCTGTTAAAAGGCATGGAGGAAGCAGACATTTCTGAGTAGAGTAACTTGTTCTCTGGAGATACTCCAGATTTTGGGTTGCCATCTGGTGGGACTTACTGTTGTGAAAAGGGACGAGGAGGTCTCTAGCTGAAATACAAGAGTGCACATCTGACATGAAAGACTTACAAGCAGGACAGCCACAGCCTAACCAAAACCCTTTGGGATCTGAACAAGAATGGACACATTTTTACAAACACAAATCTAAATCACACTCATACCAATATAGAAAAAAAAAATCAAAAAATAAAATCAAATTAGGAACCTGGGATTGAAACTGTGATCCAGCTGGTAAGAACAAAATATTTATTCTCAGTCTTTTTTGCCGTTCCCCAGCAATGGGTGGTTTAGTTTGCCATTTACAGGTATACAATAAGCCAGTTGGGTTTTTTCATTCTTCAGAGCAGCTGTCGACCTTAGTACTTGGTGATCCAGCATTCACAAACACCATGTCTCTTGCAGGGAAGAGGCAGGATGCACAAGAGTGCCAGGTGCCAACTCCCAGATTGATGACAACCCTTTGGGCACTGCATCCCATTGCCCTGCCCTGCAGGCTCCACTGAAGGAGGACGGGAAGCTGCAGTTCCTCTGAGGCCACCTACTATACACCATGATTCAAAGGAAAGGACATGACCCTCAAGGAAAAACACAGAGTCTCAGTGCTTTATTGTTCCCAGAAAACCTGCTCTGGTTTAGGCTGTCTGCTGAGTGAGGCTGCATCAGTCCAGCCCCAGGGTGCACAGCTGTCCCTCCCCATTTGCGAGCAGGACTGGTGGGGAAATGAGGGGAAGGGAGGTAAGAGGTGCCCTTTGGGAACAACAGCCTTGAGTCAACCCGTCTGACTGAGCAACCAGCACCACAAACTCTGAAATATGTGCTCCAAAAGCTCTGTGCTGCAAATGAATGCTAACACTGTCCATTTCTCCTGCTTGGTGAAATCATGCCCACGTGTCAAGAAGGGTGGGAACAGTGACAGCAGAGACAACCCAAGCAATTAAGGGAGGAATGAGTCTTAAGCCCTCTGCTGTAAGTAAAAAATATATTTTAGGAAACACAAAGGCAAAAAAGTTGTGTCAGATCTAGAATTGGGCAGGAAAGAGAAGCTCTCTAAATTTGTTTAATTATTTAACTTTCCAGATTTGGTGGGGGATCCCCCTAGATTACTTCAAGCAAGACATTTCTCTCCTATTCTTAAAACCATCCCATTCAATTACAGAATGAGATTAGATCTCAGCAAAAAAGTTTTGTTTCTTAGGGATTCAGCAGCTCACTCCAAATGAAAGCAAAAAGAGAAGCCTGTCTTGTGATGAAAGGACAAGGAAAAGAGCAATCACATAAGAAAGCCAATGTCCAGACCTTTGAACAGCAAAGCAATTGCTTGTGTCAAGTTCCCGTAACAAGATGGTGCCAGCTGAGGCTTATGTTAAAACTGTGCAATAAAATTAGATGTCTGGAGCCTCTGTCAGAAGAATGATGCTATCTCATTAATGGGATTACACACAAAAATTGGAGGGATTTCAGTCAAGAGGAATAAAATGATTAAGGATCAAAAGAGTGTGACTCATGAAAGCAAGTAAAAACTGGATGCTGCACTCTGGCCTGAAAAGCCCATGTCACAGAACCACAGAGGCTGGGTGGTACCAGTGACACCATTGCATCTCCCCCCTTACACCTGGAATAACAGGAATAGATCAGATCCCAGGGAGCAAACACTCATGAAATTCTAGCTTTGTTATGGCAACACTACCATCGAATCACTCAGCAAGAAACGAATAATCAGAGGGGAAAGCAGAGAGGAAGGCTAAAGATAAACAGCTGGCAGATACAAGCCCCATAAGAGAAGAATACATTTAGTCAGGAAAAGAGAGGGACTGGGGGAAAGAAAGAGGTTGTGACTACAGAGACTGGGTAAAATCAAAGCCTTTCAGTTAGTACCAGGAGATGATTTCTTAGCCACAGGAACAACATATATGTGGAATCATCTTCCCAAGGAGGGTCCTGAAAATCACAACTGCTGAAAAACCTGAAGAGGGACTGGCCATTACCCCAAAAAAATCACCATAAAACTCCAGCATGGACCTAAGCTACAGGGGAAGAGGGAAGGAGAAACAGTGCAAGAAGGAAAAGGGCAATGTTGTGGTAGCAGATGTTCCATTGTCACCACCACGTTACACTGCAGGAAAAATAAATGAATAAATAAAAGAGATCTAAATATAGAATGAGATCCTCTTCACTGAAGCGTTCAACATCTCTGTGCAATTCATCTCTCCCAACTGAAGGACTGTAGGTTAAGTAAAAAGGTTCATTTAAATTCTACACACATTCACAAAGATAAACTGATTTCAGAAAGCATTATTATGTCTGAACTCTCTCACTAGGGGTGGAAGCCAGATACTTTGTGAGTCATTTTGATCATGGCTAATATTCTCTAAAAATTCATTAGATGTCAACATAAAGGACAAAAGGCATCACCATGGAAGAGTAGATGCTACAAGCTACCATAGAAAGTGTATTAGGGTCACTTGCCCTGCATTCCTCTGCATCAGCACAGGGCAGCACTGCTCCAACACACAGCAGCAGCTACTGAGACAGGCAAAGAGTCAAACAAAAATCACACTTCCCAAGAAGAAACTTTGCTGAGGAAGTACCACACCGGGAGGTACCCAAGAACAGTATGCCAAGAGAAGGAGGGGAACATGTCAAAAAGCAATTCCTTCCAACCCCATCTCACTCACATCAAATCCCCCAGCAAGGAAGAGCGTGTGTGCACATATTTGTGTATAAACACTGGCAGGGCAAGGGGTTAGGGCATTTAATTGCACTCTGGACTTTATCCAGTACGTGTAGCATCAGGCAATGGCTCTTCTAGAGTTCACACTTTACAGTGCAGTGGAGTCTGAAGCCCAGTTCTCTCCGCAGTGGAGTCTGAAGCCCAGTTCTCTCCACTTTTACTAAGACTCTTGAGGAATATCCCAGTAGGGTGGATACTCCCTACAGCAACTGACAGCTGGGCTGAGTGAAGGGGAATTGATTGCCAAGCCCTGATGGGCAGCAGAGGCCAAACTGGTACCCAGCTCAGTCTACAAGGCTGCCCATGGCTCTGCCAGGCCAGGCAAGATCTGCAATCAAGGAAAACAGCTAAAACAGAAGATGCAAACAGAGCAGATTTGTTTCCTATTTTTATATGGTTTCTTAGCACAAATGAACACACTCAAAGCTCTTAAGCCATTAAACTTTTAAAAAGAGGAATAGCTTTTTCAGAAGCTGTGCTTTGATGTAACTGGGAAAATTCATCTTGTTGCTTAACCAAATCAAGACCTAATCTCCCATCCCATTTTTTTTCCTTTTTTATCTTATTAAAAAACCCAAACATCACACCAAAAAACAGAAGGAGCAGACAACCCCCAAAAAAGAGAGAAAAAAAAAAAAGAGAAAAAAACCCCATACAACGCAAAAAAACCCACAACAAAACTAACTTCAAGTTTTCAAATTTTAAGCTGCAACACTAGCCCTTGCAGAAATAATGTCTGTGTTTTAAATGAGCAATCTCCAATACAGGCTGTTGGAAATCCTCCACAATTTGCATGGTGACACGTAACCTAAACCTTTTCCTCCTGAAGCCCAAAATTCCTTGTCAGAAATCTTAAATTACTTTTTTGATTCAGAAACTCTGTGGTGATTGTAGCAGTTAATGGGGTTTCCAGAACAACAACAATGAATATGATGGTTCCTTTGGGCTCTTTAGAGTTCTCACAAACACATGGGACACCTCCACAGTGGTCTTGTTCCTTAAGTTTATACTCAAATACCTTGCATCCAGTGTGAGTCCGGGTCTTCATGAGGGGAGTTGTGGTGCACAGCTCGATGGCTTCTGGTTCATGGAAGATCACTGTCGGGAGAGGCTCTTTACGAAGAGTTAGGACATTCAACTTCGTCTTTAACATGGTCTGAAAGTGCTAAACAGAAAAAGAAAAGAAATTATCTCCAGTTCTAGTGCAGAAAAATGAGAGTTAATAGTTGGACATCCCTGCATGTTTCACTTGCTGCTCAATGCCATGGAAGCTTTCATGTGGAGAGTTAACAAGTTTTATAACTTAAGAGCATTTACTATTACTATCAGCAATGTTGATACTGTTTTAAGTAAAAAAGATAAACACACACAAAATGAGAGAATTTTTTACAATCCTCCTATATTCCAAAAAGGGCCTAAATTCACTCACTGGCAATTACAAAACTGTCCATGGATCCAGTTCCTCTACTAATGTTCACAGGGAGGGAAGAACAGGGGATCAAAGAGCATTCAAAGAACCATAGATCGATCCAGTCTTGTTCTCTTTCCTCTGTACCTAAATCTCATCCCACTGACCTTTGTAGATGTTACCATTCCCACTGAGCTGAATGCCTCATTGGTTTGCTTTTGTCATGTGAATTTTATATTTTCTTCCTTTGTAAGTAACAGTTCCTGTAGTCTCCAATGTAAATGTCACTACGGTACTAATGAAGAGATGCTGTTCAAAACTTGTCATTTTGTACAACAGACTCCTCAAGCTTGGGTGAAGAACTATCCAAGTGGACAGCAAAGACATCAAAAAAAGTTTCTCAGCAACTGCTTAGAGTAAAGAAAGTGAATCCTTGAAAGATTTCAAAATCAATCTTGTGGAATCAGGGGAGTCAGGGAAATTTTTCAACATTTAGATGTTTCTTTGAACCGATCTTCACTTGAAAAATGAACATTTTCACTTGCTACTAAGAAGTCTCAGGGGGTAAATGTACAGATATAAACCAAATCAATGTAATACTCCCACCAAGTAACATACTGCAGCACTGTCTAATGAAATATGAATTTATCAAAGCTTCATAGCTTGACTCTTACCAATCAGTGGTTATTAGACACATGTGCAATGCTCCAGACTACTTTCATCAAAACTAAACCATTTGTTCTGACTTTTGATGGGAGATTCTTAACTTGTTTTCCAGTCACACCTTTTCTCAGCTCCCCTTCCCCTCGGCAAAATAGACAAGCATTACATGGTCTGGCTTGAAGAAAAAGAGATGCTAAGTGATTTCCCAGAACAATGCAAGAAGTGTCTACCGGAGCTAGAAAATCCACACAGCTCCTTGCTGTTCAGTTCAGTGCTTTAGATGAAGAGAGTGCCTATTAAACATTTTATTTATACACAAGGGATGAATCAACTATTTAGATGCTATGCTGATTTTCAAGGGATTTTTGTGGATATGAGTACTCCATTGAAAATAAACTTCCTACTTTATTCATAAATACTTTATCGTCAGCTAACTGAAAACCTGTTAATACACTTTTAAAACAGTTCAGTCCTTAGTTCATCAGTGTTTAGGTTTAATAATTGTTATGATACCGGGACTACAGCACCTCAATCTTAGAAGAATGTTCCAGGCATACACACTAATGTGGAAATAATACTTGTTTATCTATCTCATGCATGAAGTTACAGCCTGTTAACAGCAGTACTTCAGGGCCTCTGTGGTGTTTGAGAATCATTCAAGTTTTCATCCCAGCAAAGAAATGTACTCATATTATTTTTCATCTGGCTGATATTACACATCATCCCATTCACTCTCCCTAACACGGCTCCAGCAAAAAAGTACTCCCTTTAAGATGATTATACATTAAAGAATATTCTTTGACACATTTCTGAAGATAACAGAGCTCTTTGACAGTCAGGATTACTACACTTACTGAGAAAATCTACTTCATTTTATCTTTAAATTGCAATTAACAGTCTTTTGTTTGGAGTTTCCCAGGCAGATAAACAGTCACAATGAGTATAAAGCTGAAGGTTTGAGATGCTGAGGTTGAAGGAGCACCATCAATTACCAACTGCAGTGTTGGGTTTGCTGCCCCCACTAACTGCTGTCTACTACAACTGCAGCTTGATTAGCTTGACTCGCTTTCATATATAGGCTCTTGGTTTGCTAACCCACTGCTGAGGTTGTATTTCTGGAGGAGAAAATACCCAGAAGAGAGAGGGTGCTGGAGCTCAGGCCCAGCCATGCACAGGTCACAGCGATTCCCCACCTGTGACCAATCCCTTTCCAAGCACAGGGAAATGCTGCATCCAAGGCTGTCTGCTGTCTTGTGCATGCGGGGCATGGGAGAGGAAGGAAGAGATGGAAAACTTACAAAATACATTCTTAATGTGCATTTTGGATTAAACCAGAGATAATGGTTGTAAAAATATCAGGCTGAAGAAGAACCTGTCCTAGCATTCATCTTCTCCTTCCCTTCAGTGCTGAAAGAGCCCCATTTCCATAGATGATTCTCAAATACAGAACAGTGCTTCTATTAAATAATAGATGAAAAAAACTACATTTAGCCTCTCTGGGTACTGGACTTGGACCTTCGAAATTATTGTTCTCCTCTGCTGCCATATCTGTAAACTTCAGTGGGACTATTGACAGAAAGAGCACAATTAGACCAAAATAAGAAAACTATGACAATTATCTACTTCTTTTCATGTTGTAACAACCACATATACAATCTTAAACAAGGAAAAGACTACTCTCTACCTTACAAAGGCAATTCAATACTTGTATGAGCAGCAAGTTGGAGTGGTTGGGTGCCAGAAACACTAGAGCACAATTGGCAGCAAACAGATGCTTAGTTGCCAGAGAAGCGCAGAATGGATTGGGAGTGGACACAGAAATAGCCTCTTGCTTTGGACCACATGGCTAAAGGCAGACAAGGCTGCACTCCCTGCACACAGGTCACATGATGGCTGCCATAAGAGACCCAAAGCTCTGCCAGGAGACAGCACGCAGTGAGCCCCCAAATAAGCACGTTATTGAAACACATGCCTGACTTGCACTGTGTGAGCAGTCCCAGTAAAGCACACGTGGGTAGTCAATGGGATTATTCCTGTGTTTTTAGCCAAGAACAGGATAAAGTGCTTTGCTGAACCCATTTCTTAGGTTTCCACTCCAAACTGGCATCTCCTGCAGAAACTGTTGGCAAAAGCTGACCTCTAATAGGAGCCAATGTATTTTTTGAGAAAAGGCATTTGCTCCCTACAGTTGTGCAGTCAGAATATTCTTTAAAGTGCTTTAAGTTCACAGAGTTCTTGAAAAGCATGACTTTGGCATTTCAGTGAATAAAGATTCAGGGAACACTGTAACATTCACATTCCATGTGCCAGAACCACTCTAGGTTCGTTTGGTAGCTCTTATACTGAAAAATCAGCAGAAGATATTCCTAGCGGGCATGACTGTAACAACAGCTCAAAACCACACATCATTCATTCTTTATCCATTTACATAATGCTACTGATATGACTTTATGTTTGAAAGAAACGCAAGGAGCAACATAACAGGAAGCAATTAGCAATGAGTTTTAAAATGCCTTGAGCAAACAAAAATACCTTAAAATGCCACAGAAAGGATCAGAGCCTTAATTAGCATTGTATTTTCCTTTTTGCTGAACATTAAATCATTCAGAGCAAAATTTAAGTAATAACACTGGGCAAGTATTTTAATTCAAAACCCTAGTTTTGCTTATTCAGGTGTTCAAGTTCCATCAGTTATTTCACCAATCTTAATGGCAACCCTTCCCTCCGCAGAAGAAAACTGAAGGGGGTATAACTGGTAGCCCAAACCCGTAGCAGGCTAAGACAGTCCCTACAGAGGTACTTGCCTCTTGCCTCCTTGGAGACCTTCAAAATGCTCCCTATTTCAATGCAAACCCTGCCATCACTAACCCTCTTAGCTATCAGTCAATTAAACATAAGAATCAAGAACTTCTAAATAGTTTTCAATATTTATTTTGTTATCAGCTCAAGAGTCACACGTTAGCTCTAACGATTTCACAACATTCAATTTGCAAATTTTAGGTGCTGTGTATTTAGTTCAAACACAATTTCTGTTGCTGTTGAAACTAAAAATTAACAGCACTTGAGTTTTGGTTTAGTTTGTCAGCAAAATACAGTCACTTCCACAACCCATGCCAAATGTTGGAGAAAATAACTGTGACTACGTACAAGGAAACGTGACTTGGAGAAGAAAAGTATGCACTGAAATTTGTAATAACAATGCTCTTCATCTTCAGGTCTGCTGTTCACAGTATTGAGCAAGCCTGGGCTTAGTGGATCTTTTCATTTTTATGATGGAAATAAAACAAGGACCCAAAATCAAAAATCTAAGAAAGGTTTTTATATTGGATGTTAATATAAAAATAAATGTCAAGAAAGAGGGGGCTGTAATCCAGCAACAGGAGATGAGCAAAATAAACATATTTTACAGGCTAATTGGATAGTCACACAGTGAATGGAAGAAAGTCTTCATCCCCTATTCTCTCGTAACAACAGCATTACAATCAACACATGATTACATAAACTGGGATCACACTTCCACATGACCTGGATTTGGCCAATTTTGCCAAAGGTGCACATTTTGTTCAAATGATAGGACATTAACTCAAAAAAGAGTTATTCCGAAAGTTCAAAGACAGCTTTGCCAGAATGAGAAGAATCCTCTGGGCAACATGCCCTTCTACAGCACCGACAAAGGAATTCCCAGATGAAATCCACATTAGTGCATCAGCAAAAGATGATGCAGAGAAATTCAAAAATAACCTCTATAATTTACTGCATCAGTGCAAGCACTTCTCTACCTTTCAAACACATTCAGTTCTGGAATGAAACCAAAATTTTTCAACACCTTCCTACAGCAAGACAAAGCAGCCTAGGAGGGGAAAGACACAACCAAGTGCACTGAACGGCAAGAGAATTTTAGAAAATCCAAATTTTATTTTTCCACCTATTCCCAGTGGAGTTTGACTACCAGCATATACAGTCTGTGGATACAAGACTTCACTCTTACTCATGGTCAAAGGAGACGACAATACAGCAGACCTTTGGCAATGTGGTTACCCCCTCAGTGACATGAGCACAGCTGGGACCTGAGGGCCGCCCAACCCCAAACATCCAGCTCTTCGTCAAGAAAAGAATTCTGATACATACGAAAACTGATCCATTTCAAGGCTTTGTTTTGTTTAAAGCAAATGCTGTCCAGTACAGAGATGTGTCACATCTGATCCATTTCTTGTTAAACAAATATTGTTAATACAGTTTAAATGCTTTCCCTCCCCCAAATTCAACTATACAGTGCTTTATTTATTTATTCTTTAGTAGCAGTTCATATAAACTTTGTACTGAACACTACAATAAAACCTTCTACAGTGGGGATGGAAGCACTTCATCATGGTAGTCAGAAATCATCCTAGCAGCAGCCTGCTCTGTAACACAAAACTGACTGGCAAGCGCAAACCCAAGACTATGTCATGACTTTTTATACTCAAGCAGATCAAGCCCAAGTAATCTTCTTGAAAGCAATCCAACTCCAGAAATCCAGTTATTAAAAGCATATCTCATCTAGCATCTCGAAATCTATATCTTGCCAGCCTATCAAAATAAATCCATTCAATCTTTTTCAGGTAACAGATGCTATTTTTGTGAAAAAGCAGATAATTGACTCTAAATTTACATCTCTCAACCACAAAGTAATGGCAATGCACACAAGTGGCAAGATAGACCTGCCAACAGCCACCCTGCGACCCACTCTGGAAGAAGAGGAGCTCAGACAGGCCCATGGCACAACTTGGCACAACTCAGTGGGCTGAGGGCACAGCACCCACAAAGGTCTTGGAACAAGAGTACCTGGGAAATGTTCTTACACACACACACACACACAAAAAAAAACCCAACCAAAACAAACAAACAAACAAAAACACAACAAAAAAACCCACTACAATGCCACACCAAAGCTAATCCTAACCAAGAAACAAACTTTTGTCACCCCTCCACAGGCCAAATGGCACTGCAAGGTTGCACAGTAGAGACTGAACCAGTGGCTGCCACCACCTCTCCCCATCAGGGCCTCTGCTCCCACCAACCCTCTCACCCACAGCACAGAAGAGACTCAGGGGAGACAGAGATGGTTTGGGCATAGAAAGGAGTGATCTGCATTTGCCAGGGTGAGCTCTGACCTCTGTGACAAGAGAGCAAGCAGGAGATGGCATCAAAAGCAAGCAGGGCATGAGACTGGGGAAAGGGAAGTGCCAGGAGAGACCTGTAAGCAATGCTGGCTCCTGCCAGGCAGAGACCCTGCGGGACTTGTGCTGTTGCTGAATGCAAGAAGGGAGATAAGCACAGAGCTCTGATGGAAAAGCCTACAATATACAGAAACAATGGATAGATGGAAGGGAAATGGGACATAAGACTGCAGGTAGAAAAGCATGTCAAGGTACAGAGGAAACCAAAATCATTTGAGTGTCAAAAAGCCTTCCAGCAAAGATGCTACCAAACCTTTGGGTGCAAGCACGGAGTTATTCCATCTCACTCAGATATCAGATTCTTAAGGAATATTCTTCTTCTGACAGTGGCAAGACATATCTCATAAACACACAACTATCAAGACTCCATAAATAAAACCTGCACGCCCTATCAATAACCTTGATCACACAGCTGCCTGTGTGACAATGCTCACACTGCCTTGTTTTCTTACAAGTTTAAAGAATTTCTGTTTCCTCACAATTTAATTCATGTGAAACGTTTTGTTCTCAGACCCTGTGTACTTTGAGTTTGCTCTGGCTGGATGCCTCCGTCCTGTTGCCAAGCTTATGTGATTCCAATCAGCAGGATCGCTGCCCAAACAAAACACAATCTCAGATACAAACACCCTCCAAACTGCAGGGAACTTCAGAGCCAGATGAGAATTTCATGACTGTTCCTCTAACATCTCTCTATACTCAGTCAAACTAAACCCTGACCAAAATAAATCTAAATATACAGGATATTCAGAGATTAAGTTTCCAGTTTAGCCATAAATGCTCAAAACCTGAAGTCCCACTACAGAGATGCACATCACAGTAGCAAGGAGTGAAGGACACTCATAATCATGAAAGTAAAACAAGACTTCCCTAAGAGATCAGCTATCACAATTCTGGCCATAGAAATCACTGTTAATTCTCAAGTTTTAATAACTTTGTCACAATTGAACCAGTTCTCATGACACTCAAACTGAATTTATGTAACTTTGTCATGTATTTTATTAAATTCAATCATTGTAAATAACATTTACACTTGCAGTAACAAGTCTGCATTTTTCTTCCATCCCATTCTTGATAATGTTGGTCTTCAAACTGCTGCAGAAGTCCAGCAAACAAAACCAGCCTGGGAAGAACAGCTCTGTTACACAGGAAAGTAAAGTCATCCCCATTATCTGCTGTTCGTCATCTCATTACCACAGCAGAAGGACCTCCCCAAAAGCATCATGTCTGTGTGCAAGACTGGAATTTTAAACTAGATTACAGTTTCAAAGACACCAGTAAGCCAGAATTTCTCAATACAAGCAAAAGTATTTATCAGCTCTAGCATTTTTCAGGACAAATGGCAGTCAAAATACAAGTCCAAGACAAGACAAATGGTTTTAAAAAAAGAGGAAGAGTGGAAATAAATTAAGAAATAGGAGATGACAATAAGAGAGAGAACAAAATACAACACGCAGCAGCACAGATATGTCAAGTTCATTCACTTTGATTTTGAGCTGACCCCTTAGCTGCTTTCCAACATATTTTTCTCCTAACATGAGTTTCCAGTAGATGTATTATTTGGTATACTTGGCCCAATATTAAAACAATGGAATCCTGCAGCATGAAGGCGGCTGTTGCTTTTTCAATTTGCTCTTGGAGGCTTTCCAATAATTTCTGTGTCAGAGGATGCTTTAAAAAGTTCTTTCTCCTCACTCTGTGCCTGGCAGAGCGAGCCCCTCTCAGACAAGACCTGCCAAACAGCCACTGCATTCCCCAGTACAGCCCCTTCAAAACCAGCGTTTCACTCTGTCGCTCCTCTTAATTTTTTGCAACAAATCAATAACTTGGTAAGCAGTTATGTAGTTCAGTGCCCTCTCTCTTGCCTTGCTAAGGCTTATTTTCTGAGACAGGGAAATGAACTGGATAACAGGGAATCTGCTCTGATTGCTTGCTAGAGGTACCACTGCATCTAATACTATTGAAAAACAAGGGTACAAATTCTTAACAAAAGAGCGATATATGTTGCTTAAACATAAACCAAATAAACCTCTGGTCTAATGACTTATTTTATTTACAGCTACAAGATAATGAGAATCCATTCCTTCCTCTAAAACTGTCAGTTTTATCAGTGAGTCTTCTGATGCTAATTTACAGCCCTGTCTCTTCCAGGTTGGAACCACCCCCAGGATTGAAGTCCGGAATTTCTGAGGGTCTCTGGGGTCCTCCTGTCTCCCATGGACACAAACCCTTTCCAAGTGAATAGATCTGCATCTTCAGCAAGTCAGCCTTTTCAGAAAGTCTTCATCAGGGTGTGTCCCCTCAAACCTTGCAGGGAGTGAAGAAAGAAGCCTGGTGGCTTTAGTCTTCCCTCTCTCCACACATCCCCATGAAGACCATCAGGCTCCACGGCATCTCCAGGTGAACCATGTCTGGCCAACACTGCTGTCCCATGCACCTTCCCAAGGACACCTCCCCAGCCCTAACTACACTCACAGGCATTTCATCTCCCACAGTACTACTCTTTTCTGCCTCCACCAGCAATTCATTTATCGTGAGGGAACTCTGCCAGGATTTATATAGCTATACAAACCTTTCAGCAGATGATGCAGAATATAGACCAAAATTGGGTCCCACTGTAGTGCAAATGCATAACCACTATCTACAGGGCAACTTCACACAGTAGGTCTTTCTCACTCCTTTAAGCCATGAATAGAAGTAGCACACTAGAGACTCTACATCAGAAATAAGGGAGGCTACAGAAAGTGATCAAAAATACCTTTCTACAAAGTGTCTCATTAATTCAGCAAAGCTTTAGAGTTGGGTAATTGACAGGATTTGCACCAAGAAACCTTTACAAAAGAAAATCAAACCAACTCATTTACATTCCTGTTTCTGCTGTAACTACCTTACTGGTTAAGCTGAGCCAAAACAGCCAGATGCAAAATTACTCTGCTTTTTTCAGTTCAGAATGAATCAAGTAAAGGGCTGAGGATGGGGCTCACATTTGCTGGGCCCAACATACAGCACCCATGGGCAGGACAACCCTCCAGTATTCATATCCTCCAGATGTAAAAGTTAAATCTGCATGGTATTTTCAAGGTTTTTCCCAAAAGTAATTAATCTTTTGTGATGCTTCCCTTTTTCTGGTTTTCAAAGGACAAGAAGTCCTTAGCTCTTGACAAGAGGGAGATAAAGCTACTGAGTTCTTGCAATTTAAGTGCTCAAACCCAGAGATACTCAGAAACTCCAGCTTCTTTATAAAACTTCAGCTTCTTCTTTACTTGCCAGTAAAGTTCAGATAATTTTGCAGAAGCTTTACTAATCCCTCAGCTGAGCATTAAGTTTCAAAATGCTGGTGATTATACATATACATACATATCTACAGTTCTTAGAACAAAGAGGAGAAAAAACCTGAGGAAAAAAAGGCAAATCCCTCCAGAAAAGAAATAAAATATGCACTATGATATTCAACCAGATGCCCTTACCCCCCCAAGGCATGGTTAATGTACTATCTGCCAGTACATATGGGACCAATTAAAAAGGGCTAACTCCTCACGCAGGCTCTGCAGCGTCACTCTGGAGGAATCCACAATCGATTAAACAAACTCATTCCAAGTAATTCCATTCTGGAAACACGTGCTCATTCATAACCAAATCCCAGTCTTTACAAGTCTCATATGCCATGGACAAAACAACCCTGCTTCCACAGAAATCTCTGGCAAAGCAATCTCAAGTTCAACAGCACAGAACTATTCCCATCTTTACTGCTCCTTTACAAGTGCTACTACATGCACCTACATGAAGAATTACTACTCCTTAGAGTAGTAACTATCTTGGTCTTAAAATTCAACATTGACAATGAAATTAGCACTGAATGATGGAAATAATAAATTGTTTAACTAAAAAAAACAGACCAGTTCAGAACTATCCAAATGTTCTGTTCCAGCAAGACCAGGAGAACTAGGAAACTTTACCTGCACAGGGACGATCATTCAACTTCTTTACACTGTGGAAGTTTCTTCCTCTGTTTCCACTAATTATACTCCTGCTTTTCTCCAATCTGCTCCACACATTCAACACAGCAATGACTTGCAAGTTTACACACATGAAAAAAATACAGAATAAAGAATTCCACACAGAAACAAAGAGGAACATCCTTATACTCAGTACAGACTCAACTTCCTTCCCTCCTCCATTGACTGCTGACAACCACAAAACCCCTCCATTTTCTGCCACTTCACAAGTTAAATAATTTTGCACAGAAAAAAACTACTCAATTTTGTATTTTGAGGTTTGGGCTCAACTTCAAGAAACTAAGTTGCAGAAGAAAAAGGAATGTAGATGAGAGGGTTCTTGGGGGGGTGTGTATTATTATTAAATGTTTGTTCATGCAAACCTTGTCAATTATTGCAAGCAATATTTTAACATGTTTCAGGCTTAGGGGAAATGATATAATACAGAACATAAAGATCCAGGGAAAAAGACGTGGGCTGATAAAGCCCTGAGCTTCTCTAGATGCAGGTCTAATACATATTCCTGTAATACAACACGATGGAAGTATTCTGAGTACCCATTACATTTACAGTCTCCTGTGTACCTGTGTCAGCCAGCTAGTTAAACAGATGTGAGAGAACCAACAAAATTAAAATAAATTAACTGCCTGCCCAGCATTTCCCTGCTGTCTTCTTCCTTTGCCCCATTCAATTTAACTTAGAAGCATTACTGATGCAGTTATTCCAGCAACCCTTTAAGCACACAGAGCTGTAATTCTACAGGAGACATTAACAAGGTGGCTTTTATCAAACTTAATGCATCTGAAATGTAAATTATTTACTCAGAGAGAGAAAGGAGTGAAAGAATTTAGGGGCCTCTGATAAAATATTAAAGTATTGAATCCCGTGAATACGTATTAGTCATTCCACTGGGGGAAAAAAGTACCAAGACAAATATTTCTTTAATAAAAAACGCATGTATTTGGCTAAAAAAATACTCAACCCTGACACAAAATGTTTGAGCAGCTTTACCAATGCAGTCCTCTATAATTATACCAAGAGTGCTAAAAATTCTACTTTCATAACCACCACCACAAATAAATAATTGTCAAAATAAATCTAGTAGATTATCGTGCAAAAATGTGTCTTCTACAGCTTAATCTTGCAATAATGCTTTTTATAGCATGCCTTTCTGCCCAGATTTGCAGCTCTTGTTTGCATTCTGACCACCAAGCACAAAGGTCATCAATCTTATAATTCATTTTTTTAATCTCCAAATTCTTCATGCTGCAGCCCTGCCAATGCCTTCTCACCTCTGCCTATCTAAGGTATTTGCATATATAATGGCCATACAGCTCTTTCAATGTATCTCCAAGGCATACTAAGGGATGTCAAGGACAGAAATCTGGCCAAAAGAAGAGAAAAAAAAAGCCCAATTCTGAACATTTTCTGATACAGTAGTAACCAGCTAAGCTGTAAATGTGGGGCACATGGATGCACATACAGGGATTCAATATGTCTCCAATGCCACTTCTGTAGGGGTCAGCCCCAACTCTGCAATGGAAGAAGAATCCACAGCCTTTTCAGGGCAATCTGTCAGGTTTCCTCGTGTCTCCCACAAATACCTTCAGGAAAAGTAACTCTCCAAATCCAGGTATTTATAGTCATTTCTTATCTCTGGAAAGCAAGGATCATTCAGAAAGCAATTAAAGTGAACACCAACCCATGGCTGGGATCATCAAGGCCAATTACTCTGATGGAGCACCATCCTCAGAAGGGCACCAGACAGTTCACAAGGCTCCTGCCTCACCACCACTCGCTTCCATCAGAGCTTTCCTTTCAGCTGCTGAGATCCTGAAGACTGCCCACTGCAAAGCTGCTCTGCCTACACCCTCATCATGAACATTCAGCACAAAACGTTCCATGTGGGCACAAAATAATGTTTTGCCTCAATGCCTCCACTTGGAAAGTCAGAGGGTGGTCAGAGCCAAACACTCAAAATGAACATTTCTCTTGCTGACTGGTAATTCTGAGCTAGATGACAGAGGGCTGTTTTCCTGCTTTCCAAGCATTACCATTATTTAAAGGAAAGTCTGTAAAAATGTTTGTACTGTTGGTGGGTTACTTGGGAGACCACCACAACTAAAATATTTTCATTTTAAAAAAAGAAGTATGTCATTTCAGTCCAGATGCAAAACTTGAAACAGATAACCTCAAAAGTGGAAAGTCTTGGGCAAGTTGTTAACTGAAGTCACAGATTTTCAGAGAAGACTTTAACTCCATGTCAATTAATCACTGCTAGTTTCCCTCCAACAGACTGACCTTTAAACCAGCTACACTATTTTTAGTGTTAGATGGCTCTAGGAGGTATCCTTTGATTTTTTTTTCAATTTTGGATCCCAGGTTCTCTGACTGGAACAGATTTTCAGATGAGAGTAGAAAAGCCTCTGAAATAACATCAGTCAAGTTTTGCATGGACAGCCATTTGCACAAGCCAATTCTACAGTTTTATAAGACAATCAGCTAGATAAACATCTGTCTGCTCCAGTCCCAGCAGCTGATGAGTGAAGGGGACCTTTGATCATGCAACAAAGCCAGTCCCCTCCTGGCTACAATCCAACAACCATCATAATTGAAGTGTCCCCATTTCTACTTCTTCCCTGTCTTTAAGCACTGGTTGGGTATTTTGTATATCTCAGTGTCATCCACAGCATAGCAGAGAAAATCAGAGGTTGAAAAGATACAGCAAGTCCCTGCAGAAACAGGAACACAAACTACAAGCACTTTCTGTTGTTAAAGCCAGCCAAGTGCACTCTTTATCCTCACAGGAAGACCACAGGTTTTGACTGTGGCACAATGAAAAAATGTATAACAAGGGTATCTGTTTAAACATAGATTATTTTTTTAAATAAGTAATTTGTAGAAATACAGGCTAGCAATAATTTGAAAACCATGTTATTCCACACAGTGCTCCATCACTATAATATAAAGATATATAAAAGTATAAAGATTGAAAGGGAAACAGCTTTAGTCAGCAAATAAGACAGGACAATGTCCTATGATCTCTTTTCCCTGTAGCATCTGTAGAAAGGTGATTAGTTCCAACTCATGATCCACAACATGAGCACTTCCACTTTCATGTTTTATCACCATTATAGTCAGAAATTAAAAGGCCCTGGTGGCTATCACGGATGTTCCTAACCTGGCAGAGTAAAGCCATTCCTGAGGCAGACTTGGGATTGCCTTTTCTGCTTACACAGTAGACAAATCACAAATGCAGCTTACTGTGAAGCTGCCAATATTTAATAGTGTTTAATGGTGCAGTATGCCTCTGAGTGGAAAAAGGGTGCAAGCCTCTATCCAGAGAACAAATTAGTTCATCAGTTTCCACTGAGAGTCCCTCTTTGCCTTCCTCCCTGAACGTGTGCTGCCGTGTTGGAGTAACATGCAGCTTGAAGGCTATTTATTTGCTGAAATACCATCTTGGAGACAACTCTTAGAAAGAAACAGGAGGTAACTGTGAGAACAGTGGCAGCAACTCACGCACCATTGAGGAAATACCATTCACAGCACACAGGGGTAAATCTCAGTGATGACCTGGCAGAGCTACCTATGGTAACCCTTGTGCTGCCCAGGTTGCATTAAACACTCCCAGGATGTTGCTGCCCTATCTATAGTAGGTTGGGCTGTAGCTGGCCCACCTGTCCCCTGCCAGCAGCTTCATCACCAATTGTCACGGAGAGTGGCTGTCTTTCCATTTATTTAGCTGTAAGTGTGCGTGCACGGCAGAAGGAAAGAGCAATTTAAGGCTCCCTTTGGCCTAGCCCATTCAGTTTGGAAGATAATCTTCTCCAGTTCGGTGTATGAAGTGCTCTGGCTTCAGCCTCTTTTCTGTTTGGCACACAATCAAACCATATTTAGAGGAAATCCAATTCTTTCATAAAAGTTGTATCTCAATAAATTGTGACTTACCTCTCTTCCCTATCCACATTCAAAAGGAGAGAGCATTGCTTGGCTTCCAAAGCCATTCCCCTTTAAACGTTACTTTCCATCTGTACATGTTTTAACTTCCAAAACTGCACTCAGTATGAAAAAAAGCACAGCAAAGGAACAAGGTTGTCTTCCTGTATTATATTCACTTAATAATCATAAGCAATTTCTCAGGAAAGTCCTCCAGGCACAGTTTTAATGCTAAAGCAATTCTTGCTTCATTTTAACCATCCACTGATGCAGAGCTGATAGCCCAGCTCATTAACAAGGACAAGGCACTACTTCAAGAAGTGCCATAATTTATCGGGCAGGGTTTAGTTATGCTCCACACAGCACCCTGGATGCACAACATCAACTGGCTCTGACCCTTTCCAATCCAGCTCTGAAGTCCCTCCCTTCTATGCTCAGCTGCCCACGATGCAGGAACTCACACAGAAAGCTTCTTGCTACAGAGTCATCTTCTACCTTTAGTTTTCCAAGACACTTAGCGACATTTAAAAACACATGAACCACACTCGAGCAACAACTCATTCTTCAAGTTAAGCATTTGCACCCATATAATCAGCTACAAAACTCATTGCAGGAAGGATGATCCTTAGAGAGAAGACAAATATCGTAACCAACTTTTTTAAACTTTAGCATGAAAAATCACACATTAATTTCATTAAGGAGAGTAGAGCTCTCACTTTGAGCCGTCGGACATCAGTTGTTGGTCAGCTGATTTGATGTCCCAGTGATTGGATCCGACACCTCGACCATTCAAATTGCAACAGGAATTCAAGGAATCATTACCTGGGATGAGGTTCAATTCAGCCCCAAACTATTCTTTTGAGGGGTGGTTGTTTTCATTCTCACAAGTGCTCCCCAACATACAGGAGGTATCTATCACTCTCTGGTCTCACATAAGATGGGAATAAACCACCTTCCCAACCCATTGGAAGGTATTCTTCCAAGAAAATAGGGATCAGAAAGAAGTTGCAAGCCCTTCCCAAGCCTGCAGTGGGAAGGTGTGTGTTTGGGACTATACAACATATTGGCAGCCATGTGATAACTTGACTAGGAAACTCAAGTGGCTCTACTAAATTAAGCACTACACCCAAAGGAGACACTGCAAAACCACTACCTTCCTGATCCACACTGACTCTGCAAATATCTCACTGCTCTGCTTAAGGATTTGTGTTGCTTTCTGGAAGAAAACCTTATTTTTAAACTAAAGCCCACTAGAAGTAGATTAACTGCCCTTAAAAAATACTTAACAACCTCTTTGCTTGTTATCAAGTGGCCCATACATATATGCCAGATGAGCACTGTAGATGATGATAATGCATTAAATAAACACTTCTGTTTAAAATACATAAGCTTACGTATGACTAGTTTGAGACACACAAATATTTACAGCTTACTCAGTTCAAGAATCCTCTGCTCTCAAAATGTCCATTCAGCAACCCTGCCAGATACTGTTTCACAATACTACAGGCTCACTTATTCATAAACAAATCATTAACATTCTTGACATAAATCCATAGTGTACAACAAATCCCAGCTATGATAGTGTTTTACTACATTTGCTGTGCCCATCATGAATGGGAGTTCTGTTTTCACTAAAAAAAAACACTCTGAACAAATAAAAGGCAAATTATTCTCTGCAAGGAAACCACCAGGATGAAGTGCCTATGCATGGATTACAAACTAATTATCAAGTTCATACAGTAATAAACCGGGTGTTCAACTAGTGAAATGAGCTGCCACAATTTATGCAAGAAATTTTCTTTCTAGAACTCCAATAACTAAGAAACTCCGATGATAGAACACACCATTACAGGCTTTGATAATTTCCTCAGCTACTTGGGAAACCTTTTACATACCCCAATTCCTCCACACATGGGCACTAGAATCACTGAAACGACTTCGGCTTTCACTCACTGCCAGGGGTTTATTTACAGCCTTGGATCAGAGGGTTTCAGCCAAGCCCCAAATACCTACATCACAACTTAAATTAGACTAATCAACATGACTGGAATAGCTTAAGGAACGCATCAAGACCAGGCTTCTTGTTCTCTCTGAATATACTCCATATATTCAGCACAGGCTAATAGTTCAAATCAGGCTGCCCCTAAAAAACACGGTCCACAGGCAAATCTTCAAAAGGGTTTATCATGCAGGTGGCATCCCCCTGTGCTGAGGAGCATGGAGGGCAGGGCAAGATGGGATTCCCTGCTCAGGGCTGGTCCACTGAAGACAGGATGCTCCCACAGCATCTCCCAGGAGAGATCACACAGCATCCAGCCATGGGCAATGGCCAGCCACCAGCAAAGTTTTGGAAATCTTATGAGGTTAAATCCTCTACCCTTAATTCACTAATGCCTTCCTTGACATATTCAAAGAATTAAACACCTCCCTGAATGGCCATATTTAAGTAATTAAAAAAAAAATAAAGGAGAGTGGAAGATAGTTAAGTTTCTGTTGATGCTCTTGGCAGATGAGAAATACACTCACAAGAGCTGGACTTCTCCCTGGTTTGATAAACATAAAGCAGACTGCCTTCTGTGCAGGCTGCCAGCTCAGCCCGGGGAATAAAAGATGTTTTCAATTCCGGAAAAGATACATGAGCATTGAAATGCTGAATGCTCAGCAAAGCCTCAGTGCCTTACTTACAGTGCACAGGCCTGTGGGCACCAGGGGCTGCTCCCAGTACATAAAAATATGCCTATGGCTGAAGTTTTGCAGAAATTAGACCTTTGTTATTGTAAACAAATGCAGACTTTCATAGCAACTACACTGCAGCATTTTTAAGGGGCATGCCTCCTCTTTTTATTATTTCCATTGGCATGGCTTTTCCATCTCAGCTTGCTTTAGTTCCAGCTTTGTGATAATTTCATGGCAGTACAGTCGTGTATGAATACATACAGTCTGAATAGCTCGAGGTCTTTAGGTCCTACTACTGAGGATTGTTCTGCAACTCCTGAGAGCATGTTTACAGGATCTATTTATGGGCCTCACTCTGTACTCAGCTTTTGAAAACATTTGAAACCTATTTGTGCCAGAGAACACAGCTACGAAAAACCACTGGGGTTCTCTAACCTGGCTTTTGGTGTCACAGAGCTCACCATCCCTAACAGTTCTTGCTTTCACCCCTGATTTTCCAAAGTTGTAACATATCCCTTAGTATGGAAACCATCATGGGTAAAAGAGTTCAAGGGATGAAGAAATTTAGGAACCTTCACTTTTGCCTACAGGTTTTCTGAGAATCTCAGCCAGTTTTAGATGTTGTCTGCAACAGTAAGAGATAAAAACAACTTTTAAAAAGTAACAACAACAATCTAAGACAGAAAATCACATGTAATCACATGTCTATAGAAAATGAGGCACTACAAAAATCCCAGACTACAGGGGTCAGGCTAAAGTGATGCATGATTTGAAAGAAGGCAAACAGCTCTGCCGAGAATCAGCAGCAAGGAAACCAGCCAAGTTAAGCAGTCATTTGCAGTATGATACAACAGCCAAATGACACTGAAACCTCGGTGTCAGGTCACCCAAGGAAATGTCCATGCTGCAGAGCCACCCAGGAAGCCCCTGGTTAGCAAACATGCACCAACCACACAAGTTCGCTGAATGGTGCTGGGAAATGGCAGGAGTGGAAACAACTGAGTAATACTGGAAAACTCAGAGGCAACAGGGTACTCACAGTGTGGAATAACTTCATCCTCCTGAGTTACAGGCAGCTTAGGGAGCTTGCTGGGCAGCTTGCTAAGATGGAGTGACACCAGTGAAATTCTGCCCCAACAGTGTTAAATCCCCTCTGCTGGCCCATCAAGAACTGCAACAGGCAAAGCCAGAAGCCAACAGCAAAACACCTGCACTAACAGAGAGGCTGAGCAGAAATCCTCAGGACTTGGTGCTTGCCACCCTTGATTGCCCATTTTCTGGAAACACCAGTATCTCTAACCCCAACTTTCCTTTGCTGAGCAGTAACAGCATAAAAAACATTAAGCTTTGCAAACCAACAGCTGCACAGCACCTGGTACTGCTAAGAGCCCTTCACTAACCTGGTTTAGAAGCCGAAATAAACACTACACTTTTGTTTCTAAGGGCAAAAACTGGTCATCAAAACCCATCTGTCACTGGCTGTGCTCCGAAACATGGCTTGCACTCGGTTCCAGCTTGCGTTTGCACAACCACGAGCAGAGCTCACCCCACGCGGGGGGGTCCCACAGCCACGCTGACCCACCACTTTTCTCCTTCAATACACTAATGCTGCATTTTGCCCACTGAACCAGTTCTTGAAAAAGAAGAAGGCAAAAAACCAAGACACAATTCACAGGCCCCTGATCCAGCAGCAAAGTTGTCAGTACTTTAACAGTGATTTCAAACAGGAGCAAAGCCAAGCCTGAATCCCGAGATTATCCTTTGCAAAACTCCAGCATCAGCATTAGCAAATGAAAAGATCAAATCAGTAGGCTCAGACAGACTTTACTTCTGTACCTATATTTCTTAGCACTAGGTATATAACACTGAGAAAAAGAAGTGCAAGAAAAACACACAGTGATGTTAACCACGCTGGCAAACTGAAAGTATGTACTGAGCCTTTCCTTTGGCCAGGAAACATTTTCAAGCTGTTTCTTTTACAGCAAGTCACTGGATAGGAAATGCTTTTTAGACAGAAAATATTTTCCTTTCCAGAAGATGCTATAAAATCCATGCACAGAGCACAGTGCGCGTTTCAAGGAGAATTAATTACTTGTTTACTGTGGTAGTTCATTACACAGCTAATCCCCACACATTGTCTAAACAACTTATTTCCTCAGTGAGTGAGGAATGGTTAAAGGAAACAAAACAGTTTGATTTCTTTTTTAAAAACAGAGGCAGAGCACTGGTAACACATCTGCAGGCTGTAAAAAGTTGAGGAGAAACATTAGAGGATGTCCTTTGAGCACCTTCCAGTTTTCTATAAGTGAAGGTATTCCACAATAAAATGTTACTAAATATAATGGAATTGAGATTTCCAATACACAAAAACATTGTTCTAAACCCCCAGCTATTAATTCTTACCAGCTGTGGCCTGTAGTTTATCATTAGCATTTAGAAATGAAGGATGGTTGTAACATTCAATTCCATTTCTCCCCAATGACTAAATCATGTACAAGCTAAATCATTTATTAATGTCAAAGGGTGACATTTTTCAATTAAGATAATGAGATTCTGGAGGCTCTGGCCATCTGAACCATGTTTGTGAATATTCTTGACAATTTAAAAAGAAAACCCAAACAAAAAAAAAAAAGAAAGTAGTCTGACAAACTCATTTTACTTAAACTGGGTACTAAGCACTCAGAATTTAGCATTAATCCTACCACATATCTGTAGTTACGTACCAAGGATAAATATTTACACTAGCAACCACATGCTGCTAGGCGTTTACACAGGGTTAACAAGATATTAATTGATGCATGGACATTGGCAACTGAAATCATCTTGCTCCCTGCTGCAACTCTTGGCTCCTCAGGTGAGGACCCAGCCTTCGTCCATACAGTATCTCAGCAAACAGACACACGGCATCCAAGGTCTGGCTGCTCTGGGAGAAAAGGGCAAAGCAGTTAAGGGAAAAAACAAGAAAATGCTCACTGGCACAGCAGGGAGTGGGCAGCCTTCCCCACCACCCAAAGTGCCCTGCTGATCCTGTGACAGCTCCAGCACCAAATACTACCCAGGAATGAAGACATATATTCTAGATCTTTGTTAATATGACCCCTGTCATATTTATTATCCTATGCATCCTATTTATTAGACCTTTCACTGTTAACTTCAACCATTATTTTTTTTTAGCCATCTCATGCCCATTGTTCAAAGTATTCTTTACATGAACCCACTAGTTTTCAGAAAAAGAAAAGTAAAAAAAAAAAATCGAAAGAAACCATAAAGGACAACTAATACACAGTAAAAGTTAAGATTTTCAGGGTAAAACTTCAAAATCCCACAGAAGTTCAGTAAAATCCAGTCAGAAAAATAACACTGCATTAGACTAGGTGGTTCAGACATTACTAAGCACTGGCCAGACTCCACATGCTTTCTCTTTGCTTTATTTTACTTACAATTAGCTGGCAAGAGAGGATGATTAGCTAGAAAAACCACATTCCCTTTTGACCTCCAGGTGTACAAAGCAGAGCAGCATTAAGTATTTCCTAAAGCAAACGCTGGATCTGTACACAGAGTGCAGTAAAGCACCACATGGGATCAGCAGCCCCAGCAGCAAGTCACCACACAGTGTTTATGGCACAAACTCTCCCTCTGGAGCCTGGGAGCTCCTGGTGAGTTCTATCAAGGCAGGCACTGAGTGTCATGGCAGCCTCCTGTCTCCAAACTCTCTTCCAAAGCCTCGTTCGAAGGCTGGACCTGTACAAACTGCGACGTACAGGGGAATTTTACAAAGCACAAGATCCCATCCCATTTCTCAAAGATGGCGTGCACTGCCAGCTCAACTGCAGAGCTGGACTTCAGCACCTCTGTACCCTGTTTGTAGTCATGCTCAGGAAGGATTAGAAGGGCAAAGGAGTGCAACAACGAAGTCAAGTATTGTGAATCACCCAGGTAAAGCAAGTGGTGTTACTCTGGTGCAGGCAGCACCACTCCCTCTGTTCAGCAGGGTACCGTCACCGTAGAGGATCCAGTCACCTTGGCATTGCTGGCACTGCCATCACCTCCTTCTGCGTGGAAAAACAGATCACATTGCGGAGGGGACGATACACTTGAAAGTCACTCCTCCACACCTCCAAGGGATGCACAAATTGTGCTGTGTCAGCTTGTTCCTGTTGCAAAACAGTCAGCAATTCCCTTGGAGTGCTCCCAACAGCGCTGCTCCCTCCCAGGCCAGTCAATCCCATGGGTATTGCACAGGGAGCCCTCACCTGCTCCTTTCACCAGTGTCCCAATAAAAGGACTTTAATAAAACTCTGCCTTAAATAAAACTACTGCTGCTTGATGAGACCTACTAACTTGGATGCTGCAAAGACTAACTTTTCTGAAAACTGTGTTGCACAGGCAAGAGTGCTCTGCACTGACAGATCTGCATCACAACTGCAATTATTGACAATGACTAACTTTGTTATCTCAAACTCCTCAAACTTACAACATTTCTTTACTATCAATGCGAGCAGTCACAAATGGCACTGGTATGGCAGTGTAAGGACAAGGTCATCTTAAAGAAAATGCTCCAGTCTGATTTCATGCAGATTTATACTGGGTTGTAGAGCTCGGTGGAGACAAGATTTAAAAACCTCCCAGGACGCTGTTTAAAAATTAAAAAAAAAAAAAATTAAAAATCACCAGACAGATTTGGGGTAAATGAGGAAGAATATGACTGCACTTTCCTGTTGTGCATATGTGGATTTGAGAGTAAGAAAATGTTGGGAACAATGTTTCTTTCTCCCAGGATGAGACAGACTGCTCTCTAACTTCAGCTCTGTAATGATGGCTGCTGGATAAGAAACACTTGCTTTTTCCTGAGAAATGCTGAAAAAAATACAAAGCAGAGTGGGCATTTTAAACCCTTTGAAGAGACAAATATATGAAACTTTCACAAGAAAATATGAAAACAAGAAAAGGTCTCAGAAACACACCAAATTCACAATTAAGAAACATGGGTTTGGGCTGAAAATCCAAGATATTTGCTGAAGCTCTGGAGGTGCATGGCTGGTGCACACTGTGCCAGGAGGCAGCTGCGGCCCCCGTGGGGCTCCAGGACCGGTGATGGTCCGAGCCTGTGCCAGGCAGCCACCACAGCCCCACACTGACCCTCCTCTGAGAGAACCACACTCCTGTTTTCCCCTCAAGGAGGGCAGGAATTGAGTGACTGGGAGGCTTATTAACACTTCCATAAGTACTTTGCCAAGAGGTTTCCCCCCACCCCAAAGGAGGCAGGAGGTGCTCACTGCATGACACAGACGTTCCTCTGCCGGACACGGAGCAGCCATTTATCCAAACAGCATTAGGGCCTGGGCCAGAATGACTTCAGCAACACACGCTTTCCAAAAAGTCATACAGAAAAGTTTGGGTCAGCTCTCCTAGACATGAAAAGTTGTCTCATGTACCTACTCCTCAAAAAAAAAAAAATCAGGTAAAATTTGGACTCTTAAAAACACATCAAGTTTCTTCTCAGAGTAAAAGAAATGCAGTGTAACTCCCACTGGCATTAGTACTAGCACTTAGATTTATACCAGCAGTCTCAAGATCTGAATTTGGACCAAAAAAAAGGACCCACATATAGACAGGGGCAAAGTTTATCCCTAGGTGAACAAAATGATATCTCTTGTAAATATTAACGGTTCCTGAAACTCTCTAGTTTGATACAACATTAGTGATTTAAATGCCAAACCACATTCACTCCGTTTATCTTGGAAAGCTTCACATCCTCGTACGAACACCCTCGGACCATAACCGAGGAATCAAAGGTTAGGCTGTTACTTCCAGAACCAGCACAGTAAACCTAAAACAAACAAGGTGTGGGCACTTCCCTGGTCAGTGCTGCCCACTGAAGCGGCTATTTTTCTAATATCACGAATAAGCAGCATGAATAATTTCTGATATAGAGAAATAAAAAGCCCAACCTGGAAAAGCCCAGTATAAATATCCTCCAAAAGTACTTTAAACCAACAATAAGTGAGCTGTTTCAGTGCAAGGTTTCCGCAGATGTGACTCCTGGGTTATGCCTGACTGCCCATGGACTTCTCAGGTCTCCAGCTGATGACCTGCTCCTCCTACTCCCAAAAGCTCTACACCACTACAAAGCACTTAAATTAGTCCAAAGCCTACTTAGATTCTGTCTTTCTGACAAACAGCTGTAGATCATTTCCTCTATACAGACCTCACTGTCCCAAAGAGCTGGACCCTGCTGTGCCTTGCTGGAACCCCGTCCCAGGCTCAGAAAACCAGTGGGAGCTTGTCCTGCCACAAAGGTGAAATCCCTAAGCTGCAGCTCTGGAAAGTCTCTTACCAGGTGATGAACTGGCCATGACTCATTTCAGCTCAGACTTGGAGCTCAAAATCTCTCCAAATATTAGGGGAGATGAGCTCCACCACTTCTGAAGCCTGAAACTTGTCAGCATTTTAAACGTGAGCAGTATGTTGGAGAGTGGCTTCAGGAAAGGAACAATTAAACAGTGGCTAGAATTTCAGTGAATATTTTTCACTTTCTTAAAATGCCAGGGCTTTACATCCCTGTCAACTACGAAAGGCAGTCATCTCATTCATTTAGAGATGGGTCTCAAGCTGGCCATGGTGCCCAGAAAGGCTGCCCTTTGCCTCTGCAGACCCTGCAGCAAGCCTGGTTTTTCTGACAGGAAGGACTATTTCCTACACCAGAAAGCCCCAGTTCCCACTGGACACCCCCAAAGAAATGATCTGAACTTCATGCATGATAGCTATTGAGGAAAATGAAATGCCAAGTGTTCGCAGTGGGGAAAGTCCTGGGAACCACGTGTCCTGTTACTGAGCCAGAAGCTGCAGGACTGTGAGGGGCAGGTACAAGGAGCCACACAAGACCTCAAAGCTACAAGAAAGAGAAAGAACTGAATATTGCAACACTAATCTGTGGGAAAAGGCAGCAGCAGCACCTACCCGTGCTCCTGTAACCTTTCAAACAGTGCAACTTGCCCTTCCACAGAAACTGTATTTTAGAAGTACAAGATTAAAACATTGCCCTTTTGAAAATGCACTATGTCACAGCATTAAGCTTCAGGCTTTTTAATGAAAATAGAGCCTCTAAATCCCAGATCAGAACAAATGTCATTCACAAACAAATGCTTCCTAACATTTCTTATAGACCATGGAAAAGTTATAATGCCATCTCAAATGGCAAGATAAAAGTTAACGGATTCAAAGGCATATCCCTATGCAGGGAGATAAGGCTGCATGCCTAAATCTGAGGGATTTAACACACATTTATCAAAGTGAACTGTCCAGTCTCGTAGAAAGCAACATCCCTTCTGCTCCATCACAGGAATGTGGTGGAGAGGGCTCCGCTTTCCCCATCACCCCACTCTGTATCCCAACAGGCAGCTCTGCCAGTGGCAGTGCAGCACAGCCTGAGGGGAGCCAGAGACCCAAACTCACAGTTCCCAGGGGCAGCTCAGCTCAGAGAGGGTGAACCTGAACCCAGCTCAAGCATGGTCAGCCCCTGTGCCTTGTCCTTGGCTGGAGGAACACCAACCTTTGAGTGTCTCGGAAACCCCTGATGGGTTTGCTCCTCCTTACCTACCAGAAAACACAAGCACCCAGCACTGCACATCCCTCCAGCAGTTCATTTTAGCAGGAGGCACCAAAGCTGTCTTTACTATGAGGATGTTCTCAAACACACAGCACCAGGCTCAATAGGCCCTTTCAGCCACACTATCAAGAGGACCGATGCAAAATTTTCAAAATATCCTTCCTTCTAATTCTAATCCAAACAACAGAGCACAGCTGTGAAAACTGAAGCCTGTGCAGATCCACGCTGTACAGGCTCCTTCTTAAAAGCACTGGGACAGGATTCAAGCTTCTACATTTTCTGATTCAAATTTATAGTCAGGCACAGAAAATTCCCATGGACTAGGGAAATGAGAAAAATGCTTAAGCTGACGAATTTCTGAAAGATGAAAGAATTCATTGCCATCTTTTGGTGACACACTGTGCAGTGAGCTGGGGCAGAGGTCCACACAATGCCCCAATTTCCAGGCAGCTCAGGGAGCTGCAGCTTGGTGTTTGCTTAAGTTCCAAAAAGTATTTTTCTGGTCAAAAACTGGAAAAAGTATAATAAATTCCATGTGGAAAAGCTAAAATTGAGCAAAAGGTTCTGTTAAATAAATAACCACAAATGAGGGGAAAAAGGATTAAAACCCTGTTTTTGAAGTGAGATGTATTTTTTCTAATACTTTTACTGCTTGTCTTTATACTTTCCAGCTCAAAGCTGGAGGCAGAAGAACCAGCACACCATAACCCAAGTCTTCTCATCGTGTTCCTTTCCCCAGCAGGAGGAAATACTAGAAAGCCAAGGACAAAATTCCTCAACATGACACCAGAAACCAAGTACAGCATATTAATTTGGATGGGACAGTTTTGATGAATAATAACAGAAATTTTGTTTACCTGTTTTTTAACCAGAATGACTGGAGGGAAGGGTGATTTCTCTCCGCAAGAAACTATACCATTTTCAGGTCAGTATCGCCGTGATCAGCTCAGAAAACACAGATTAATCCTGACAGCAGGAAAGCTGGTCCCCGCTCTGGAGATCCTCCCCCTGCAGCCATTGAGAGAGGAAACACTGCATCCAACCAGCCCTCCTGTCTCTCAACACCCAGGCTCAGGGAGGGAAGGGAGAGCTAGAAACTTGGAGGCTCAGATGATGTACTTGATGTTGCCACCACCACCATGGAGGTCCCATGCCCTTGATTCCCCACAGACCTCGGACTCCTTTTATCCTGCCTTCCAACCAGCAGACATTCTCAGGAAGAAGCTCCATAGCAGTGAGAATTGTTCATTTTAAATGCAGCTAATACAAACCCTCTAGATCTCTTGTAACACCCCAACGGATGGGATTGCTGCCCTGCTCTACAATCACCAGGCTCAAGGTTGGTACTTCCAGTGGATTTTGGACCAGATCCCACTGCAAGATTTTCAGAGCAGCGACTTCACCAGTCGGATGAGGCTCTGAACATCAGTTCTCCTCTCCAGGCACTCAGTGAGCGGGCAGGTTTTCAGAAGAGCACAGTCCACCAGGTAAAATACTCTCTGTGGGAAAGCCTGGCCCTAAAAGGAGGCTCTGAATACTTGTAAACTTACTCCAGGGTCCATCTGAAAGCTTCATATGAGATGCATGGAATAACCATCTCTCAAAGCCAGAGGGAGCCTGGCATGAGAGGAAAAAGGTGGCCAAAATCTGAGCTTCAGGACACTTAATTAACTTTCTATCTCCTCTCAGTGTTCTTGCCAGTTCCCATCAAATATATCTAGAGAAAATGTTTTCACATGAGGAAACATTTGGAAACTGCCCGGCATAACACAAACCCAAGGCCACGAAGGGGTATGGTGCGAGAACACCGACTGCACTGGTGCTCCAGCATGGAGATCCCAAAGGCAGCAGCACTGTGCTCCAGCACAGCTCAGGTAGTAAAACTCATCAGCAACAGCTTGGGATAGAAATGTAGCTGTTCACACTGCCTGCACATAAAACCAGCCACTAAGCTGTGAGAGGGACATTTACTGAAATGCTCCCAATGAAAGCACGTATGGAGGTTCTTCAGAAAGACCAACGCTCCAGAAGTCATCACCAAACTGCTAAGGTAAATGTCAGTGTGATGAGATCAACTTAATCATGCTGAGGCTGTGCAAAATTTTGAAGCACCATCACTAAAAGAATATTAAATACCAGCAATACAAAACTTTTTATTTTTCCTTAAGATTCTACACATCAAAGATTTATATTTGCCACCCTGTATTTTCAGTATTTCAGTAGGAAAAACAAATCATTAAAAGTTATATTAGGTCTTTGCAGGGCACTTTTACAACCACCTACATTTAAAATCTCTGGTTAAAAAGCTCTGATGCACTAAGAAACATCTCAGAAGACTAACACTACCACCTATAACTTTTCCAAGTAAGTTCAATTATCATACATGAAAGCATTGTGGGGTAAAAAAATTATGAGTACTAAACATTCCTTAAAGGTACTTTTCAGCTACATATTTACATGTCTCTGGGCCAGACTCTCCCCTTGCCTACACAGGGAGCCAGTTGCAAACAAAGTCACCACCACACTCCTGTCTAGGTGAGGACACCAGTCCAACACCTCAGCACAGAGCACACCTCCCATCCTCAGCCAGAGGTTTGGGAACACAGCCATGCTGGGAAGGAAATGGTAATGCCCTGGGCACACCACTGCTCCCTGTCCTGCTGCCTGACAACAGGCATGCAGAAAATCTGAAACAGGCAGTCAAAATTCTGAACTACTGAGACTGAATGCTTTGGTTTGCCTTCCCTCAAGGAAATCGCTGCTTTTTTTTCCTTTGGTCATCAAACAGACTGTCAGTTTCATAAACAGAAACTAGTAGTACACTATAAACGAACCCTGAAGATCATTTCCCAGGGGGCTTTCCACAAGGCACTCACTGATTTTGATTTTCTTTTGGTCATAGAATGCTTCCCAAAATTAACATTTTTCCAGAGCCATTCATTTTCTACAAAGAATAAATAATGTAGAAAAAAGGAACTGCCCAAGCTAAGTGGTGCCAGATGAGCCTGCTGGAATCATGGGACTTTGCTTTAAAGATTCCTGACTGCTGTAAAGTCATAGCAGCAAACCAGTGCAAAAACTCTGATGCCTTGAAAGATATCCTGAAGCTATATAGTGCCAAAACACAGGGCTGTAAGACTTCAGACATTTGCATCCACATGACTCAGGCTTAAATTTCAAATACTTTTCACTTTTTCCTTCTGACATAATATTTAATGAAACCAGAGTTCAGCAGTAGTATCAGTCCTGCTATACATGTCTTGCAGTGCTTTCTGCCTAGACAGCTGTTTGTGTGCTTACAACTTGGTTGTGTTTGGTTTAAAAAGGTTTTCCATATGCTTTTAGAAGTTGGAAAACTATTGTTTCAGCTGACTGTATGCTGCATTTTTTAACACACATATGCATCTGAACACCGAGAAGGATGAGGAGTTGATTTTGAAAGCACCAATAGCACCTAAAACCACATAACATCTGAACACATGCCAACATTTGTCATAAAACCACTGCAGCTGTGATCACCTTGAAGCCATCACACATGTCTAAGTCTGTCCAGAGCTGGCTTTTCTTTAGTGACAGAACTTTTCAATATTCCTGATATGAGAAAGGCATTTGATGTGTATGCTAGTGGTAGTGGATGCATACAATATATATTAATTTAGCAACAGTGTCTATGATCCCAAAATTCAAAACTATCAGTAGATTGAAGATGCAAGGTTACAAAGGACAGTAACCAATCCCAGTAAAACAAGCAATATGCTTATGAAGCCTTGGAAAGCAGAGCTCACAGGCCGGCTGGAAGGAAAGCAACACCCCAGTACTGCTGCCCTCACTGTGGGTTTACTGCTATATCTTAATGACATGGAAGAATATTACACCAGCAACTCAAAGACTAGGTAAAGCAACCTTATACAAGCTTATTTCTCATGGACTTCAGAGGAGCTGCACAGGTTACAGGATGGCAGAATTAAGCCTTGGGGTTCAGGAAATCAAACTTCCCCAGTAAAGACCTGAAGTTTCCTGCCCTCCCTCACCCGCTTCATTTCATCTCACCTTGCCCACCCGCAGCTCTCCTGCACTGTATTCCACAGTAGGACTTTGTTTAAAAACAAAATAAATTTTAGCAATGTGAGAATACACTACAGCCACCTGTTTTTAAATCCTCACCCAAAAATGGGCCAAAACTGTGGGTTTCAATAAGAATACTGAATTTCCAGATGAACACAGAATCACTTAAGTCCTACTGTGAACATGTGGCTATTTGCACATCCATATGAAGGCACTTCACTGGAAAATGGCCAGTCCCAAAGCTCTGTGACATGGCACTCCTGTCTGTTCCACCTGCTCCCACTCATGTGAGCCAACCTCCTGCACCACCTGCAGAAGGGAAGTGGAAGCTTCTCCCAAAAGAGGGTTTATGGGCATGGCTCAGCTCAGGGATGCCTGGCCATACAGCACAAGGCTGGGCAGCACCAGCATCACTGCACCAGGGGAAAATGCATTTGAACATGGCAATCCCTATTACCCACATGTGTTAGGAGAAGCAGGAAAACTTATAAACAGGGCTTATAAACAGCATGACCTTGGAAACTATGCACCCACTGGGATTTATTATCTAGAAACAATGTCTGGCACCAAGCTCCCAGAAAAATTTAGGTTTCAAAGCCAATAGTTGCCATCTCTCAGGCAGGCACACGAAACTGTGAAGACCTTCTTTGGTTTCAAAAACCACTTCAGAGTCCTCACGGAGGCATCAATGAGGCCAACAGCTCCAAAACCCCAGCTGCACTGCCGAGGACTGCCAAACCAGGCACAGAGGGTACATTTGGAAATAATTTTAAAGAAAGATTTCAGAATATTTTCACCATCATTTCAACAAGTGTTGCTGCCACAAACATCAAGCCACAAATCAGCACACACTGCTTATAACCTTCGATAAGGTCTGCTGCAAGCACAGCAATGAAAACCATACCAGGAAGGTACTGTGAGCCCTGGGCTGGAGTCCCAGCATTCCCTGCAGGGAGAACAACTCTTAAATACCTGAAGCAACCCTGGTTGCTGCTGCAGCAAAGACAGGCAGGCACACACATGTTCCGTATGTTCATCCTCATTTTACTGAACACAAACCAGAAATGCTGCCACAGAACTTAGAAGGGTAAAAGTCTCCCAAACAGACACAGTCCTAAATCATCTCTTTCATTAAGCATGAATAATGCTAATCCTGTATTACCTGCAAAATCAGAATCTTCTTACCACACCAGAGACTCGCTGATCCCTGTGAGCTATTCCTGCAACATCCCAGATGTGTGGGTTCCCATGTAACTGACTGTCCCACTAACTTCAATGTTGCTATAGGTGAAAGAATCACAAAAGGTGAGAGGAAAGGAACACCAAAAGAAAAAGCAGGCTTCATTGTACTCTGTTTTCAAGAAAATTACAGAAAACTGGGCATTTACCTTTTTCTAGTTTACTCTTCTAATCCACTTAATTCAATTCAACGTATCTTCCAGAAACAGAGAGGCATCTTCATTAAGCAGCAGGATAAAAGGAAAAGCTTCCATCAGAGGGAAGTAGAGAACAGGCTGACAAAAAAAAAAAACCAACAAAAAAACAAAAACACAAACCCAAACAGAAAAAAAAGGCAACCACAGCTTGTTCCAGCAAAGCCAGAAACCAAGGCCTTGGGAAGGGGGGCATATTTTAGCAGCAGACGAAGCTTTCAGCAGCAAGTGGCCATGACAGCAATGGGGACAAGTCCAGCTCATACCCCAGCTCACTGCGTTTTGTAACCCAGCTGCTGATGACACTTCATTCCTATTGCATACGCGTGAGCTTTGCTGCTGACCTCACTACTGGAATTGTACCCATCTAGTCAACGCCAAAAATTTCAGCACAAACTATGAAACTTGACAGGACTGAGCACATTTGGAACAAAAGCAGATTTTAATGAATGGCCACAGACCAGGAATGTGCAGTCTTGCCATACACTGTGTGGGACTGGAAAGGAGATCTGTGAGCAATAGATGACCCTCGCACACTTTGTCAGAACATGACAGGAGTCTTCACACCGTGATGTTCGCTGCCATTTGAGTTAAACATACGCAGCTTTCTTAGAAATGAGGCAGGACCGACCCATACCAACAGGCATCCACTTCCAAAGTCAGTTCATACTTTCCCTTACTGAACCAGGCCAAAAGAAATATTCTGAAAGATGAAAATATTTTCTTTGCCATTTACTTAGTACAAAGCTACACCATGGACTAACAGCAGATCTGCACTTCACCACAGCTGGATATTAACACAAAGTACATCTGGGTCAAAATTAAGCCACATACCGTGCATACATTAGAACAGCAAGAAAGCTGTGCCAGCTCCACGCTTTCTGCACCCATACATCAGCCTGACATACAAGACAGGGCTGCATCTGCCATCATACATCCCCCAAACATCCTACTGTAGTGACTTGGCATAACCTGCAATCCCAGAAAACACTAATAGAGACTATAAAACGTCATCCACTCTACGCAGTGACCATGGCACCAACATTTGTTTCACAGCATCTAGGTGTCAGGACAGAGGGACCCTGGGACAAAAGGCAACATGGACACCTGAAACTGAATTAAAATGCTGAGGGGTAGAAAGAAGCGAAAAAACATGCATTTGTGCCTTGCACAAACTCTCCTCAGGGGGTCAAGCAATGCTGCCAGCAGCTCTGGCCAGGCTGGTGATTCGCAACGTGTAAAGGGGAGATGAGGCTACTTGAAAGGAACAGGCTTCAAGGCTTTTTTGGAAATAAAATTTCAGAGGGGTTGGGGATGTTAGATAGTGGGGATATTGCCCATGTAACTCTGGCTCATGTGTATATGGATTAGGATCCAGATTTCAATTACAGGATCTCATCCTAGCTATTCCCAGCATGCTTCCCCTCACTGCATTCATTTTGTCTGCTGTTCACTATGTTGTTATTTAACCCTTTTTGTGAACACAGAATTATTATGGGATTCTTGTGACTTCTCCAAGGTTTTCCCTTTCCCCCCATTTCAGGAGCTGGTACAAGTCCAAAGCATCATATAATTCTGCAGTTTTGGATCCTACCAGTTTGCTTTTTTAGAGCACTCACAGCAATTCGTGCACTTCTCCAGAAACCCCCATTGACAAGAACTGCATTTGCAGGCACTCAGCATTTTGGGAGGCTTGGAATGCATAGAGGCTCTAGCTAGAGGAAACCAGCAGTAAGCTGCACAAAGTTAGTGGTCACTGCTGAGAACTTTGGTGCTTGTGGCTCTCCTTCAGCAACAGGAAGGAGCACGTGCTCCCCTCACTACAGCCCTGAGTTGTTCTGCAACAGGTAAGAGGCCCAGTGAGCATCACCCCACCCTCCCAGGCAGCCCTGGGTCCCCACAGCACACAGCCACTCCCTCCGCTCCCTAAGGCAAGACCCCGAACACTGCACAGGATACCGCTAAACAAAGCTAAACAAGGTTACACTCAAGCCTTATTCTGCAAAACACAAGTATTTAGTTGTGTTCAGCCTTGCATGCTCTTGCAGGCAGTATTAGATACTTGTGGTAATAGTATCTTGTTATTTTAACACTTCACAGTTCCACAAAGGGGACTCCATACAATCCAGAACAACACAACACTATTAACCTCGGCTTTTCCTTTCTCCTTGTCTTCGCTCAGCTTCTCCTTCACCCCCAACTGCTGGGTACAGCCTCACCTGAGGTCTGTTCCCTGCAACAGCATCTCCCCAGGGAAAAATCCCACCTCCACAACCTGCCCAAGACCATTAACTCCTTCACACAGATGATCTTGCCACCTGTGTTTAGCACAGAGAGGTTTCTGTCAAACACAGGGAAATAAATAAATAATAATTTGCTTATATAGTTTTACCCTTGAATCCATCAACTGCTTATGTGGTACATCACTCCTAGTCACTAAAAATCAAGTTTCTTACTGTAGAGAAAAGTATAGCTTTTTGAGAACAGGAATTATTCCCGTTACTGGCTGGTGCAGATTAAAGCTCACAGATCTCTCAGCTTGGCTCTACCATCAACCCCAATCAAACGGCTGAATTTTCTGCTTGATGATATCAAAGCAAATTTTCAATTTGAATTGCAAAAGTAGTAATAACCTTTTCTTTTCATCTGCTAAGCCCATTGATTCTTATTTAAAATGTCCAGTTCTCTCTCAGTGGCCCCTTGCTCTGGAAAACTACATGAAATCGACGCACTGGAACTATAGAGTGAGTTTTATTTCATCTCGCACTCCGCCTGTCTCGGAATTCGCCCGGACCGTGCAATACGCACACAAGCGCTCCCGAACATCGGCACGGCAGAGCCCGACCCGCTGCCGGAGGGCACGGCGGGGGGGACGCCAGTGACCCCGGGACACCCCGACCTGTGCGTGCAGAGCTGGCAAAGGGCTCCCGCGGAATTCTTCGCCCTTCCCGCCCCGCTCCAAGGGACCCTCCGGCACGGCGGGGCCGGGGGCGTCGCACCTGAGCGGGGCGGGGGCGCAGCCCCAACAGGCGCGTCCCCCGCCGAGACCCGCGGAGCCGCCCCCGCACCGGGCCGGGCTGGCCGCGGCCGCACCGGCACCGCAGCCCCGCCGG